>OZ024745.1:53096991-53104491 GCA_964016885.1 Eledone cirrhosa
AAAGAATTTAGAAAATAAATAGGTGGATAAATAAACGGATAAAGTATGTATATTATCTACACATGCTACGTACATATGTATACAGGCAAACGCATATATGCACACATTGGTACACAAAAATACACATGTATATATATATATATATATACTTACATATATATACATATATATATATGCATTAACATTCAACATACATACATGCACATGTATGTTCATATCAATGCTATATGAATCGTATATACTATGAGCATGCATGGATGTGATACATCCACACACTAAAATAATACTCGTATACACTAAATAGGTATAATAAGAATGTATTAGCACACTTATGTACACCCCCACCGACACACACAATTATATATATATATATATATAGAGAGAGAGAGAGAGAGAGAGAGTGGGGGTGATAGATATGTATGTATCCATTTGATGTTTATTCTTTGCACACGTAAACACATTTAAATATTAATGTGTTACTATGATGTTAACAATGTTTAAAATATGAATTTCCTATCCATATGCTTGTTAAATATTCATTAAAATACCAAAGTTTAGTGGAATAAGGAATATATTGAAAGTTAGACAAATATGTATTTACATTATCCGTCCAAATCATGCTGAAATCCACTAGATGCCTCTCATCGAGCCGTGCTCGACGAAATAAGTAGTGACTTAGATAATCAACCCTATTCTTGAGAGGGACACCCTATAGCATCCACGGAACATTTAAAGAATTTAACAAAGTGCGAACATAATGGCGTCACTGTCGATGTTCTATATATCTTTGTCAATTGAATGTAGTGTACTGCCTTAGAAATAGAAATGTGAATATTTTTGCACAACTAATCTGAAAGTGTATTTTGGGTCATACATATTCAAATCCTTAATCAGGAGAGCTTTGTTGTTATTGTACCCCTTATTTCTGCTATATCACAGTCATACTACTTTACACAACGGAACATTATTTTTTTTTTATCTTGAGGTGCCAAACACATAGCTGTATGTATGTATATATGCATTCGTCTATGTATGTATGTGTATATGTATGTACGTGCCTAAGTATGTATGTATGTATCTATGTAATGTACGCATACAAGCTTGTATGTTTTCCTGAGCGTAATGCTTCTCTTTCTTCTTTAGAATCTTTCTACACCCACCTAATTCCAAATTTCTTTTCGATGCACATTTCCATTTCCAAGATCTCTCTCTAATATGCTTGGGGGTATTTTGAGTTATCGGATTTCGTTTTTTTTTTTTTTGTTTTGTTTTTTTGTTTCTTCATTAGAAAAAAGGGATGTTACAGAGAAATAAAGATATTTAAGAGGCAATACAAAGATCAGAAAAAAGGGAACATTAAAAACAGGAAAACATTTTATCATCTTTATCCACCTAAGCTGAATGATAGAATTTGTAAGGATTTTAAAACCTCTAAGATTTATTAGCTATTTCATATTTTTGTTATTTTTATTTTATAGTACTTTATTCATCAATGTATTTGTTTATTTATGTATTCATTTATTGGGCTTTTTGGTTTGCTTTGTGTTCTGAATGACCAGAGCAATTTTAAGTTTCCTTTTTCAAAAAGAATTCAACAACTCTCATTTGTTAGATTTGTAATATAGAAAAGTTCTTATACCTTCCGGGCAAATTTTAATTAAATATTTAATATATTTGAATAAGCTTGTAATTTTTAGCTCTTATCGCATCGGCTAAGTTCATTTAAAACTGAAATCCAAATCATCCAAATATGACTATCATCATTTTTTATATCGATGACTATTTTGTCAAATGTTAAACCACAAAGGAATGATTTGTATGAGATTTTACCACTATTTTGAACAAGTAGAAATACCGGTTAAATGTGGTTCCAGATAGAAGGGTGGCTATTAGAGCCAGTAAATGGGAGTGAAATCAATTAAGTAATATATATATATATATATATATATATATATATATATATACAGAATCACACACACATACATACGTTCATAAATGTATATATATATCGACAGAAAGGAGAGCGAAAAGACAGAGATTATGGAAGTCACCGAGTATAACTCACGTGAAACAACAAGTGTGTAGTAGATAGGCTGCAGATTGCATTATAGAGCGAACACAGTTAGTTAGTGAGTCTTATGGCAGTGTCACACACACACACGCATACACACACACGCACCCACATACACACACACATATATATATATATATAGGAGGGAGGATTTGCTTATATATATATATACATATATATAGTCATATATTCTTACAGAATGTGTAGAATATATCAAACGATGGTTCAAGTAGTTAAAGTTATCCTATACATACGCACATAAGACACTAGTAAGCTGAATATTCGATTTTGAAATATTTAACAAACATGATTTTCTAAAGAATTAGGCTGTTTAGTTACGAAAATTTTAGGCAGAATGTATTCGCAATTAACCTATTCAAATGTGTTATATGGCCTTACTGTTTCTCGTATGTTTCATAACATTTTAAAACACGATACTTTCTTTGTCTTTAGACACAAGATGAAGATTTATCGCTTGTCAACATCAACAGTGAGTTCTGCAGTTGAAGACGGACGATGAACTGTCATATCGAGAATTGTTCAACCGTTAATTTTCTTCATTTTTTCAGTACGAAGATAATGCTAACAAAGTTTGAAAAGTATTCTATCACTAAAATAATTGTTTCTACTTTTGGCACAAGGCTAACAATTAACCAGTGCATTACTGGTACTTTATTTTATCGACCCCGTAAGGATGAAAGGCAAAGTTAACCTCGGCGGGATTTGAATTCAGACCATAAAGGGCCGTAACTCTTTGCTACGGAGCATGGCGTCAGACCCTCTACAGATACTGCCAAATGTATATATATCAAGGGTGTATAAATGACATCATGGGGCCATCAATTGACATGAAATATGTTTGATCCTTATATATACATACAAATAAAACAAAATATATATATATGTACATACACATGTGCTCGTTACATGTCATCTTCACAAAACACACTCAATTCACGTGATTTGCGAATTATTTCGACAACCTAATTTGGTTTCTATCTATCCAAGGTTCCAAAACATCCACTTCAGATGCACATGTCCACGAATTCACTTTTTCTTCATATCTTCCTGCAGAAATCGATTTGGAAATGTTCAAATGTAATACAAGACACATTTGCTCACAGACACATAAAAACCAGGAATACATATGGACATTCAAACATACTTTTTTTTTAATATTTAAGCATTATTTTCTTTTATATTGTATACATTCCTATTTAATCCGACATTATGTGTGCATTTGCTCAGAAATATGCTATCAGAAATACGCAAGCTTTTTCTTGATTGGGGTTAAATTATGTTTTTTTTTAAATAAGTATGATATAAAACATCATACCAAATGTATTTGAGAAATTGTTCCTTTTACTGTCTACACATACAAGTATTTATATATATATTAGATTACATTCTTAATTTTTCAGTGTTAAAATCTTCTGTATGTTAGGTCTGTTTATATATTTGTAGTCTATTTTTATCTGTATCTGGCGAAAAACATCCATAAATATATCTAGGCATTCTTTATTATTTTATCGCCTCACATACATCTTCCACAGTGTCATGTAGCTCCCTTTACTGTTGCATGAACAGGCGCTACAATTTCAATACCAACTTAATGCTCGATATTGCTTGCGATCAAGGTAGTTCAGGATAATGTTGCACGTAGCTACTCGTTTCATGTGTTTGTGTCTTTACGTTTATGTGTGCATGCAGGTTATTCAGGATTTTGTTTATTAATAGTGGTGGCACCAAATTGAGCAGTCGATGAACACTAGGACGCTGTATTTGTGTGATTTGTTTGTAATTAGAAGATTGTGTATATAATGTATCAGCTTAGGAGGTTTCGCATGTAAACATATTTTCTTTTAGATTTGTATTTTTTCCACTAAGCATTGTTGGTGAAAATATGCCAGTTTTCATTATGCAACATTCATATGATCATATAGAAATGCACTAATAAAGACATATATATATATATATATATATATATATATATATATATATATATATATATATATATATATATATATGGGTGTCAGCACATACACGCAAATAGGCACACACACACACTCACCTCACATTTATATATATATATATATATATGAATGAAAATAGACCGAGAAACGGGACTGTCCATCATCAGTGGTCTGCTGACTATCATTGGTATTTCTTTGCATTAAAGACAAGATACCTCAAAATCAGTGCGATCAATAACTAAAATAAGTTATTGGGACAGAGCGAATTGGATGGGGGAAAGCGGGACAGAAAACAAACAACATAGTAGTAATGCAACATAAAGAGGGGAAAAGAGAGACAAGTCAATGATACTTGTGGACTTAAGTCCGAACAAATCAATCGACGAGAAGAGGCAGACTCGTCCCAACCACGCGAAAAGTGAGAGAGAGAAGGATTTCACACAGGTCGGACGGAAGGAAGTGAGAGATGGGGAGTAGCAGAGAGTGAATGAGTGAAGGTGTGAAGAAGAAGAAGCCAACCGAGAGAGTGTGTGACCAGCAGAGGGGGTGAATGAAAGCAAGAGGTACAAGGAGAGAGAAGGGGGAGAGAGAAAGCGGATTGCAGTAAGGTAATAGAAAAAAGACAAACCACTGCGAGGAAAAATATGATATATGAATGAAAAAATGGCGTGCTGCGTTGTTGCGAGTGTGATACATATGAATGAAAATAGACCGAGAAACGGGACTGTCCATCATATATATATATACTAGATGTGAGAAAAACCACAGACCCTCAATCTCAACTCACCTTTTGAAAAGCAGAAGAACTGCGAAACCGGTAAAGGAACCAAATAAATATATATATTTTTTTTTAAAATAAGACTCCAGTTGGATTTTCGATTTCATCTCTTTTTCTTTATATATATATATATATATATATATATATATATATATATATATATATATATATATATATATATATATATAATGTAAGAGGTGGGTTTTATTGTAGTACAATAAAGCAATGCAGATATCGGATAAGTAGCACTCTACAGTAGGACTGGAGTATAAATAATATATAAGATCAAAAGATAGTTAAAAGAGTTTCATCTATTTTATTATGCGTATTTCAAAAGCAAATATCATCATGCGATGACATTTGCGTTTTCGTCAGATAAAATAGGGAGACATGATATGAAGGTTAAAAAACACTTGTGAATAGTGCAGTTTTAAATCAACATAAGTTGATTTAAAACTGCACTATTCACAAGTGTTTTTTAACCTTCATATCATATCTCCCTATTTTATCTGACGAAAACGCAAGTGTCATCGCATGATGAATTTGTTTTTGAAATGCGCATAATAAAATACATGGAACTCTTTTAACCATCTTTTGATCTTATATATTATATATATATATATATATATATATATATATATATATATATATATATATATATATTGTGTGGGGGGGCGCGTCTGTTAATGTGTCTGTGTATCAAGATATTCGTAAATAAGTATGACGTGGTATATTTGGTAACGTGTATCTATTTACGATATTTAAATGCTACTACTTCAGTGGTTGCAATGACATCTTCTCTAAACACTTCTAAATGTTTGATACAAGTGGGATATCATGACACTCAGACGTTTTCGCTTACAGTGTCTCCTAGATTAGTGACGGTAATCCCATTTAATCTGCAATGATGTCTCTTGTATTATTACGCATAGAAGCTTTCCTTATAGATAATACAATAGATTTTATTTAGATCAATGTTATGAACTAAATCTCTGTTAAAAATTAAAACCTCAATGGAATTGCTTCTTTAGAATTGTGCTTTCTTCTCTGTAGGCAAGATAAATAATGTTTATGTAATGCTTTTATGGGGAAAGATGTATTATGATGGGGAGGATGAGGACGAGAAAGAGCTGGAGGATACTGATGATTGAGATGGTATTACTGTTGACTAGGATGGTGGGGTTATGGTGATGAGGGTTGTTGTGGGGTGACGTTAGGCTGTTTGTAGGGAGGTCGTGGTAGTGATATAGGGGGTTGGCTTGCTGCAATGGTTGTTGTGCAGGACAATGTTCATATTAACGACACTACAGAGATGATAAGGATGTTTATTGTGTCTGTGATGATGATGATGACGATGATGATGATGATACGATTGAGGAGGAAATGGTGGAGGTAGAGGATGATGACGAAGTCAATGATTATGCTTGATATAATTTAGAAGAGATTAATCGGAATGAAGAAAATTATATTATAAGCTATACGGCTAAGAAATTCTGCGATAACTTTTAAGTTAGCTTATATATTGGTGATTATGATTATTATATTGATGAGAATGGACGACTATTTTTATGATTCTTATATCCAAATGGTCTATGATAGAAATGCTCATTCCAGATGAGAATAGAGATGGAAACAAGGAATGCATCAACCATCCCTTCCGACGTTTCAAGGACATTTTCTACGCATAATATTTCTAGCTGGAACCGGCGCCCATGCCCTTAAATTTACTTCAGTTTCTATCAACTTGCAGATTTACCCAGATTCATTTCTCTAACAGCAGATGCTAGCAGTCTTTATGTTTACACACTTCTCCTTCAGTGCCGCCTTTCCCCGCTTAAATTATATGAAAATATTTCCGGTCTGTCGCTATTTGTGTGTTATCTTTCAAGACAGGGGAAATCAAGTCTAGCATCTATCAGAAAGCATCTATGGCAGACCATTCAAATTATGAAATCTAGTTAAGGAAAAGTCATGTACCGTCAACCGTATCTCAGTGGCCTTTACCTATTTTCCCCACATTCCACCAAATTTTAAGCAGTTTACCGTGTTGTCAACGTAGGTATTACATTTCCTAGTCACCTGTTCCCGTTAGACCTAGACAGTCAAGAAAATTGAAGATATGAAACCACGAATACATTTCTTATATCAATTTGAAATAATGATTTCTTTATAAATGATAATGATATTTTTAATATTACCATATTATCATATCTGAAAGGTAAAAAATTGTAGAATAGGGTATAGTCAATTAATCGATTAATCTACTTTACTTCTACTATATTTTATCGAATCAAGAGGAATTACTGAAAAGGTCGTATTTGGTAGGGAGTTAGAAAATGAGACAAGGATTAATCTATTCACCAGCTTAGTTTAAATATAAACCTACACCTGTAAAACCTATATATTTTAAGAGAGTTTGTACTTAAAACACATTTCTCGTTCACTCTTTCCCTCTCGAAACATTCACACATACGCGTATATATATATATAGGAACGAGTAGGACCCCGACGGCTGAGCTCAAGCCGTTTCGACGGCTAATTCTGGACTAAACTGATTTAGTCCAGAATTAGCCGTCGAAACGGCTTGAGCTCAGCTGTCGGGGTCCTACTCGTTCCTATTACCCACTCTACTACCCTAAGTATTGAGTACTTTGGTGCGGTATGGTCCATCTGGTTCC
>OZ024745.1:53109491-53116991 GCA_964016885.1 Eledone cirrhosa
TGAAGAGGCCTGGGCCATTGAGAAGATCAAACTCAATCCCAAAGTGTTCTTTTCATTTGCAAAAAAACACAAAATCACTGGCTCTACTGTTGGCCCTCTAATTGATGAAAATGGCACTCTTCAAGACAATGCTAAAACCATGGGTGAGATACTGCAGAAACAATACTGCTCTGTTTTCAGCAATCCTGATATGGCCGATCTGGGCTGTATCGGCGATGTTACTCCCCATTACACCTTATCGGACATAACGTTTGGCGCCCCTGATGTCTTGGCGGCAATAAAGGAAATCAAGCATAATTCAGCAGTAGGTCCCGATAGGTTCCCTGCTTGTGTCTTGAAGGCGTGTCAACACCAACTTGCTTCTCCTCTTGCCAATCTGTGGCGGAACTCACTGGATGCTGGATATGTGCCAGAAAACCTTCTATCCCAGTCTGTTGTCCCAGTTTTCAAAAAGGGAAACAAATCCCTTGCCGTGAATTACCGTCCAATCTCACTCACCTCTCATATCATTAAGGTATTTGAGCGAGTGGTGAGATCGCGAATGACCCACTTCCTTGAGAGTAACAATATGCTGAACTCCAACCAGCATGGATTCCGTAATGGAAGGGATTGCCTGACGCAACTACTGCATCACTTTGATGACATTTTGAGAGCCTTGGGAGAGGGTTCCAACACTGATGTTATCTACCTTGATTTCAGCAAGGCCTTTGACAGGGTTGATCATAACATTCTACTGAGAAAGCTGTCCAATATTGGTGTCACTGGAAAGCTGCTGCAGTGGATCAAGAGCTTCCTGTCAAACAGAACCCAACATGTTGTAGTTGAGGGAGTCAAATCAAGCCCAGCCAAAGTCAGTAGTGGAGTCCCACAAGGCACTGTGTTGGGCCCACTTCTCTTCATCATCTATATTAATGACATCACTGACATCATCAAACACAGCAACATTAAAATTTTCGCTGATGATTCCAAGCTCCAAAAGGTCATCAATGGCGTGGATGACCGGATAAGCCTTCAGTCAGACCTACTGGCTGTTACCCAATGGGCAGAAAAGAACAACATGTTACTGAACGAAGACAAATTCGAACTGATCCACTTTGGAAAAGAGGATGCTCTGAAACTCCCGTACTCCCTTCCCTCCGGGGAAACTCTCGTGGCATCTAACAACATCAGAGACTTGGGAGTAACCGTGGACAGCAACATAAGCTGGACCACGCATATAAGCAGCAAAGTTGACATGGCCCGCAGAATGTGTTCCTGGATCCTCAGAACCTTCCAGTCGAGAGATTCCCGCACCATTATCCTTCTCTTCTCTACTTTCGCCCGACCACACCTTGAATACTGTTGTCCACTGTGGTCTCCCCACACGAAACAAAGTATCATGAAACTTGAAGCTCCTCAAAGGGCAATCACGAAAAAGATAGATGGCATGTCAGACCTTGACTACTGGGGTCGATTGGAAAACCTGAAACTTTACTCACTCCAACGTCGCCGTGAGCGTTATATTATCTGCATGATGTGGAAAATGTTCCATCATCACTGCCCAAATGATGTTGGCATCGCCTTCAAGATACACCCAAGGCTTGGGCCCCGTGCTATCCGTCCCATTCAAAAATCTAAATCGCAACTCATAACAACAATACGGCACAATTATTTCACCTCAATCGGCCCTGCTCTCTTCAACATCACACCAGGACACGTCAAAACAGAAACTGACCACACAAAATTCAAGAAGTCTTTGGACAAATTCCTCCAAGTAATCCCGGACAAACCACCCACACCCGGATATGTCTCCGCAAACAGTAATTCTCTTCTCGAATGGGCCATGGTGCCCAAATCCTGAATTGAAAGACTTCGCCAGGTGGTGCTATTAAGTTAGACATGGCCTGGGCCAATACTGGCCAAAACATTTCAAAGTTATTCAAAGTTATATACAACACACATACACACACATACATACACACGCATATACATATACATATATATATATACATATATATATTCCTATATATACATGCATACACATACATACACATATATACACATACATACATATATACGTACACACATTCACATACACATACATATATACATGCATATATACACATATATACATACATACACACACTCATATATACACACACAATCTTACATTCATATTTGCATGCGCATATACGTATTTTTATATTTAGATATAAATACCCAAACCTATATAGACACCTACCTACATATATATTCATACATAGACGCTTACAAATACAGATGATAATAATATGGGGGAAAGGGGGGGTTTGGAAAAGGGGATCAAAGTAAATATATGTTTCAAGAAACATAGAATATTTTCCGTATCTTTATCCAATGTATGTTCTTACATATTTTCAGTGTTAGGAAATACGACAAACAAGAACTAAGGCAAAATCTATGCATCTCAAAATAAACAAGTATACCATTAATCATATGTTAACTAAACCAAAGATAGTCAACATATTGATTTCTAAGGTGTAAATTAGTTAGGTTTATAATATTTGAAGCAGAATTTTGAAGTTAAACAGTAGTAGAGTATTAATTACAGTATAACTAAATTAAAGTTAATAACGTTATGGTATCAATATTAGGAAATGAATTTAGTAATAGGGAAAAAAAACACAAATAAAAATATTACATCGGTAGTAGAATATAAATTATAGGTTAACTAAATTAAAAATTATATATTTATTTCAATAGTATATGTTAATTAGGTATACAATACATAAAGCAGATATTGTATTTCATCAATAGCATAATATAATTATATGCAAATAGAAATCAAAATTAATACGCATACATATACATATACATACACATACATATATACATACATATACACACATATATATATATATATATATATATACACATATACACATATATACACATATACATACACACACACATATACACATACACATATACATATACATATCTTTTTCAAAAAATTGCATAGAATATATTAACTAGGTATATATCCAAAACACATCCCATTTTATGATTACATGACATTCTGCAATTCGTCTGTATAAGGATACTAATTTTAAGCAAATTAAAATTAAAATTTTTAGGTTGATTAAAACTAAAACCAAATAATAAATATATTTCTAAAATGTATATTAATTAGGTCTATAATACTAAAAATTATTTCTCTGTCATTGGATACACGATATTATTTTGTTATATTTTATCTGTAAAAGAATTATAATAAAGGGTTTAAATAAATTAAAATTAAACTATAAATTAAATTACTAAGTATATATTAGTAATATTTAAAGGTTTTTCACAATTTATGATTACATAATATTTTATATTCTCATCTGTAATAAAATTTTAATTAAATTAAATTTATAGGTTAACTAACATTTAAATTAAATTAATTTCTAAAATAATGTTATTAATTAGGTTTATAATATTTAAATGTTTTTTTTAGTTTATGATTACACGATATAATTAATTCCTGTCGTTTATTTAATAAGATATCCTTAGACTTCATTATTTCAAATAGTTCTTGGGAACATAATCTACATTCATTTCTATTATTTTGATAAGGGGTGGCTCTTTTGAGCACACTCCAGGTCAAATCATATTTTATATTCTTATTTTTATAACTATTGATTTTTTCTGCTAGAGATGTTGTATTAGCCAGTGCGGCATTTTTAAAACTATGCTTGTGGGTATTAAACCTTGTCTTAAAATTGTTAGAGGTAGCTCCTATATATGAGCAAATAGAATCTTTAGTTTTAACATTACATTTATAGACTATGTTGTTAACAAGACAATTCCCTTTTAATGGGCAGTTTGCTTTGTTTCTACAGTTACATCCTTTCGTTAATTCTGTATTTGAGGAGATATTATGGTTAATTTGATGTACTGGTGGTATACTTATGGTTTTCTTACATTTATATGCATTATATGCACTTATACATATATATATATATTTAAAAGAATAGAGGTGTGACACACGAGTGGTGATATATTAGTAAAAAGGAAAAGAAAATGCTGACAATTTTTTTCAAAAATCACGAGCATTCTATCTCAAAATTATTTTTGAAAAGCTTAAGAAATGCGCAACCGGTAAAAACTTAAAACTAAAACTGAATACTAACTAATACTTACTACTAATTTATACTTCTTCCTAATTAAACTATTTTCCACTGGGAAAAATTTGACAGCATTTTCTTTTCCTTTTTACTAATATATATATATATGTGTGTATGTATGCATATATATATTTATGTATCAGCTATGCTATGGTGAGAAATAAAATTCTAATTTTATATACAGTATATGTGTGTGTGCGTGTCTGTGTGTGTGTGTGTGCGCGCGCGCGTGTGTATGTGTATGTGTGTGCATGTATGTATATAGATATATGTTTATATTGTTTATATTTGTGTGTGTTGTATCTAGATATCCTTAGTTTTTCCTAATGTTGTTCCTAAGTTGTAGAATGCAATTTAAAGCTTAAAGTAAAGAGAGAGAAAATACTGTTAACATTATTAGTATTATTAGACTGGATGTGTCAATGGATTTCATCTTCCTCTGTACCCCAATGAATATATATATGACAAAATATCGCATATCTCCAGAGAAATGTTAAATCAGGACCTACTTAAAAGCTATTTCATCATATTTGTAATAATTTTTGGCAAGATTTGAAAAATTGTTCCCATTGGAAAAAGATCCACACGTACATTTTTCTACCGATTGGAATATAAGTCTG
Organism: Eledone cirrhosa; assembly: GCA_964016885.1. Lineage (NCBI taxonomy): Eukaryota > Metazoa > Mollusca > Cephalopoda > Octopoda > Eledonidae > Eledone > Eledone cirrhosa. The sequence continues at coordinate 53,114,239 of OZ024745.1, forward strand.
CAGGAAATAAAAAAGCGAGCAGTTTTCTTGCGACGGAATGTAGCAAAGTAGTGCACTTCTATAGTGTAGTGTTATGACGTCTTACTGAGCATGTATGTGGTATACACTGCTGGTGGTAGCTTTGTTACCTGAACGTTGAAAATGAGGTTCAAAATGGGGCTGCTTACTGTTTAAGGAATTCTGCTTATAAGATTGCTTCTAATTGTGGATTGGCAGTATCGTTAGAGGGTCTGACGCCATATGCTTTGCAGCAAAGAGTTACGGCGCTTTATGGTCTGAGTTCAAATCCCGCCGAGGTTAACTTTGCCTTTCATCCTTACGGAGTCGATAAAATAAAGTACCAGTAATACACTGGGATAATTGCTGGCGTTATGCCAAAAGTAGAAACAATTATATAAAATTAACGGGATTAAAGTTTTTTTTTTCTGGAAGCAGTTTCAATTAAATTATTCTCCTATCCTCTTATCGTCACATCCACTGAAATACTTCTACTCCATCACATTTTGACGATATGATAGACAACATTAGTTATTGCCTAAATAATAGGTAGGAAAGCTTAAATACATACATTACTAGAGTGCATATCTTATACTTAAATCAACATAACTTGCCCTCGTTGCAAAGGTCTAGGGAGATTTGAGGGTGAAAGGCAAACGATTTGCCATCCTGAATTTAAATCGTCAATATTATATTGTTTGACAGAAATATAGTCTCATTCCCCGGAGGTCCATGTGTTCACATATATACTCAAGAAAATGGCATTTTAACTATTGTTCGCTTGTAGAATATCAACCACCTTGAAACTAATAATGATGAGAAAAATACCTGTTACCACAGTGTAAATGCAGCAGGTCAATATAAACGAGTATGGAAATTTCAAGCTACTCTACCAACAAGTAAATAAAGGCATATGTTAACTAAGGTTTGTAGGAAATTTAAATGACAAGTAATATTCTAGGTGTCGTGTTGTTTCAATAAATGATTACGTATTTATACTTTCTTTTTACCATAATCAACTTGCACCTAAAAACAATATATTTCTTTGGGGAAATAGTTTCTCTGTCCTTTTCCATATCTTTTCGTAATAAGTTTTCTATGTTTGTTCTTACAAATATTATATAACATCGATACCATTGTTACACATATTTTTAAGCAAGAAAATTGTTCGCTATACATATTTAAATGATGGAGTAGCGAGAAGCTGTGGTAGTTCAGACAGAAGGTATTTACTATTAGTAATATGGACTTAGAGCTTTTGTTGTATATATATATATATATATATATATATATATATATATATATATATATATATATATATATATATATATATATATATATATATATATATATATATATATTCATTTATTTATTTATTTTATATATATATTTATTAACTTTTATTTGTATCCTCTCATATTTTTTCCTGTTGTGATAATAGGGTCAGAAACTCTTAAGTAAAAAAACTAACATTAATATTTCCATGAAGCAAATGACATGCGATTACGTCCGAAGTGTTTAGAGCTGCTATTATGTACATATAAATGAGATATACCGAAAGCATTGTAAGAAAAATTGAAATTGCTTTTTTTATTTTTATGGTTTTGAGTGTAGCGTGACATTATTTTGAAACCATTCGGGAGTGAAGGATGTTGCAATGACATAACTCATATTATTATAACGAACAAATACCAGCATGTACACTCATACACGTGCCCACGCACATATACTCACACACTGACACACACACACATATACATATATATATATATATATATATATATGCGTGTATGTGTGTGTGTGTGCATGTGTGTATCTGTAAATGTATATATATATAAAAGTCTATGTACATGTATGTGTATAAGCACAAATCGTAAGTAATATCTTTCTCGGGTATATTTGTTTACATACTCACACATATACATATATATTATATAATCATATTCATATGTATATATACACATACATGTGTGTGTGTGTGTGTGTATGTATAGGGGGAGGGGTAAACCCAAGAAATAATATTTCTTAAGATTATTGCTTTAAAGTTTAGCAAAATATAGAATAAGGAGTAATTGAAAAGTAACACTTGCTGTTATGTTGTAAATAGCCAGTATGCATTGTATATTTACGACGTGTTGAGTTTGTAAACAGCGGTTTAGAAATAATGATAAGGACATGGAAAAATATTATCAAATATTCAGTTCCAGAAATATATTTCCAGCGTGTTAACGAAAGAATTATTATAAAGTATGGCTGAATGTTAACTGGTAACACGTCTATGAATAGATCTATGAGAAATTAAGAGGGTTAAAAAATACGCAACGTGTTCAAGCTCACTCTACTATGAATTCAAATCCCAGTGATGCCCTCATTCATTTTTCTGACATCGATAAATAAACTACTTATAATGCTCTGATTATCTATTCTATCTACCTCTCCCATACGCGCAGACACACCGCACAAACAAACATATATGTATATATATATATATAAATATATATATATATATATATATATATATATATATATATATACTCTTTTACCTGTTTCAGCCATCCGGCTGAGGCCATGCTGGGGCACCGCCCCATATATATATATAAACTAATATATATATATATTAGCGAAACAATTGTAACACACAATGAATTGAATACAGATGCATCACTGACTTTTCGTTTTATATATATATATATATATAAAACGAAAAGTCAGTGATGCATCTGTACTCAATTTATTGTGTGTTACAATTGTTTCGC
>OZ024745.1:53121991-53146991 GCA_964016885.1 Eledone cirrhosa
ACACACTCACACACACACATATATATAAATAAGTTCTAAAGAAACATCAATGAAACTTGCGTTTACTTTCATTGCACGTGTTTCACTCGTAATTCGGCTCAAAACTATTGACGTATATATAATGATGAATTCTCCATCGGTTTCGACAATGAGCATTTACATATTCGATCATTCGATCAACCTAAGGCCCAAAGCCTCAGTTACCGTGTAAGTCGTACAATATTACACAGACACGTTAACACTTACATATGTTGTCTATAAAATGTTGTATCATAGAAACTCACAATATGAAATATGTGTTCATAATACCGAAAGTTCACTTAGTTGACCTTGATTCTCAAAAACTATTTCATATACACTATAGCTGATATCAATAAAAACAAAGGTTTTGCTCACTATTTCTTAAGTCTAATTAAATTCATCTTTCCATTTATTCATGTTGTTTGTTTGTTTATATGTTTGTTTAATTATTATCTTCAGTTTTCTTCTGCTAATTATTTATCTCGTAGATAACTCCTTTGATATCTCAATTATTTTGTATTTAGAATTATTGGATTTTTTTCCTTTCCACAAATCATAAATATAATTTGTATTTAATCATACGATTTTTTCGTTTCTCTTTCATATTGCTTTTACCATTATAGTTAATTTTATTTTCGTCTATCATTTTCTTGAATTATCGTTATTGATGTTACTGCCTGTTATATATTTCTAGTTCTTCACTATTTTTTTTTTTGGGGGGGGGGGTGTTTTTTGCTGTTATAGGTATTTTTGTTGGTGGTGATGTTGTTGTTTTTGCGACTGTCATCAAATACAATACTTAGTGTAATCGCTGCTTTTGTTTCAAACTCCGATTGTTGATATTTGAAATATATGTGTTCTTTGATTTCAAAGCTGAAAAGAAATATATCCATCGAAGTGGCATACAGTTTTTTTATTAACAACAGTTGTTTACTGTTTTATGCATTTATCATTGAGTTTTACCATTTATTCTTCAATTTTATCTCAAATACGATGACGGTTTTCAAAACATTATTTAGTTGTTATTCTATCCAGTGTAACTAAGATTTACAGATGTTTTTTTTTCTTAAAGTTTCACAAAATATGTTATTTCAGGTCATATATATGTGTCTTAAATTTTGAAATAAATATTTCATATGAAGATTTACTATACAGTAATCGATTAAATGTTAGTATGTATGTGAGTTTTATGTAACTTGCCGTATATATATATATATATATATATATATATATATATATATATATATATACAAAAAGCAAACATGTACACAGACGTATATACACAAACATAAACCCGCACACAAACACACATACATAAATGCGTGTGTATTTGTGTGTGTAAAGTACGTGGCTATGCAATACACATAAATCTGATGTCGATACGACTAAAATTCCTGTCTCACTGAGAATTTAAACAGCTAAGAAATATTATCTGAATTGTCCTTTATACACGGAAGAAAATACACACACACCCAAATAGTCACAAACACAACAAACATACACGTAAACACACACACACATATATTACTTAAACTACATACCAATTAAGCATATGTATTCATCAGCACTCAGAGTTTTATGATCGTATCCAATTAATCGTAGCAGATTGCCATCATCAATGTTCAGCCTTTATGAAAAAAAAGCATGTACCTCAGGCATTCTCTGCACATAAAATTAATCTGGTATACATATATATATTTATATATATATATGTATATATATATATATATATATATATGTATATATATATATATATATATATATATATATATATATATATATATATATATATATATATATATATATATATATATATATAAGAACGTATGACCCGGACGGCAGAGCTCAAGCCGTTTCAGCGGCTATTTCTGGACTAAAGTAAAAGTTTTTTTAGTCTGGTAAATAAATAGCCGAACTTTTCATGGCGTACTTCCTTATATGGGAAGATTGTAGTTGTCAAGAGGATTGGTCAAAATTTGAGGCAGACACAGAAAAGTCTATCAGGGCAGTGGGTGCGGGGTGGGGATGGCTGAACTTTCCTGTAGAACGATAGGGGAGTGGGTAGAGCCGGTCAAGCGTAGAAGGTGAAATCTAAACGGCAAATTCTAAGGAATGTGTATGAAAGTAGGCCAGATGAGGTTGGCGAATGAATTTTTCTTTGGAAAGTGGAGGAGGGAGGTTATACAAATAGTAAATCAAAAGCGATTAGGTGACAAAGAAAAGAAATAATAAAAAAGAATATAATAAAAAATGAGAGAAAGATGTATCAGAATGTAAGATTGGAAAGTGAGAAGTGAAATAAGTAGTCTAACACAGCTGTTATATTTAGTTGGTGCTCCTATTTCGGCCAAAGCTATAGAATGAGTTGCTATATGAGAATTATTGAAAATTTAGAATTAAAGATTAATACCACATCACTGGGATCTAACACAGCTGCTATGAATAGTTAGTATAGCGTAATCGACCGGCGAATGCCATCTGTAAGTTACTGGGGTGGGGGTACTGAGGCTAAGAAGGCCCGATGGGCTGCCTCGGGGTAGACGAAAGGGGAAAAAACAAAGAAACAAACGAGGAAGTAGTTCGGTGGTGGAAAGAAGTGATAGCGGGAGACAAAGGGAAGAAAACATACAGGAAAAGAAAAGAGGTACATATACCTATATAAGTAGGGGCTTTCCCTATCTTATTCGGCAAGTGGGGTGTTTCAGCCCTAGACCACCCGGATCGTTAGGGGGTTTGAGGGCAAGGTAAGTCTTCCGCAATCTGTGTTTGCATGCAGTTACCAGTTCGTCTTTTTTGTTTAGGAGTTGATCCTTCGTAAACAGCATTTGTAATATTTCCTCCGAGCACAAGTTACACGGACGGCGTCCTCCCGTGTAAGAGTTAGCTCTGGACAGTAAGCTCCAAGTAAGATGGTAGGTTATATTATTATCTTTGAGGTCCCAGATATGGCCCATAAGTGTCGTGGCATGTCGCCGGACCGGGTTTAGGAATGTATGTCGGTGTTGGTAGAGCCGGGTCTTAAAGCCACAAGCGGTTAATCCTATATAAGCTTTGTTGGAGGAATCCGTCCTCACGTTGCACTGGTAGATCACGTTACGTTCTCGGCATCTGTTGTTGAGGGGGAACTAGATCTATCAGGCCAGTTACACCTCCTGGTCGACTCTCCAGTAATTTCTAGGTTGTTTCTTCCATATGGGTTGAGTTGTTTGCGGAGACGATGTTTTGTGCGAAGTTATGTGTTGTGCTGTAGAATAGCTTGATAGTGTTTTTGTTGATTATAGCGGTGTTGTGGTGGAAAGTGATTTTCGAGGAGCCTAAAGAAGATTTTCCCCATAGGTGTTGCCACCTCGGCATTGTGGGGAGGATTGAACCACGTTACGTGGCGTGAGCGGCGGCGTCGCCTGCTGGTTCTGTTAAGGGAAGCTGGATAAAAGGATATTTCTTCCCGGAAGCCACTCCGCTTGAGGGCCTGGTTGTAATGAGGCGCATGTTTGTCGAATATCTGCTCATTAGCGGACACACGAGATATGTGGAGGGAGATGTTTTTAACTAGATTAATGGTGATGTTTCTAGGATGGTTAGAGCGGTGGATGTAGTGCAGGTTGTTGTTTGGTTTCCTGTATGGGTAGCACACGTCATTTTCGAGGTTGAGGGTAACGTCCAGGAAATTTACTCGGGTTACAGACGTTTGTAGGGGGATTTTAAATCCCCAGTCGTTGATAAGTTGTTTACGGACCCGGTCTGTACTACTGGGGTTGTACCCTTTGAGGGTAAGGAGCCCATCATCTCGGTACAATCCACCGCCGAATGCGGGAAACATTTCGGTGAGTTTAAATAGTAGGAATAATATATATATATATATATATATATATATATATATATATATATATATATATATATATATATATATATATATATATATATATATATATATATATATATATATGTTCCGCCGCCTTCCTCTCTCTGCTTTTCAGCCCCATGGATTTTGTCTATTTTATTCCTTTGTTAAATTTCGAAAACCTGATGATGTCACCGGATTCATACTGAAATGATCATAGTATAATAAACCTTTTAAGGAATTACACCAGTCCAGCCTCCTGTTATTTCATTATATATATATAAGTCCAGAATTAGCCGTCGAAACGGCTTGAGCTCAGCTGTCGGGGTCTTACTGGTTCCTATATATATATATATATATATATATATATATATATATATATATATATATATATATATATATATATGACTGCATTTTATTTACAAAAGAATAAGGTTTCCACGCACACACACACACAACACAATCACTCACACGTACGATGTTGAAGTCTCAAATCGTATTTCGACGTATTAGAATTCAACAGCCTTCTCAGTTCAATTTTTATGGCTATACCTTAAATGACACTTCAGTCTGCATTTAGTACAGATAACAGGATTTTGAGCGGAGCAGAATGGAATGTTTGATCAAATCTTGATATTAGTTCATAGATCGTGAAGATGGTTTTCAAAGTACTTTATAGATTCATAGGAGACAGGTCTCAAATTTCTACGATTAGCATCTTTCGATTCAAAAGAAGTGAGACGCTTGTTCACGTTTAATATTCTACTTCAATTTGTCTTATCGGAGCAATGGTTTGCTTTAAATATGTGCACCATTATGAATTTGAATGTATAGCAGTATCCTGGGTGTGCGGTCCTCAGCCATCCGTTGGAAATGACTATATAAATTGTGGCGCCTCGTGAACAGATCGAATTCGGGACTCAGTCAGAAAGTGTGTAACCACAGATAATATATAGACAATGTTTGTGGAAAACATTAATCTTATAAATATGGGTGAAATTATGTGTCTATCACTCCGAGCCGTTCAAAATGTCAGTACCTAACGTTTTCGGCCAATCCTAAGATTTGCTTTAGAAGTGTAGGTCATATAGTTGATTCTCTCCAGGTGATGATCCTAATTGTCAATTGTACTTGATCATTATAAAAAGTGAACCATGTTTCTGAAGCCATAAATGTACAAGTGAGTAAAATTCTTAGTTAATGTCCGGTAGATTCCGTTTAATATTTTTGTTAAATTTAACTATACGGCTCATGTGTAATTATGTTCTTACATTCTTTCCAAATCATCTCCTGTTTTAATGATTGATATATTTCTAATTATGTCATTAAGTTTTAAATTTATAAAACGCCGGAATTTTTGAAAGCTTCATATGCAAGTCATATCGCGCGTTTCTGTAATTTTCTCACCTTCATTCATTTTAGTTATATTTATATGTATATATATATATATATATAACGAAGGAAATGTGGTAAGGAACCAGGTGGACCATAACGCACCAAAGTACTCAATACTTGAGGTAGTCCAGAATTAGCCGTCGAAACGGCTTGAGCTCAGCTGTTGGGGTCTTACTGGTTCCTATATATATATATATATATATATATATATATATATATATATATATATATATAAATCAAGAAAGAAGAGTGACACGATTTGCTATACAATAAGGGCTTTAATCACATAGCGATCTCTAGACCTACCAGTTCAGAGCTCTGAACTGGAAGGTCTAGAGATCGCTACCCGCCTATTTCTGCGTCAATCGATCACTAATACATAGTTATAACCAGTCAATTCATCAGAGCTTGCGAGATGTATTGACTGGTTATAAAGCCCTTATTGTATAGCAAACCGTGTCTCTCTTCTTTCTTGATTTATCATTACTCCAAGTGTAAACTACATAGAAATCACCGCGTACTCGCAGCATCACTATGGAAACGCCTTGTTGAGTAAAACTTAGCCAAGCGTTGATACTATCCACTACTCGGAGTACCCTAACTGGACTACATCTAAGTGGACTACCTATAACAATAATTTGTTATCCCGTATATATATATATAGTTGTTTCTACTGTAGGCACAAGGCCAGCAATTACCCAGTGCATTACTGGTACTTTATTTTATCGACCCCGTAAGGATGAAAGGCAAAGTCAACCTCGGCGGGATTTGAACTCAGATCATAAAGGGACGTAACTATGTTGGAAAGCATGGCGTCCGACCCTCTACCGATACTGCCAATCCACCGCCTTATATATATATAGAGAGAGAGAGAGTGAGAGAGAGAGCGGGGGGAGACAGAGTGACAGAGAAAGAGAGAGAGAGATTATACTACCACTAATATCGAACGAATAGTAGGATGATAATGTCTTCGAGTGGAAATTTCCAGGGAATATCAAATTTTGGCAGTTCTGCATAAATATATATGAAGCAGCATTTATGATCTAACACGGTTCACAAAAGCTCTATTTTTGTATTCTGAGTGCGTATATATATAAAAGGTTAAATATTACAAAACTATTAATTGAATAAATTGAAGACTGCGAACGCTTATAAACAAACACACATGATTATTGAATAGAAAATGAACGTTTAGCTTTCACGTCTTTACCTAAGTGTACCTGGCGAACTAATGTTTGAAATTTCCTTGGGTAATGGAGATAATTTGTGTGTGTAATAGCTTTCTCAATTTATTTATCAGAAGAAAATAATGCAATACTCATTAAATGTCATTATAGAAACAATTATATACTATAACATTACAAAATAAATAGAATTATCAATTTTCTTGTAAAAGAAAATGCATTTTATGAAGTTATTTTAAAATTAGTACACTCACATTCAACCGTTTCCTTTCTCTTTGTAGAATAACAATAAACAAACCTTCTTTTATACATATATATATATAATGTAGTTTGTTCAATAATTTTCTTGATTACTGGTGGGTTGCACCAATATGAGCAGTTGATGTTCTAGCCGAGTGCATATATTATTTATGAGATAAATAAATTTCACTTAAAATATTTTTATTTTATATCGAACGCTACATATGTTTCACGGATGATAGACTCTAAATGTTATCGATGTGATAGACATGATGCCTGTATCGATCTGCTCAACAGACCTGTGGAGTCAAATTAATACAATTTTATGAAAATAATTTGATTTGAAAGAAAAGGAAAAAAATGTAAAAGTAGACATTTCTTTTTTTCTCTTTCTTTTACTTCCATGTCTTTTCTCTTTCCTTTAATTTTCTTTCTCTGTTATTGTTTCTATTTTCACCTTAACTATCATTAATCTTTTATCGTTTATTTTACTCTTTGCGTTTCTGCATTTCATCATTGTATCCATTGTTGTTATTTGGTATTATTTGGTATTACTTCAGGAAGATTTCGCTTCCATTCCGTGTAGTTAAGGCGAACTTATCGCACCTTGTTTGGTGATGCATACTGAGTTAGTCTATTAGCATCGTTCACATCATTTTTAGTTCCTTCTACGATATGAAAGATTATAACATTCCTTCTCAATGAACAAGTGGGTCTCAACATATGATTATCAAATATGTTGATGTGGAATTCCCTGTGGATGGCGTCTCTGAATGATTTATTCTTTAAACTATTCCATTTTCCTTAACACAAACTTGTACGTAATCAGAGACTTTTTCGTCACAACTTCGTCATGTAAAGCAGTTAAAATAAAACCAAATCTAACTGAAGTTCTTTCTCAGATATATAAAAATAATATATCTGTTTGGCGAGGTTTGATATATAATTATATCAGGCTGGCCTTTTAATTTTGTCTCCGATAAGTAAGTTAATATTAACATGACTATATAAATATTAATAAGAAAAATGAAAATGGGATAAACAAAGCCGGGTGCTTCTGATAATACGTTTTTACAAACGGGGCTGATATGATGTCTAAAGAACACCAACATAGTAATTACTCTCTCAGTCTTAGCTTGATATAATTAATTCTAACAGTGTATTGTGTCTATTTAATCAACCAAACCACTAAACTAGACTTGTAATCACACGTCTGATGTCTAAACAATAGAAATGAACATTGTATTATATTTGAGTTATCTGTTTAGAAGTGTGCTATATCTTGAGTGACGTAGTTTTGGGTAGAATGTCTTTGCACTGAAATGTTTTTAAACGGTCTAAAATGGTAATTATTCGAGAGCTAGAAGATAGCGTTCAATAATATAGGGTTTGATTGATGTTAATTTTTTTGTTCTTTGGTAATTGAAATATATGCTGAATACTGTTATTTGAAATGATTTGTGATGGTTATAACAGGTTAAAATCAGGTGTTTTGTAAGTGTTTATGTATTGTCTGTATTATTTAAAGCAACACAAATGTGAAGATTTAACAATCATATACCATATGACGTTCTGTCACGTTAATGGCGTTAGAGAAGTAGTTGAAGATGAGGTTTCGTGACAGTGATAATAATTGTTTCTACGTTTGGCACAAGGCCAGCAATTACCCAGTGCATTACTGGTACTTTATTTTATCGACCCCGTAAGGATGAAAGGCAAAGTTAACCTCGGCGGGATTTGAACTCAGAATGGCAAGGGCCGTAACTCTATGCGGCAAAGCATATAGCACTGTAATCGTTGGAAATTTACGAAACGATTTTCATGCGTTTATCTTTGTAAATGTTCAATTATTATTATATAAATCCTTATATAATTGATTGCATGTTTGTGTGCACGTGTTTCTTGAGCTTAAGTTTAATAGTGAGAGAGGGGGAGAGAGAGGGGGAACAGAGGGTGGAGAGAGGGGGATAGAGATAGGGTGAGAGAAAGAGAGGTGATTCAAAGAAACCGGTCTCATTTTAATGTTTGTCGAAATTATTAATATATAAAGAAAACGTTAAAATTATATCAAAAATATATCTTCTGATGTTTTATTCAGTGTTACAACAATGTTAGAACTGATCCCCCATTTGAACCCACGTGCTTTTTGAGACGCTTGGCAAAATTTCGAATAAGGTCTTTACACACAGACCCAGGGATGACTCTGAACTCATCCCTAACGTTCTCTTTTCATTTAGTAATGGTCCTGAGTTTGTTGACATTTACCATATCCTTCATATAACCCCAAAGGGCTGTGTGGGACACACTCAAAATCAGTCTTCACGCAAATCATATGATTTCCAATCTCGGGATTCATTGGATGTGTGAGAGCATGTTTCGTCGTGCTGGAACCAGAACGTATTCATTCGAGGTGGGTACATGGTCTATAATTCCTTTTTGAAGTCATCCAGGAACTCCACATACCGATTCTTTGTTTCTGTAGCAGTGGCCCCCTTTTCTCCGAAGAATAATGCGGCAATTAACCTTCTAGCATCCCAGACAGTCCATTTAAACGAGTGGAAAGGTTTCACAGTTACTTCAGAGTGTTTCGATTTTTGTTTATTCTATATTCTGTAGGTGTACATCTAAAGATCCTCTCTAGAGGTACTTCTAGAGATCCCCTGCTTGTTTCTATGGAGATAGCTAAGAATTGGTTTCTCCTCTACAACGATCGTTTTGGGCTCCATTCAACAGACTCTCGGACCATGTCAATAACCTACTGTTTACGCTTCTTCTTGGGTCATCCAGACTGTGTAGTATGGTTCTCAGATATTGTATAGAGGCTCTCCACTGTCCCATTCGTCTCAGATTTCTTGATCCAGTGTTGTATATTGGCTTGATCCGGTCCAAGATGTTAAAAGCTTTAACTACAGACTGAATCTTAAGCCTTAAATCTGACTGACTCTTAAGTACCGGGTGGCAAGGACCTCTTGAAAGACACCTAAGCAATGTCGGGAGTGATAATCCTAATTTTCAAAAAGGATGACAAGAGAGATTGCTCCAATTACTGAGGGTGGTCCTTATTAAGCATCAACGCTAAAGTCTATGCTAAGTGATTGGCAAAGAGATGCAGGGAGATTGTCGAATCCCAGCTAACTGATAAACAGTGCGGTTTTCGCCCTGGACGCAGCACAGCCGACCAAATATTCACACTGCGACAGGTCTTCAAGAAATCGTAGGAATATAGCCAAGACGTGTATTCTTGTTTTGTCGACCTTGAAAAGGCATATGACCGCATTCCTCGGCATCTGCCGTGGAAGGTTCGGCCGAGCGGATGGCATCCCACCAAAGGATTAGTATGCAACATATTTGATGTTTTCGAAATGCGCATAAAATATTATATAGTAGACTTAAGTTCTATACGTAAGACCGTATCACTTCTTTATAATTTTGACAATCCGTCTGATACCTGAAAGGTACTTATGTCATGGAATGCTTACGTCTGTTTTCACTACAATCGGTTTATTGATTGTTTAACCAGCATTTTATACTTGGAACAATTATATATATATATATATATATATATATATATATATATATATATATATGCGTGTGTGTAGGTGTGTGTGTGAGTGTATATATATATATTTATATTGTTATACTTTGGGAGGGTCATGTTGCCAATAAGAAACACACGCACCAGTTGCTTTCACTTCAATTTATTATTATAATAAATTTATAATAAATTTATAAATTTATAAATTTCTGGTTGGTTGGTTGGTTCCACAACCAGATAGTTGTTTATATATTGTCATAGTTCTTTCGTCACACACTCTGTGACCTCTTCAGTGACTGGGGATTCCTTTCTTTGTTTCTGTGCCTCTCCTTTGTTCTGTCCTACGCCATTTTGTTTCTGTGTGTGTTTCTGTGTGTGTTTCATATTAACTGTAAAACTAGAAATGTAGTGTATAGCATAAGATGTACTGAAGGACAATGAAGAGACATAAATATTGTGTACATAGGTGAGACAGCTCGTAGTGTAGGGCAACGGATAAATGAACACTGGCGAGACCTTCAAGATAGTAAAGAATCATCTGTACTTTACCAACATGCTTAAATAGAACACAAGGGTAAATTAGAGAACATAGAAATAAAAATAAAATCTACACACAGAAAAAACGCAATGTTTAGACAAATTACAGAGGCAATAAACATAAAAGAATTACAACCAAAATTAAATAGAAAATATGAGTGGAACAGCAACATCACAACTTACAATTAAGGACAAAATGAAAACACACACACACATAGAACAAACAACCAACCAGTAACATGTAAATAAACAAATAAATAAATGAACATAAACACACACAGACACCCGGATGTGGCGCATGCGCAGACTGAGCACACAACACACACACAGAAACAAAATGGCGTAGGACAGAACAAAGGAGAGGCACAGAAACAAAGAAAGGAATCCCCAGTCACTGAAGAGGTCACAGAGTGTGTGACGAAAGAACTATGACAATATATAAACAACTATCTGGTTGTGGAACCAACCAACCAACCAGAAATTTATAAATTTATAAATTTATTATAAATTTATAATAATAATAAATTGAAGTGAAAGCAACTGGTGCGTGTGTTTCTTATTGGCAACATGACCCTCCCAAAGTATAACAATATCGGTTTCAACACACGATTTCAGATAAAGAATCTTGCTAAACAAATTCAGAAACGAAATATATATATATATATATATATATATATATATATATATATATATATATATATATATATATGTATATGCGGTATATATATACGTATATTATGTATATATCTTTTTTCGTTTTCTTATGCATAGCTTCAAATCACGAGAATGATACACTTTGTTAGTGTCCTAGTGTTACATAAAGCATATGATGCATATGATGCATATGATGCATATGATGCATTTCTGGAGCCAATACTCCAACAGATGTACTAGGGTTTCATTCTAACTGAAGACATTTAAAAAAATAAACATTATTGGGTAGTGTTTTTTTCTTAATTACATGAATCTTATATATAAATATATATATCGTGCGTGTATGTGTATATGTGTGTTTGGGTATATATATATATATATATATATATATATATATATATATATATAATATATATATATAATATATATATATATAATATATATATATATGATATATATATATAATATATATATATATGTGTGTGTGTGTATATGTACGTATGGACGTATGTATGTATGCCACATCACCGTAGATATCTCACACTACAGGTAATTACCAGCTGGGATCAATCCAGTAGAATTATACTACACTCTGGTCGAAAATTCCGTTCAACTCTCAATCAAACGCTATCGTCAAAGATGAGGATGAACATCTGCTTTCGCATATTTCCGTCTTCACAATAACATCTATATATTTCCTGTCATTAACAATACTGCTGTATTTCTCTTTCCGGTAGTTTCATTATAGCTTCCTTTTTTCTTCATTAGTGGTAAAGTTAATTAATAAGTATACAATTTTAAACATACAACGGAAATTAAAATTATGAGTTCTATATTCTATGTTTGAAGAATGGTTGTTTCAATCATCTGCTATCACAATATAGTAATTATAAGAAAAGGCACTTGATAAAATCATGCCACAAATTCAAATTAACTTCCTTCGTATTCACTGAATGTATGTATCATTTCATATATTATTAGGATAGGATTTGAACATTTGACTTTTATCGTTTTGCTCAAAATCGACGTTCTTGTTTTCTTTTTCGGCTTAACTATCAAACAATTATTATCCATCTCTCTCTCTGGATATATATACAAGCAAGCATTGATATAGCAAGCATTGATATAGATGTCATAAGCAAGAAGTATACCATTAACAATAATTCATTAAAAAAATTATGGCTGGTGTAATATTATTAAAATGAGCATATTAAGAGGATAATTGAAATACATATATGTTTCCAGTGTTGATTATTTTAATTGTCGAAATTTCAGTCAGTGAAATGTTCTAGTGAGGCTTTCTTGTATTAGGTAACTATACTAGGAATGTACCCTCCGAAAATTTGCATAAGTTATTCAAAATTAGATATATTTGGGGGACATTTTTATTTAAATGGTCTGTATTACTTTATATATATATATATATATATATATATATATACGTGTGTGTGTGTGTGTGTATACATATATCCATATGGGGTTGGCGCCTGAGAGAAAGGAATACTCAATAATACCGAAGTAGAATTTTAATATCAAATTTTATTAAGGCTAAATAGTTTCGTCTGTTTATCAAATGGTTCACTGGAGTAGAGGACTAGACATCATCTAAGTCCATCCAATTTGATATAGCTGATTATTACTCGTCTGTCACACCGGTTCTTCTTAACAAGGCCCTTAGACATGTAGGGATTGCAACAACTACTTCGACATAACTGTAGGTTCAAATAACTCGACCCATGTTACGAACATTGTCGAAATCTATCTCACGCATAAACTACATCCGGAATTTGTTTACTTTCAGGGCGGAATATACAGAATGACGTTCTTCTACCTGCAAAGAATGTCAACGGTCAACAGCTTAATGGAAGAAGGAAAGCTATAATATCCTTCTTTAATCATCTAAGCCTTAAAATATTCTTAAACCATGATTTTAGATTAGCTAATTTTTAGACGTGACGTTAGACTTCAACACTGGCCTTTCAAAAGAAAACGAAAATCTGAATTATGTTAATAGGTATTCAAATTACACAAGATCTATTATCTTAGTTGGAAATGTGGCTCATAGAATCTATAGGCTCTCAGTCTTTGAGTCCACCTTCAATGAATTTGAATTAGCAAACATTATGCTAAACGCGTCCACGATACCAATTGCATAGAAATATTAAGATACGACTGACTTAGGAGACATTCGAAAATAGCAACCGTCGATCACTATAAACTATAGTTTAAAAAGTCGTATAAACTTAATATTGAGAGGGGGAAAGTGAACAGGCTTGCGTGAAGACACACACCCACATGGATAACAACTGATTGATCGATTAGTTGGTTGGTTGATTGGTTGGGTGATTTGTCGTTTAGTTGATTGTTTGATTGGCTTGTTGATTTACTGGATAATTGAAATATGGAACGTAAGATTTGATTTATAAATACCATGTCATACAATTGGTTTAATATATCTGCTAGCTGTAATTGTATGACGTTCACATATTTTGGATAAGAATATACTCGTTGTTTGAAATTATGAACTGAGTTGACACTCACAATGATATTCAACATGTACAAATGAAATAACTTGGATAGTCTAAATTTAAATCCTTGAAACTGAAGAGTCGTGTTATTCCAAGAAATCGCTTCGCATATCTGATCGTTCATTTCATTCATAGCTTTATCTGAAGAATAAAATTAGTTTCTCGCTGAAGCAGAGCTTGTCACGTAAATTCGATTTAAACAGCCGAGGAAAACTGGGTGGCGTGTGTATAAAATGTATATTTGGTTTTTAAACATCATTTATTCTGCTTGTTTTTTAAATCAATGTAATTGAAAAGGATTGTGGATTTTTTCCAATTTTTGAAATGTAGCATTAAGCTGCTAAAATTGAATTGTTATTCACAATCAAACCTATATGATACCTGAGATCACAATTACTGTCTTGCTGAACTTTCCACAATGTATTAGAGTTATCGGAAGAAAATTACCATTAAGGAGACAATTGTTTGCGGCAATACAGTTAAGAGTAGAAGAGATTACCTTATCGTTGCTCGAATGGTTTCGGAATTAAAATGTACAACGTTGCCTGTAAAATATTTACAATAGCTTACCTTAATCAAAAGTCTATTTAATATCACATAATGAAAAGAGATTATATTTAAGAAATATCTGGCAAAATATATACATAATAATACAAAATATATACAAGGGCGGTGCCCCAGCATGGCCTCAGCCGGATGGCTGAAACAGGTAAAAGAGTATAAGTTTATATTAATAATTCCAGAGACTCTTACTTTTTCGGTTTTGGATATAAGGCATGAGTGTGGATGGTGCAATTTACTGCATCTGTAACGTTGTTAGTACGCAACGTTTCATTATAATATTTAAGTGACCTCATCTAGAGGCTATGGCCATATGCGTACAACATACGGAACATAGATTCTTTACTAGAAAATAAATTAAGTGCTTTCTGATGATTTCTTTTCAATGAAACAGTTCTAGTCCTGTAGAAGTCATTTCTATAGTTAACATAATATTTGCACTCTAATAATGCATTGAGGGGTTACCCCCGATTGAAACCGGGATTCTCTCTCACACACACACACACACACATATATATGAATATGAATATATATATATATATATATATATATATATATATATATATATATATATATATATATGTGTGTGTGTGTGTGTGTGTGTGTGTGTGTGTGTGTGTTGTATCAAGAAAAATAAAACGTCGGCGTGAAGAGATTATGAATGTATTTGCTTTAACATATGTTTCAGTGTCCATTATAAATTGTCTACATATGCTGACTACAATATATATTGTTCAATGCTTAATTATTTATTAAACTTCATCAGAGAGCATATAGTAGTAGAATTTAAGTATTTACTGCGCGGAAGAATTCAGTACTGAGATGTTCGTTTAAGAAAATGTAATTAATTTAAAAATAGCATAAAATACTTAGTGTAATAGTGAGAGGAGAGGGAGTGGGAGTTAAAGAGTTTCACACTATCAATCCGTGTGCCGTGATGTGGAATATATATATATTATTTTATTATGGAGATCCCGCCGAGGTTAACTTTGCCTTTCATCCTTACGGGGTCGATAAAATAAAGTACCAGTAATACACTGGATAATTGCTGACCTTGTGCCAAAAGTAGAAACAATCATTTTATTATACAGATATGATACCATTAATATTTTTTGAAGAAACAAATCGAATAATTCGGGTAAATAACCCTTGTAACATAATATTCAGATTGTCAAATTTAACCAATTTTTCCGTAACCTTATCGCTATATTCTTAAGTATAATCCATTGTGATGGTTTAGGTGGTGATAGCTTGGTCAGGTTATTTTGATGCAGTGATTATCGTGTGGATTTGCACACTATTCTAATTTATATGTGTATATTACAGACTAATCCTTGCCGTTCATTTATTTATATCACGAAGCCCTACCTTTTTTTAATTGATTCTAGAGGACTCATAGTAAATGAATTCATCGGTTAGATGAATTAAGAGATACATTTTGATATTCATGTTTTTATGTACGATTGTGTATATGTGTAAAAGCTCATGCTTTTCTCACTTATATGTGGTTGTTTGTTTACTATTATCTATGTATATGTGTGCGTTTGAATGTGTGTTTTTGTAAAGTTCTACTTTTTTGTTCGAGGATATATATATATATATATATATATATATATATATATATATATAAGTTCAGTTATTCATTGTAAGTATACTGCACTATATCATTGCATACATGTAAAAAAATCGTATGCGCAAAATTCGTAAACGCGTAATCTTTCATACACTGTTGCATTTCATACATATATTGATATTTGCAGGTCGACAGATAGTCGAAGAGATATCACATGGAACAACTAACAGTTACAATGAACTTCGGTATCTTTTCTATGTAAATGTATGCGATCGACATCTAGCGGACATCCATCTGGACAGAAGTCAATAACCATAAACAGATTACTTAATCAATGACTTCTGTAATCCTTATTAGGCTTACAACGGCCAACTACTATCCGATGTCGCTGTTTCTACCCCACCCACTTCTCTCTCTCTCTCTCTCAAATGATGCGCACATAGCTCAAGCAACTAACCTTGGATCTTTTCTGACAGCTCTCTGTACTGATAGTATCCAGAATCCACAAACATCTATCGATCCCCATTGCACATGGAGAGCTATTCGATCATACGAAATAGATATGCATATTACGGCGAATGGAATCCAGTCCCAGTGGAGTAGTAAAACTTTTTTTCATCGCTAGTTTCAAATTATTATCTATTGCATCTTATTGTAGCAGCAGCAGCAGCAGCAGCAGCACTGGCGGCAGTAGTAGTAGTAGTGGTGGTGGTGGTGGTGGCGGCGGTGGTAGTAGTAGTAGTAGTAGTAGTAGTAGTAGTAGTAGCAGCAGCAGCAGCAGCAGCCGCAGTAGTAGTAGTAGTAGTAGTAGTAGTAGTAGTAGTAGTAGTAGTAGTAGTAGCAACAGCAGCAGCAGCAGTAGTAGTAGTAGTAGTAGTAGTAGTAGTAGTAGTAGTAGTAGTAGTAGTAGTAGCAGCAACAGCAGTAGTAGTAGTAGTAGTAGTAGTAGTAGTAGTAGTAGTAGTAGCAGTAGCAGCCACAGCAGCAGCAGCAGTAGTAGTAGTAGTAGCAGCAGAAGCAGCAGCCACAGCAGCAGTAGTAGTAGTAGTAGCAGTAGTAGTAGTAGTAGTAGTAGCAGCAACAGCAGCAGCAGCAGTAGTAGTAGTAGTAGTAGTAGTAGTGGAGCGAGGTGGTAGTTATTGCTGTTGTTATGGTAGTTGTTGTAGTTGCTGCTGTAACTGTTGGTGTATTTCTAAGTGTTATTGCTTTATTTGTTTTTGTTTACTTTAATGACGAAACATTGATAATCTTCAAAATGTCAAATACAAAGTTTCGTGGTATTCTTATTCTCATTGTGCGGTAATTCGGTATCGATATTTGAGTTAGATTCTCGCCTATAGTAAATATAATTCATTTGCAAATACTAATACTAAATTCCGATAAGTATGATAATACTAATACTAAATTCCGAAGAGTATGATAATTATACCTATTAGAAGGGGACTCTATCCATTTTTGAGCGAAGATGTGATAGAAATGGTTAGACATCTAAATCTATTTCCAAAATTTGGATTTGCATCACATCAATCCGATTTGAAATCTTATTGGATTTGACTTTTATTATTAATCCGTAAACAAGGGTGGTGGATTGGCAGTATCGGTAGAGTCGGACGCCATGCTTTGCAGCATAGAGTTATGGTCCTTTACTGTCTGAGTTCAAATCCTGTCGAGGTTAACTTTGCCTTTCATCCTTACGGGATCGATAAAATAAAGCACCAGTAACGTACCGGTTCGATTTGGTTCGACTTTCCCCTCCCGCCAAATTACTGGCCTTGTGCCTATACTACAAATCATATGCTTTCATAGTCACTAAATTAAATTATCAGTGCATGCAGGTGGGTTGGCAGAACTGTTAAAGTGTCGAAATAGATGCCCATCAGTACCTATTTCGACACTTTACGTTCTAAATCGAAGAGTCCCTCTTTATCGAAATGTTTGGTAGTATCTTTCTTGCAAGCATTTACCTTACGTTTCCATATATAGGTTCGTACGTGCTACGTTACCCCACCCCCACCCTCGGTTAAACTGTAAAGTAATTGTTATACAACAGTTAGGTTTGGAGATAATTAGCTGCGATTCTCCAAATGTTGATATTATTACCCAACCATAGAACTCCTTATTTCTATAGCTGCTAGTACTTGACATTATTCTTTTTTTTGTCCCAGTTCAAGCCTAGCGGATGAGACAATCATGTCGATTCCGAAGACGAAATGAACTACTTCATCATATGTCAGGTATAGAAGAATGTTTACTCAAATAACTTACAAGTATTAGCTTCATGCATGTACCTTTTGGAATAATATAGTGTTTTGCATTCCATTCCTGTTGCGTTGAAAAACAGTAACTATCAGTAATGAACCCAGGGTATTCAATCCTTCAGGAAACACGTAAAAGGATATCTTTTTTAATGACCAAAGGAACACATTCCCTCTATTTGTCACTTGATCAGCTTGAAATAGCAGCTAAAGCACCCTCATATGTTAGGCTACTGTATTTATAAAATTACATATCGGTTAATGAAGAACTTGACATACATTATCTGAAAATTATACGCGCGGTTGCAGTAACTTTGCTCATTTATCCGATCGACCTTGGATGACTTGCAGTTAAATAACAACGGCAGTTTGATTAAACCTGCTAAATAGATAAATAGAAATCAAATAGTAGCTTAAAGAAAAAGATCTGTGGTTTTAATACAGAGTCACATAATAATATATGTTGCACCTCTAAATCTAGATGAAGTTGTAATGGTTTCGTCGTGATATTCGGCGTTTTGGGTACTTTAATCCTGCCTAGGTTCATCTACCTTCGGCAGGTTTCTTCCCGAGAAAGTGGGGGAGAAGGAAAAGGAAGGAATAAGAATGAAATGTGGAGAAGGAATCGAACACAGACCTGGACTGGTACTTTTTTCTTGACATCGAAATTATGAAATGCAAATTATATCTCCGGGACCGCAGAAAGACGGAACGATTCCAGCAGAAAATTGTATCCAATGTTCTAATGACATAGACAACTTAAACATTTTAATATGCAATTATAAAATTAAAACAGTTTAACGTATTTGGGCATTATTATTTTTAGCTTAAGCATGGCGTCGAGACCCTCTACCGATACTGCCAATTCACCGCCCTTAAGCTAAAAATAATTGTTTCTACTTTTGGCACGAGGCCAGCAATTATCCCAGTGTAATAAAGTACCAGTAATACACTGGGATAATTGCTGGCCTTGTGCCAAAAGTAGAAACAATTATTTTTAGCTTAAGGGCGGTGAATTGGCAGCATCGGTAGAGGGTCTCGACGCCATGCTTTCCAGCATAGTTACGTCCCTTTACGATCTGAGTTCAAATCCTGCCGAGGTTGACTTTGCCTTTCATCCTTACGGGGTCGATAAAATAAAGTACCAGGAATGCACTGAATAATTGCTGGCCTTGTGCCTAAAGTAGAAACAATTATTTTTAGCTTATACACAATCAATTGATGATTTGTCTTTCAGATACAAATTCATGTCCTCCAATTTCAGCCGTTCTTTTACATATGTAGAAGTATATTCAAATCTGAAATCTCCCTGAAACACTCCTCAATGATATGCAAGTTTCTCACTAATTAATGCTATATGGACATGCTACGAGATACATCAAAGGTTAAAGGGAATAGAAAAAAAAACTTTAGAGTAGGGAAATAGAACTATGATTCTGCAGTTGACAATCGGAAACCAAATAATTGTTAGGGCCAGTTTTACTTGATAATCTATGTATACAAAAACCAACATCAACAGCCATATATATATATATATGTGTGTGTGTTTATGTAGTTATATATATGTGTGTTTGTGCATCTGTCTTTATGGATACAATTTACATACACAGTTGTATAATTACGTAAATGTTTGTGTTTAAAATCTGAAAAGAAACGTACTTAATTCTTTTGAAGTTGCTATGTCACAAATTTCACGTTTTGATCTTCATGTAAGTGCCCTAATAATCGGAAATGCGAATCTACTTGTAATTTCTGATGTTTAAGCTTCAAAGTAAAAACCACATTCGTAGCTGTGTGTTTGTATGTAGGAACAATCTAGTGATATCAACTATATAGCCAGAACCATTAAAAATATAGTTTTACACTTCGGACCAAACGTTTGATAGCAGTAAAGATAGGACTTACTAGCAGAGAGAGAAAAACGCTTTCACAGCTGTTTTGATATATAAGTATAATCTTCCTTCAGATAGGCTTAAACGATCGGGGATACAAAATTAATTAATATAAGTTTTGTTTCATGTACTGTCAAACAATAAGGAAAATGTATTAAGCAAAATGTTCTGATCTGCAGCGTTATATGCTGGAAATCAGTATAAAGCTTAGTGCTCATTGATGTAATACATACATCTAGTTATCTGCAATATGGGACTACTTAGCCAAAAAAGCCCACAAAACTGGGAGGTCCAGGTCAACATTCAATATAAACAGAGGACATGTTGTGGATAAGGAAGTTAGGATCAAGTATGAAGCTTTTATTGCATCGAAACTCGGAGAATTCCCTGAAAAAAGTTAGGACATTTAAACAGAGAGAAGATTGATTAGCTTGGCAGTTTCTGATTCAGTAGTTATATGCTGCGAGCTCAAGTGGCTTGGTGTAGCAGTAGTTGGCAGGAGGACCCCATGGTTCAATCAAGTGATCAAAGATATCATCCGAGGCATACAAACATTAAGTCCTCCTTCTATCACATGGTGAACAAGCAGGCGCGAGAATTCGCAGCAAAGTGGATAAATTCGTCCAAAGTTTTGACATGGGAAGACTTTGGGGTTAAGGTAGAATCCGACTTCAGATCAGGAAATAAATTGGCCATCCACTGACTTAAATAAGATGTCCTCCTCTATACTTGCTATCAGCAATGCGTCAGGGGTTCTTCTCGCTTCAGAGAAGTGCATATTCGTGAGGTGGCGAATATGCTTTACCAATCTTCCAAATACAGTCACAATAGCTTTGTCTAATTGCATATAGGAGCGATGACTAATTTATAGAAGGCTGAAGTCATAAGGGCAATTAAAGAGATCAAATGTGGTATGGTCACTGGGGAGGATGAAATTCTAGCTGAGATGTTAAAAGCCTTAAATAGAGAAGGCTTCAAATAATCTGCCTCTGTAATCTATAATTTTGCAGAAAGAGATTCCACGTTTGCTACTTCCTTTTCTCCAACATCCACATTAACCACTTTCGACAACATTGCTGTAAATCATAATTTTCCGTCCATACAAATAATTGCAATCTGCAGTAGAAGCAGATCCCGCTCATCCAACCTAATAAAAATCGCTGCTCTGATAAGCTCTCTTCCTTTATACGTGAATGGTTCGACACAGAGCAAGAATATATCATCGTCAAACAATATTATTGCTTCCAGGCGACGCATACCAGTTGATATAAATACATTAACATATTACTATTACTTATCAGCAATTTCTCTACCTCTCAGACACAAACTCTTCCTCTCTGTCGCTCTCTCTGTCGCTCTCTCTCTCTCTCTCTGTCTCTCTCTCTCTCTCTATATATATATATATATATATATATATATATATATATAAGATTTAATATAGATGAGATTCTACAGGACTAGAACTGTTTCATTCTTTAGAAATCATCAGGAATCTGGGTATCAACAAATAAATATGGTATTTATAGGTCTCTACAAGTGGTAGGAGAGGGTGGGGAGTGGGATGGGTGTAGGTCATTGGTTGATAGAAAAGGGAATTCATTAAAAGCTAATTCTACAAAGTTTATTTTTATTAATTTTTGTTTTTAGAGTAACAAAGGCAGACAGAATTCTATAAACAGGTTCCGGATGGCATACCATTCCTTGTCATTAAGTTTCTCTTAAGCTAACAGATGTCTATAAGATCAGTGGGGGGTCAGTCATGGTAGATAGAATTAAAGGAAAGGGAGATTCTTTAAAAGCTAAATTCATTAAGGTTCTACTAAATGACAAAGGTTTAGAGAATTCTGTAGACAGATTCAAAATACTTAGTGCATATCTTACAATTATCTTCGAACTTCTCTTAAACTAATCAACTATATGCCAAAAATCAACAGACACATTCACAAAAAAACACACTCACTCACACACTCGCGCGCAACCATAAACACACATACACATACACATATACACACATAAAAACACACACACATATATAAATATATTTATATATACACATATACACACATATATATATATATATATATATATATATATATATATATATACATACATATATACATACACACATACATATATATATACACACACACACACACACATATATACACATATATATACACTCACACACATACATACATACACACAAACATACATGTTAGCTTAAGAGAAACTTAATGACAAGGAATGGTATGCCATCCGGAACCTGTTTATAGAATTCTGTCTGCCTTTGTTACTCTAAAAACAAAAAATAATAAAAATAAGCTATAGCTTTGTAGAATTAGCTTTTAATGAATTCCCTTTTCTATCAACCAATGACCTACACCCATCCCACTCCCCACCCTCTCCTACCACTTGTAGAGACCTATAAATACCATATTTATTTTTTGATACCCAGATTCCTGATGATTTCTAAAGAATGAAACAGTTCTAGTCCTGTAGAATCTCATCTATATTAAATCTTTTATACTCTACAATGTATTGAGTACCTTACTTACTGTGGTTACCTCCGATTCAACCCGGAATAACGTATATATATATATATATATATATATATATATATTAGCTCTCTTCTTCTGATTAGTGAATGCTGAAGCGGGATCATTACTGTACCAGCTTTTGCAATTCTTGCACTTAATTCAGCCTCTTGCCTTCCTTCACTTGTGAATATAGCCCTGAGATACCTAAACCTCTCTACCTACTTCAGTGAAAAACCATTCAAATGTGCACTGTACATGCCTCATTGATAGGACGTGTTCCACAGGTTTTGCATCACAGAGTTTCATTCCAGCTATGGAGCACTCGACATCAATGCTATCGTATACAAATAAGAGATCGCCGTCTCTCGAGTTTGATAACAAGATGTCGTCTGCAAATTCTAGCGAACTGATACACCCGACTGCGATTGTCAAAACTGTTCATGTAAATAATGAACTGGAGAGGTAACAGTACATACCGTTGGTGGAGTCCGACTCCCGCATTGAATTGTTTTAATTTAGCACCATTTATCCGACGACAAATACTCTGGAATACTTATAAAGACATCAGGACAGCAAGAAGATGACCATCGATCACATGCTCCTGCAGAACCTTCCACACCAGGTCCAGGTGAACGTGGTCATATATATATATATATATTCTTTGTCGTGTTTCTCTGTGCTGGCAACCTAAGCATGATCCCTCATTAAATTTAATTCTTTTCCCTTGCGAATCAAACCTCATGAGGTTTCGGAAATCCATTGCGCAGGAAGGAAATCCATGCCTATAATGAATCCACCTCTTTTGCCGGCTCCAGATGTAATGGCTTTTGTTCTTCGTCAGGAACCTGGCCGAAATTGCAGATCCTCATTTGCGTAGCACATTATTCAGAAGACTCTCCATGTGTCAGTACGAGAGTCCGCAAGCAAAGACAACTAAGACCAAACCCTTGTTAATGACATCATTTCGCCGTCGCCTGTAACCATGTAACCGTTGGATGTGTGTATATATATATATATATATATATACATGTATACGCACACACACACGCACATATACATCTATATATATATATATATATATATATATATATATATATATATATATATATATATATATATACATATATATATATATGTATATATTTGTTCTACGTCAGGAAACTGGCCGAAATTGCAGATCCTCATTTGCGGATATATATATATATATATATATATATATATAGTCATTTAGACTATACATATATATATATATAGTCATTTAGATTATTGAGCGCTTGCCAGCATGACTCGGAATTTGCGTTACGTTTCGCTTTTTCTACCCGCCGAAATGCGATTCTCGCTGAATTTATATTTATATATATATATATATCCTGACATATATTATATATACATATATATACATATAACAAAGGAATTGTGGTAAGGGACCAGATGGCCCATAACGCACCAGAGTACTCAATACTTAGGGTAGTAGAGTGGGAAATAGGAAAAAGTATGAAAAAAACGGAATGAGCTCTGCCGTCGGGGTCATACTTTTTCCTATTTCCCACTCTACTACCCTAAGTATTGAGTACCCTGGTGCATTATGGTCCATCTGGTCCCTTACCACAATTCCTTTGTTATATGTATATATATGTATATACAATATATGTCAGGATATATATATATATATAAATATAAATTCAGCGAGAATCTCATTTCGGCGGGTAGAAAAAGCGAAACGTAACGCAAATTCCGAGTCATGCTGGCAAGCGCTCCTTAGTCTAAATAACTATATATATATTTATATTCTCGCTAAATTTATATTTGTATTAATCTCCCAAGTCAAGCGATTAACCAGTTAATTTTCTTTGGCTTTTTAGTTAACTCTATTGACTGATTAATCGCTTAAGTTTATCTTAAAAACAACTCGATCGAGAGCTAAATTCGTTTTGTGCTGTTTTTGCAAATGTTTGCAATAACTACACATGCTGAATTCACTGGCCAAAATAGGGGTTGCCTCCCCTTAGAACCTCACATGTGCTTTCATAACCTGTGAGATTCTGGCGCACGAAGAGCAAAATGGCTGTTGAGAAAGCGATGCCTTCGATCATTATACCAAAAGCTTATTTTTATAAGCAGACAGTATTATTGGTTTAGGTGTTGCAGAAACCCAAATATCGGATTATTCCATCTTCCCCGAGGGTCCGGGTAACTATTTCAATCATATCTTATGTTGTTTGACCCGTTTAGCTTGTTCTCTTTTTT
>OZ024745.1:53151991-53164491 GCA_964016885.1 Eledone cirrhosa
ACTTAGATATTCATACACACATACATACATACATATATATATATAAATGTGTATATATATATATATGTATGTATGTATATATATACACATATATATGTGTATGTATATATATATATATATATATATATATATATACATATGTGCATTATTCCACCAATGAACACTAATCATCTTTGCACGATGCAGGGAAATTGTGTCAAACGCGATTACTGACTAAATTCTTCACTTATTGGTCATGAATATACAGACACAGACACACACGTGCACATACGCACACACGCACACACACACGCACAAACACACACACACACACACACGCACAAACACACACACACACACACACACACACACACACACACACACATACGCACTCACACATACACACACGCACATACATACATATATACGCGTGCATATAGGCCGGCGGACACGTCATTTTTGAGTGAATGTATGGATATTTGTATACGAATGTATATATAGAGAGACGTAGATAAATAGATTGATAGATATCTTTTTTTTGATTGATAGATAAATAATAGAGAAATTGATAAATAAATAGATAGATAGATGGATAGATAGATAGATAAATTTCTTTATTAGCCACAAGGGCACAAAAGAAGGGGACGAATACAAATGGGGAGTTTACATACAGGTATATGAAAATAAAAATATTAATAAAATAACAAATAACAATTGAAATCCCCAATATGGGGGGAGGCGTACACAGGGGTTGTACACACCCCGAAAAAATGTACAACCCTCATCTCCAGGAGCACCAAAAGTCAGTACTCCCCTCCTCTCTTCCTCTTTTTCCTCAACCTACAGGCTTATGTAGAGAGAAGGCCCAACCACTCGGGCCATCTTTGCCACATTCACCCACCTTTTATAAAATTTGCTCTGGTACAGCACCTCTCTCACCATCCTGATTCTTCTTCCAAAATGATATTTGAAAAAACGAATCTGTTGTTCGCCGGAGAGAAAGGTGTCTGATCTCAGCCCTTTTAACCTCGTCCACCATATAACCTCTTTCACCATAGCCATAACACATAGGAAAACCGCCTCTCCTTCGTTTCTGAATGAGGGTGGCGGTTTCATAATGACAATGGACTCGGTGGTCAACTGGATTGGTCCCAGCCGCGACAAAAGTCGTTCTACATAGTCCCACAGGTCGGTAACGCCCGGGCAGTGTACAAATGCGTGCGCGACGGTTTCCTCGTCGCGCACACATCTCGGGCAGATCTTTTTCGCAGGGTCCCTGCCCGGGCGCCCGTGTCGGTAGAGCTTGTCTCGAACTGGTAGAGCTCCTCAGTAGCACTGCCAGGCCAGGGACTTTTGGAGGTTGTCCTTCGGTCCTGGGCTGAATGTCCTACCGAACAGACTGTCGCACTTGCTGCTCACCAACCCTCTATAGAATGACGAAGTTGAGTCCCCACTGATCGCCGGATACGTTTGCCAGAGGACTGTGAGCGCCTGAACACATTCGATGTGCCAGTCACCCATTTTCCTCAGGATTTGCATGACCCAGCACTGCAGTTCGGTCAGCGAGACGAGTCGTGGGAAGGCTCACCTCACGAACGGGGCCCACACCAGGTTGTCTGGTGAGGAATACGTGGAGGTGCCGGAGCCTGAGCGCGTGTTTGCGTATCGTCAGACACGGCAGCCCCAGCCCTCCGTTTGAAGGGTGTTGGCAGCAGATGGATATTCTCACCAAAGGAGCCCGTTTCTTCCAAAGGAATTGAAAGAGCGCGCGCTCCATTTTGGTAATCGCTTGGCTGGGCAAGGAACGACGGTCAAGCGGTAGTAGATGACGGACGCTATAAAAGTGTTCGCCACCTCCGCTCGACCTTTCAAGGATAGTTTGCACTCGGCCCCTTTCTGGGTGAGCGCAAACACCTTGGCTGTCACCTCGTTCCAGTTCTTCTCTATCTGGAGGTCCGGACCAAACCAGACCCCGAGCAGAATTACCGGTCCTTCCGTCCAGCGTCCGACGACGCCATCGGAAGGCATCGGTTTGCCTCTCCGCGTTCCGAGTTGCAAACCGACGGATTTGTCCCAGTTCAGCTTCGCTCCTGTGAACCTTTTGTATTCCTTCAGTAAGGTGCCGACCTCCCCATTTTGCGAGGTGCTCGACACCATTACTGTCACGCCGCTTTTCACAGTACCGGTTCCAAAGGGATGCTCTGCAATAGCTCCAACTTCCGCAGTAGTGGCTCGAGAGTCAGTACGTACAGAAGGGAGGAGAGAGGGCATTCCTGTCGGATGGATCGCGTGATATGGAACGGGTCTGAGAGGTAGCCGTTCACCGTGACCCTTGAGCAGATGTTGCTGCTGTGCATTGCAGCAATCCAGCCCCTTAACACGGGTCCGAAGCCTGCCGCCTTGAGCACCGCATCCAGGTAACGATGGTCAACTCTATCGAAAGACTTAGACTGATCCAAGTTGATCAGGGCCCCACCGAAGCCGGGTTTACACCCTACCCTCTCTATGATGTATCGCATGAGGTGGAGGTTGTCGTGTATGGACCTGGTCGGGATTGCGCATGTCTGCGCTTCTCCCACCAGGTTTTTGACGACAAGCGCCAGCCTCTTTGCCAACACCTTGGCCAAAATCTGTAACTCTGTGTTTAGTAGAGTTATGGGCCGGAAGTTGCCTATGTTATCCCCCTTATTCTCGTCCTTCCTGACTAACGTGACTACACCCTTGGTCACAGAACTGGGAATTCTCCCGTTCTGCTGCTAGTTGCAGTAGACCGCTTCCAGGAGATCGGAGAACAAGTCCGGCATTGCTACGTAAAATTCGTAGGGTAGACCGATGGATAGATGGATAGATAGATAGATAGATAGATAGATAGATAGATAGATAGATAGATAGATAGATAGATAGATAGATGGATAGATGGATAGATGGATAGATAGATAGATAGATAGATAGATAGATAGATAGATAGATAGATAGATATATTTCTTTTATTTGCCACTAGGGCATCAAAAGTGGGACAAGTACAAAGGGGGGAGTTTACACAAAAAGGCGTCCTCAATAAGGAGAAGGCAATAACAAAATATAAAAATAAAATAAGATATAACAAAAAATAAAATTTTTAACAAAATCCTCAATAGAGAGGAGGCGCCTTGGGGGGTCGCACACACCCCCGAAAAAAGTGTGCAACCCTTCTCCTCAGGAGCACAGAGAAGGGGTGCTCCCTTGGTCTTTCATCTTCCTCACCTATAGTCTGATGTAGAGTGAAGGCCCATTCACACGGGCCATTCTCGCCACTTTCACCCATCTTTCATAGAAACGGCTGGGGTGCAGCACCTCTCTCTCCATCCTGATCCTTCTTCCGAAATGATATCGGAAGAAACGGACCAGTTGTTGGCCAGAGAGAAAGGTGCCCGACCTCAGTCCTTTCAGACGCGTCCACCATACAACCTCTTTCGCCATGGCTATTACGCACAGAAACACCGCCTCTGCTTCATCTTTGAAGGGGGGAGGCGGCTTGATCATTACAATAGACTCGGTGGTCAACCGGATCGGTCCCACCCTTGACAGCAGTTGTTCGACATAGCCCCACAGATCGGCTACGCCCGAGCAGTGTACTAATGCGTGTGCAACGGTTTCCTCGTCGCACACGCATCTGGGACAGATCTTTTTGGCGGGGTCCCTACCCGGGCGCCCGTGTCTGTAGAGCCTTTCTCGAACGGGTAAAGCCCCTCGGTAGCACTGCCAGGCCAGGGACTTCTGGAAGTTGTCCATAGGTCCCGGGCTAAATGTCCTACCGAAAAGGCTGGCCAGTTCGTCCTCCTCCATGTCTAGGGCTTCTCCGAGGGCGTCGTCGCACCTGCTGCGTACCAGCCCTCTATAGAATGTTGCGGTGGAGTCTCCACTGATAACCGGATCCGCCTGCCAGAGGGCGGTGAGCGCCTGGGCACACTCAGATAGATAGATAGATAGATAGATAGATAGATAGATGGATAGATAGCAGAAAACACGGATGCAGATAGACATTGACAGACTTGTAGATGAAATCATTAAATTTAGGTTAATTTGAATTGGACTTCACTCAGTCGAAGCAGCTGTTTGCGTAGAAATCAGAGAACAAAGAAGAGTACAACATTCGATCTGCTCATTTATTGAAGACAACTATTGCTATATGGGTTTCTTGTCTAGGAATACAATTATATACACGTTTAACCTGTCTGGATTACAGCATATATATATATATGGAGTGGTGGACTGGCCAGGTTGCCAGGTTGCCCAATGGCCAGTGGGCTCTAGAGGGCCCACGGTAGCATTGCCGGGACCCACAGTAGCATTGCAGGGCCCACTGAATATTTTAGGGACCAATGCTTTGCTTTCAAAAAATACCTGAAGTCTAAGAGAAAGAATAATTTTTTTTAATAAATAGAACAATTAAGCAAAGGGAATTAACAGAAATAAACATGGATTACAAGTCTATACAGATTAGAAATATATAGTCTATACAGATGAGAAACAAAACGAGGATGTAGTTTATAGAACACCCAAATGATTTAGAAGTCGACTTTAAGTAGGAGTAATGACATTAAGAAAGACATGAACGACACCACATCATTTTGTTTTGAAAATTTTGAAAGTAGATTTATAAGTATGGATTTTCATAAGTTTTTCGTAGTTGTCTCAGTGGCAACAGGGTATTATAATCGGTGGCAATCCTGGTCTTGGGTTCAATCCTAGTCAAGAGGTGCATGTAATGTTTTTCAGTTTTTATTTTTCATCCCATATAAAAAACACTACTCCCGACCAGGATCGAACTTCAGACCATGATCACCACCGTCTGCGATTCCACCAACTAGGCCGCCGAGACAGTTACAAAATGTGTAATGAAAATTAATAATTATAATCCTACTTTCAAAATTAAAGTCAAAAAGGTGTATTGTCATTCATGGGTTTCCTAGAGCTATTAGTCATATTTAGAGTCAATCTTCTGGCTCTTTGGTAACAATTTTATTATATCTATGTGTGTTTAACTGTTGAATTGATTTAATTTGATTATTTTAACAAACAAATAATATATATATATATATATATATATATATATATATATATATATATATATATATATATATATATATATATTAATATATATATATATCGTTTCTGAATTTGTTTAGCAATATTCTTTATCTGAAAACGTGTGTTGAAACCGATATTGTTATACTTTGGGAGGGTCATGTTGCCAATCAGAAACACACGCACCAGTTGCTTTCACTCCAATGTATTATAAATTAAATTTATAAATTTAAGAATTTATAAATTTCCGGTTGGTTGGCTGGTTCCACAACCGAACGGTTGTTCATATATTGTCAAAGTTCTTTCGTCACACATTCTGTGACCTCTTCATATATTTACAGTGATGGACTGGCCAGTTTGTCAGGTTGCCCAATAGCAAGTGTGCCCTAGGTGGCCCACGGTAGTATTGCAGGGGCCCATAGTAGCATTGCAAAAGTCACTGTAGTATTTTAGGGGGCAAATACCTAGCTTTCAAAAAATACCTGAAGACTAAGAGAAAGAATAAAATTACTTTTACAATAAATAAAACCATTAAGTAAAGCATTTAGTCAAACAATTTCCCAAGGAATTACTTGAAACCAAAATGATAGTGCAAATAACTGGAATCAGTGGTTGTACATTCTACTAAATCTAAAGCTTAGTGTATTCATACATATATAGACAAGCATATATATATATATATATATATATATATATATATATATATATATATATATATAGAGAGAGAGAGAGAGAGAGAGAGAGAGAGAGAGAGAGAGAGAGGGGGGGAGAGACATACATATATAGACACAGACACACAAGCATATATATTTATATATGTGTGTGTGTGCAGAGGGAGAGGGGGAGAGAGAAATTAATGGATGGATAGGTTTATCTCGAGTTAAATCGGGGGTAACCACAATTGAGTAAGTGAGGTACTCAATTCGAAGCAGTGTAGAAATCATCAGGAAGCCCCTAATGACTTCGCCCGAATGAAACAGTTCTACTCCTGTAGAAGCCATTTCTATATTAAATATATATATATATATATATATATATATATATACTTAGACATACACATGAACTACTGACCAAATAATGTTTGGTGTCAATCGGTTAAAGACATCTGTCAAATCAATTAGTGGCGAAGGTGGTATATATATATACGTGGAAAAGTAAGAAATCGGAGAATAGACCGTTAAAACATGTTTATTTAAAACAGCACCTACGTACGTTTCGCCCAGTTGGGCTTCTCAACGGCATAAATAACCAAAAGTGTTCCTTACATTGCTCGGAAAGAGTTTTGAGGGTTAAGTTCACGTCAAGGTTCATTGCTCGAAAAAATAGCGTGTTTTGATTTTGCAGCAGGTCAAGGGAGGTAACTCTGGCCGGTGTTAGGGCAGTCTTTCCCGGACAATTTTTTATCCGTTACAAGATGCGGTTACAACTTTACCATTGTCGATTCGCACAGGGTCATGTAACCAACGCTTATTTTGAGACGTTTGTTTTTCCGCACCTGTTTGTATGGGTCGTTTGAGGCTGGGTCTAGTATACATGGTTAGTTTCCTGGCTGTTATTTTGCAGCGCCTGCTCGCCGGGGTGATAAAACTTGTTGCACGGAGATCCGGTGCACGGTTTCACTCCTCATCCTTAACCCATCTGAAGAAGGATATTTTTAAGGGATGTGTACAACCCATCGCTGTTTCAGCTCTGCTGTTGATGAGCTCGTGGAGTGCAGTTATGATGTGGTAGAGCTCCATGAGGCAAAGATCGCACTCCCTCTTGAAGTTGTACGGTGCAGCCCTGCCGACAATATCCCAGTGCGTGGAGAAGCTGATGTTTAAGTCGTTTAGTGATGTGAAATATTAACACTTCGAATATTTAATACTGCCGGCACTAGTATCGAGCACCTTTGGCATACGCTACTTGGCAAATATCTGTATATATATATATATATATATATATATATATATATATATATATATATATATATATATATATATATATATATATATATATATACATACATATATATATATATATATATATATTTCGTTTCTGAATTATTGGCAACATCACCCTCCCAAAGTAGAACAATATATATATATATATATATAGAGAGAGAGAGAGAGAGAGAGAGAGAGAGAGAGAGAGAGAGAGAGAGAGAGAGAGAGAAGATGAAGTTGGAAATAACACGGGAGATATATTTAAGGGTCTGTTTTTCATTTTGATTCGTCAAAGTGACATTATTGAAAAGATAGTGTTATTAAAAAAATAATGTTATTAAAAAAAGAGAAGGGCAATTCTTTTTTTTTATGAAGTATATAAAGTATATGAGAAAATTACCGGTTTCGATGTATTAAGATCCATCTTGTCAAATGTAGTGTAAAAAGTTAATTAAAAAGAGTTGTTAGGAGTAAAAAAGGAAAGGTTTAAAATAAAAATAAAAATCGTATATTTGAGTAATTTTTCTTACATCATGCTTCCTGAAAAGTTGGTTGGAAATGAGAACAAGTTGTTTACTTGCAAGGGAGGAAGTTGGTGAAGAAAAATTACTCAAACATTCGATTTTGATTTTAATTTTAAACCTTTCTTTTTTTTACGCGTATCAACTCTTTTTAATTAACTTTTTAAGATGGATCTTAATACATCGAAACCGGTAATTTTCTCATATACTTTATATACTTCATAAAACATTTTTTAAAAAAGAATTGTCCCCCTCCTCTTTTAATAACATTATCTTTTTAATAACTTTGCTTTCATCCACACGGGTCGATAAAATAAAGTACCAGTAATGTACTGGATAATTGCTGGCCTTGTGCCAAAACTAGAAACAATTATCTTTTTAATAAAACTATCTTTTCAATAATTTCACTTTGACGAATCAAAAAAGAAAAACAGACCCTTAAATATATCTCCCATTCTATTTCCAAGTTCATCTTTTCTCTATATCAACAGTTTTGTATAGAACCTCACTTCCCTTTCCTAATATATATATATATATATATGTGTGTGTGTGTGTGTATGTATATATATATATATATATATATATATATATATATATATATATATATATATATTTATATACAATGTCAATTAAATCCCTAAGGATTATTGTACAAGTTGAAAACATGTTATGTATACAAATATATATAAATATATATATACACATGTACATGCACACATGCACCTCATCCCGCCCCCATATATATATATATATATATATGTGTGTGTATATATATATATATATGTATATATTGGGTGAGTCTGAAATACCAAAGGTCATTATTGAAAGTCTCTGGATTTCGCAAAATACATATTTATTTTTGGAGAAGGTAAGATATATTTCTGCAAAAATTTAATTGCACTGTTTTGCTTCCATTTATGTATTTTTTGAAAATGTTATTTATTCATTATAAAAGTTAAATGATAGCATTCTATATGTCGGTGGACCCCCTTCATCTCCTAGCAACCAATATTTGTAGACCCTGTCCGCCACTGTATATGTGTTTGTGTGCGTCCGTGTGTGTGTGTGTGTGCTGTAATGTATATTTCTAATATAGTCACACTCGACTGTAATCCTAAATATCGAGCACTTTGTTTAATAATGGTCTTACTAGTTTAACTGGTTTTATACATATATATATATATATATTGATATTGATATCGTTATTTTTGTTTAGGCTCAGGTCACCAGTGATTGATGCCTAGAACCATAGGTGTCATAACCATAGGTAACCCATGCATTAGATGTATGTGGGAGTAAATCATATAATGCCTTATGTCTTTATATGAGAAGATAAATTATAGTTTGACGTGGACTAGTTAGTTACTTCTAGTTAGTCATGTGACAATATAGAGGTATCTTCGTTGGTTTCTGTACCTCCAGCTGTGAAAATATATAGTAATCTGTGTAGTATAAACAAGACGTCTCATGTCTTGCAGTATTTGTTTCGGCTCTCTACACCCTACGTTAAAATCCTGACAAGGTCAATGTTAAAAAATAACCAGTCTAGTGCTGATTTGATTCTTCTTCAATATCTCTTTCTTCATTCCATTCGCACACTCTTTGTCCTTCACTGGAAGAAATCTGCTGTATTCAGACCTGCCGGAGAGATGGGCCTCGCCAGATTTTATATATGCTCTAGAAACGCCGTATTTCAATATGGTGACTTTACGACCCCCTCAAGAGTTACGGAGCCAGAAATAAATTAATAAACAAGACATCCGCTATTTACTGACAAATCTATGGTTGTAACATGTGAGACATGTTATATATATGCATGTGTTGAAACGGTGGATGGTGAAAGGTGAAATGATGTGAAAATAAATTAAATCAGTTATTGATAATATATGGAACATACCCAGAGTTAAATAAAAATGTGGAATGATATACAGAAAAAAATGTTATAGATTGAAACGAAAATAATCAAAATATAATAAAATTATATGCGTATGTGTGTAGATGTACATATCAATGTGGATACGAGCAGTTGCTTTTGTGTATGTTTGTCCGTATATGTGTTAGTATTAGAAAATGTGTCCACCTGATTTTATGCAAGTTCAAATACAAGTGAGAAGAAATATAGGATGTAGTAAAGATGTTTTATATATATATATATATATATATATATATATGTGTGTGTATATATATATGTATGTATATATATATATATATATATATATATATATGTATATATGTATATATATATGTATGTATATATATATGTGTGTATATATATATATATATATATGTATATATATATATATGTATGTATATATATGTATATATATATATATATATATGTATATATATATATATATATATATGTGTGTGTGTCTGTGTGTGTGTGTGTGAGTGTATGTATCTCTGCATGCGTGTTTTATACGTTTGTGTGGTGAGTGTGTGTGTATTTATATATGTATTAAATGTGTATGTATGTTTGTATGTGTGTATGTATCTGCGTATTGTCCTACTTTTAAATAGAACGTAGACAAAACAAACTACAATTTTAATATGTCGGCGTCTAAGAATAGAATAAAGAAATAAAAGTAGCAACACGGCTTCATATATAATATTCCATTTAGCAATGCTTGTGAATGCGTTTGTATGGGTTTGTCTGTCTTTGCGCGTACGTATGTGTATATTCGACTTGTGTATGTGTGTTTGTTTGTACGTCATTCTGTGTGACTATAGCAAGGTGTGTATATATGTGTGTCTCATAAAAATCTTTAGAGGCAACGAATCATTGAAATCTATGTGACTCGATCAATATTGTTTGTTTACAAAGACTTCTGCTTACAAATGAGACATAACTATTGAAAGAAATTAGGTAGGTATTCAAAACCAATACATTATAATGTAACCTGAATTTTTTAATGATTCTTTCCATTTTCTTATGCTCTTTTCCGTCATTATAGATGTAGGAAGGATGTGTGTTTCGGTTTTGTTCGTTGGTCAGTAGGAAAGGCTTTTGGCTTCATATATTTACATTTATTTGTTTGATATATATATTTTTTGCTTTTATTTTGTAATTTTGGCGATGTTTTTTCTTTCATTTTCCACCTATTCTCGCCTGCATTGAAATTTCGTCACATCGTCTGCAAAGACTAAACTAAGACAACAATATTAGAAATTATATTTCTTTCTTTTAGAGCTTCGCTTCCTTTTGGCAACATATATCAAAACGCAATACTAGAAAATAAAAATTAAATGAAAATATGAATAATCTAATTAGACCAAATACGTTTTGATAAATCTTCTGATAAACAAACAATTATACATGTTTCAAAACAGCAATTAGTTTCCATCAATAAATTTTCAGAAAAATAAAATTTTAAAGCAAATATCGAAACCGGAGATTCGTATCTTTTATTTGTGTATTCAATATATTTTTGTATGTTTGGTTTTGTTATCTAATTTCTTCTAATCGTGAGTTTTTCTTCAATTATAACAAAAGGAAAATTGAAGAAACATATAGATTTCATTGATAGTTGTAGATTGCTTGCTTTAAGCAGAGGTTGTTTATTATTTTCTTTACTCAAAATTTAGAAACTAAAACATTTTGGAGTGTTGATAAAATAAGCAGTCCTATTAACTACATTAGTGCTTTGAAAATCAATTAACGAAAGCAATTATTTTAGGTGTTCAAATATCATAGAAATATAGCTAAAATGTATGGCGGGAAACGAAGTGTGAAGAACATAGTGGACAGTTAAAAGACCTCTTATAGTAGATTACTAGACCATATGCTATAAATATCAACATTTGATTCAGAATAGCACGGTATATTATTTTACTTCAATTACTAACGATTTAATCCAAATGAATATGAGACAGATAGCATGTACACACACACTCGCACACACACACACATACACACACACATGCACACACACATACACACACATATATATATATATACTTTTCTATTATATCATATTATATATATAATTATGCATTATATGATATATATGTGTGTGTGTGTGTGTGTTGAGTGTTGGTTATTTCGTTTCAAAAATATTTATATATCTAGGCGCTTCTTTATCTCAGAAATACCCAATTATTTACAATTCCACAATGTTTCATTAATAGATTTTAAACAATAACAAAGAATGCGTTCATGTACGCACGTACATTTTTATGTATGTATGTATGTTTGTATGTATTTTTTTATGTGTGTATGTATTTATGCATATTGCTCAATGTACTTTCAGAATCTTATGAACGTTCAGCATTTTTTCAGCTTTTAAATATAGAATACTAATGTGTTTTTAAAATGCACGTGTGAAGGAGTACATGACATTTACTGCTCTATTTTTAAAAAAAAGACAAATAATCTTGAACGCCTCTGCAAAATGTCCTTGCGTATATTTCAATTTCCATTCTGTACTTTTTCTTTCAGCTGTTGAATTATTTGCAAGGGTATTACAATCCAGGATTTAATTATGTCAGAGCAACGTGATTGCATCCTATCACAGAAAATATTTCATGTCTAAATCAATGATATTTATCAAAACAGTTTTTAATTGTATATTTTGCTATTCTTAAAGAGAAGATATTTACGTATGCAAACTATATATTATTTTAAACAATGCCACAAGTAAATATTATTCTTTGAATCATCTATACGTTATAAAACCGACGATGATATATGAATGCTCGACTTTATGCTAGAAATAAGTAGCACTCCTAAATTCAGCTAATCACGTAATGTTACGAGCTTAGTTATATCTACTATTTTCCAAGGATAGTATATTCTTCACGACGAAGTAATTGTGATCAAAATAATTCATGTCTATATCCGATTTTAGCGATGATAGCTTGATGGATAACTCTTACTGGGTTTTAACTCAGAAGTCAAGAGAGTCAAGCGTGGTATTATAAAACATTTAGTAAAAATGTTACAGTCAACTTTGGTTTCACGTTTAACAACGCTATTCATTCCACGCAACATAACAATATCCAAATTATA
>OZ024745.1:53169491-53179491 GCA_964016885.1 Eledone cirrhosa
ATATATATATATATATATATATATATATATATATATATATATATATATGAAAGACGTAAAATAAGAAAATTATAAAAATTAACTTACTTACTAAAATTTCACTCCAACTAATTAGTTTCTGAAAGGGAATAAACATGGTTTCCGAATGGAACACATGGAGAAGGCCTTTCGTCATCAGGAAGTCTAT
This sequence comes from Eledone cirrhosa, assembly GCA_964016885.1. Taxonomy (NCBI): domain Eukaryota; kingdom Metazoa; phylum Mollusca; class Cephalopoda; order Octopoda; family Eledonidae; genus Eledone; species Eledone cirrhosa. Next base: position 53,169,679 of record OZ024745.1, read on the forward strand.
TCTCAGCTAAGTTCCCAGGCAATGGATGGAAAAAAGCAAGGGTGGACTAAATTCCAAGACATTGAAAAAATCACTGCCTACTTGGTCGGTGGCAAATTCAAAAGAATCAATCACGTGACATCGTGGTTAATCAGTGAGGAGTGGGGTCTTAAGAAGACTGTAGCCGAACTATTACTATGAACTATAGTAGCAGTTTTGGCAAATTTTTGCTCAACAAAATAATTCGGAGATAATTATAAAGAATTAGTATATCTACCAACATATATATACAGATGCGTACCTATGCTAGCAAATATATAGGTTTTGTCTTAGTAACTTTGTGGTTCAATGCAAGGGGATGCAGAACAATTATATGAAAGTCGTAAAATAAGAAAATTATAAAAATTAACCTACTAAAATTTCACTCCAACTAATTAGTTTCTGAAAGGGAATAAACATGGTTTCGACGAAAGGCCTTCTCCATGTGTTCTATTTGGAAACCATGTTTATTCCCTTTCAGAAACTATTTAGTTAGAGTGAAATTTTAGTAAGTAAGTTAATTTTTATAATTTTCTTATTTTCCGTCTTTCATATAATTGTTCTGCATCCCCTTGCATTGAACCACAAAGTTACTAAGACAAAACCTATATATTTGCTAGCATAGGTATGCATCTGTATATATATGTTGGTAGATATACTAATTCTTTATATATATATATATATATAAAGAAGGAGGTGTGGTAAGGAACCAGATGGACCATAACGCACCAGAGTACTCAATACTTAGGGTAATATAGAGTGGGTTAAACTTTTTCCTATATATATATATATATATATATATATATATATATATATATATATATATCAAATTATAAAATAAGAGGAAATTGTAGACACAAATATGTACCTAGTTTTTTCTTCAAAGTCCTGACTGTACAGTTTCGTTGATCCGTATGCAACAATTGTCTATTATAGATATGCACCATCGTTGTGAGGCCAATCAGCTTTGAAGAAAAAATAGGTATATATTTGTGGGTCTATTATTTCCTCTTATTTTATAATTTGATATATAGTTCTGATTATCGAGTCATTTTAATTATTCTGATTATTTTAGCTCTTTCGATCATCGAGCAGCACTGGTTAAGGTTGACACCACATACTCGCATACATGTGAAAAAATATACATATATATCTATATATGTATATGTGTATTTCATTATATATATATATATATATTGCAATTAATGGTTATTGGTAATTCTTATTTGTCTTGCTTGTTAGTATCGCTGACAAGCGTCGATCCATCAATGTTTCAAGCTGGCTACTTAACATCCTATTTACTCAGTCAGCAAGAAATGTAAGTAATCTTACGCACTCCGAAACGCAAATAACTTTAATGTATGTAAAGCTTTGCTTTAAATGATTGTTTATATGCTCTGCTAGACTTTGAGTTGCCTAGTTCGTTCTTGTCTCAAAATAGTTACTCACTGGATAATAATAATGGCTGTTCGTTCAAATATTTTACCATTTACTGTTAGATGATTGAAGCACGAAATTATGTCAATTCATATATAATGAGTGAAAATAAACTCTACACGCATGAAAACAATAAGACACATGCACAGGGTGATAGAATACAAAAGATTGTCATTGACCTTATTCGTCTTAGCATTAATTTTCTGTATTAAACAAATATCGAACAGAAACCAAAATTGAATTACTCAACAAACAAAAGCATGGAAAAAGGAAATGAAGAGGAAATTAAATTAACAGTAACTAATAAATTATAGTTACGCTCGTTCTCTCCTCCTCTCTTTCTCTCCTCATCTCTTCTCTCTCTCTCTCTCTCTCTCTCTCTCTCTCTCTCTCTCTCTCTCTCTCTCTCTCTCTCTCTCTCTCTCTCTCTCTCTCCTCAACTTTCTCTGTAATTAGTAACTCAGTATTCATATTTCTCATTGATGACATTGTTGTAAAAACAAAGAATATATGTATATAGATATTCGTGTGTATGAGGGAGAGAGGAAATGTGTGTGTGTGTGTGTGCGTGTGCGTGTGCGTGTGCGTGTGCGTGTGTGTGTGTGTGTGTGTGTGTGTGTGTGCGTGTGTGTGTTTATATATGTGTGCATGTGTATATCTGTTCGCATGATTGCTAATTTTTTCATCGGTGTTGTTTTTGCTGGTATAAAAAGACAATTAAAAGGAAGAGTCTCATGTGAATCGAATTCCACGAAGCCTTTGTTTCCTCTTCCATTTAATTACCATATGCTACAACGTCTGAAAATATCCTTCGGTGAAATATGAAATCTGTTGAAACTAACGATGATCTACATTGAATGTTTGTAGCTTGCAGCCAAAGTAACAACACTAATTTCACTCTCCTTTCCTGTGTATTGTTAGAGTGTCAAGCGAAATTTTTTCCAATATTTATTCGGGTTCCTTTCTGAGTTCAAATTCCACCGAGGTCAAATTTTCCTCTCCTCATGCCAGTATCAACAAATCAAATTCCAGCCAAGGTTGTTGAACTGGTGGAATCGTTAGAGCATCAGGCAAGGTGGATAATTACTTTCGTTTCGGCTCGTTTTGGTCTGAGTTAAAATCAAACCGTGGCTCACTTGAGCAGTAGACTTAATCCATCGACATGTTTAACACCAACACTTGATAAGTAGGTGCCTTTACCGGATTTTATTCTGTTAATATTATCCGACCAGGTCTCCAATTTGAGCATACCACCCTAACTCTCTTTCCAGAATTGAGAAATCTCAGACGACTATAGGTATTATATTATTCTTCCAGATGTTGCAAGTTCATCATCTTTGGTTATTGATTTTTATTCTGCATATTCAAAATATGTTGCTGTGGAAAGCGTGTTTAATGTTTCCTCTTGTTCTTAATTTGAATGCCCGGTAATATTTTTCAAAGATTTTAATTTTGCATACAGGAAATATAAATTCAGTTTCGCCCCTGTAAAGCAGATTAACCAAAAGTATCAGAAAACTTTGTTTCCTGTTTGTAAACATGATATGATTTCATCCACAGTTAAATGTACTCTGTCTTTGCATCTAATCTTCTCTCATTCTTGAGACTTTTTCTGTCACTGTTCATTAGTGATACGCCTAGTGTACTCACAAGAATATCAGACAATCATCACTTAATATACTGATTGGGAGAGGAAATACTGTATATATTTTGTCTAATGAGTCTTTGGACTTACTTTATATATATATATATATATTTATAATAAACTTAAGAAAATTATCAAAGAGAAGACAAGGCAGCGAACGAAAACAAGGCAAAACGAAAAACGTATTCTTGAAGGGAAATCCTGAAACAAAATTGTTTTTAAAATAAATATACAAACGAAAGTCACAGAACCCTAGAATCTTCAGCTGTTGAGATGGACTTTGGCAGTTTCGACGATATCTTTCTTTCTTCTTATTGCCTTTTTTCTTCTTTTTTTCTTTTCTTTCTTTCCTTTTGTTTGTCTCATGAACGCCTTGTGTTATAAAAATCCCAATACATTCTCCCTGGTGCCATATAAAATTCTATTTGTACATGTTATAGCTAAATTGCTATAAGTTATTGTTTTGCCTTATCACTTAATCCATGGACAGCGACTTGGCTTGTATCAGCCGCTGTGACCCTGAGTGAACTAGCACTACCTTTGGTAGGGGTCAATACTGCCAAAGTACCTTTCATCGGCTAAGGACAATGGCGTTGTGTATCTTTCGTTTGTTGTCTTGTCCTCTCTTTTTTAATTATCTTAAGTTCATTATTACTAATCTGTCATATAAAATAATACAGCCGACTATCGACAGAATACAATATGGTTAGCACCCCAAACGTATAATTAGGAATATACTTAGGTATTTCCTAGTGTTTGTTGAGTGAGATGGAAGTTGGTCGGAGTATCGCTAATAGCTTTCTCTGTTTATGTATTAAGTATATATGTATGTATGTATATATATATATATATATATATATATATATATATATATATATATAAAAATATATATATATATATATATATATATATATATATATATATATATATATATATATATATATATATATATATATATATATATATATACACATATATATATATATATATATATATATATATATATATATATATATATATATATATATATATATATATATATATATACAGAAACACAGAAACACACATACATAGATATATAATAAATGACATACTATAATATGGAGTTGTGCCACTCATATTTTACAAGCTCAGTAGTTTCTAAGCTGTCGCTCCTTCTGCTATATATAGCAGCCTAATGCCCCACATACCAGACCCTACCGTAATCTTTATATGATGAACATTGTGAATGAAGCACCACTGGATGAATAATGTATAAATGATAGACTCGATGACCATGCCTGGAATGATTTTGGCCATAGATCTGCGTATACAGAGCTGACTTGAAACTTAACATTAACAATAATAAAACAAAAATAACATTTTGCATATATGTGAGCTTATATAAGTGCATGCGCCTTTACAACTGATCATGTTTAAACTAGTTTCGGAACTTCAAATTACTTCAAAGCATCTCATCAAAAGTAAGCGAAAATTGGATACTTAAAGTTTTGGTAGATTTCGTAAGGTAAGCAATGAAATATATGAGGAAATATATTAGATATTATAACCATGAATAATGGTCGTTACTCTGACAGAAGGAAATGCAGCAGCTATAAATAATGATTTCTTACATTGGCACAAGTCCAAGTAGCCATAAATAACAATAGCCATAAATTAATAGCTGTATTGTATGTATATGACTTTTGCAGTTATATAAAATTGAAGTAAAGCTTTCAAATAGTAAGGATGCAATGAAGTTTAATGTTGTAGTAAATTTCTACCATTACAAATTTTGAATTCTTCATTCGTGGTATCAATTCACTTGATAGAGGAATTGCATGTTCGAATGCATTATCTTACTCTTCAACCTTTCAGGCAACATTTTCTGAGTTATTTGTAAAACATTTCAAAGAGAAGTTTTCAGAGTGACTGTTTCAATGAAAGCTGAAATATTTCATTTTGTACTCCAACTAACTCACTGAAAACACTCAACGTTTAAGATGTATACATAAAACTCAACATATCTGCAGCGATTTATTTACGAATATTCTTAATTATAGATTGCCTTATTTAAATTAAATCAAATATATAGTTGTTTTCTAATGAAGGTAAGATGTTAGCATGGTAATTATAAAGAAAACTGTTTTATATCGTGGTGGCGAATTAGATGTTTCGGGAAAATGTCTTTCTCGCACAACAAATTACTACGGATGTAAAGCAAACGAAATAATACTGTGGGAAAGCAGTTGGTATATATAATAATTTAAACAATTCTAATCCACGTCTCTATCAATATAACACATAATGTTACCATCTACGCAATATTTCAACATTGAACCATGTGAACACAACTCGTTAAAGAGACAGCCCCTAGAGATCTGAAAATAGCCCACAAGATGTATCAAATTTCGGGCACACGGGTTTATTTGACCAGAGACTATATTACATGTGAATAAAGAAAGAAATAAGGTAGTTCTGCTCAGAGCAGAGAGATTGTATCCAATAGAGTACGTTTCATTACAAGCAAAGGTCAGTATATATATGATATGAAGATTACCACTTCATAGCTACTCAACAGCCTGCAGATATGTTGCTTAAAACTATCTGAGTACCAGTATCACACTAAACTTCTTCGAATTATTATTTTAGTTTATCCAGGAAATGCATTTAAGAATACATTACACCTGTACTGATAAATTTGGCAGATAATATTGTTGTAATTGAAAAAGCAATCCCCTAGTAAGAAGGTGATACGTCCTTCGGTTCCTGTAAAAAGTGGCCGTCTATTGTATATTAACATTTTCTATATGTCTTTTAGCACTAACATACATTTTAAATATCAATCACCTGTCCTTCCACCAAGATCACCCAATCATTAAATCCTTTCATTTTATTTTCTTAAAAACGTGCTATCTGAAACACCAAGAGGTACTAACTAGGGATATTATAAAGGGAAATGCTCTACAGAATAAGGTATATTTACGTATAATTCATGAGACATTGAGATCCCTTCTATGAAAGCAAGGTTTTAACGTTTCCAGCAAGCAATTTTGTGAAAAGTTATGTTTATTGACAGAGAATATAAACAATTCTTTCAAATTAAAAATATAATTTAAAAGACATTTTAAGTTTTCTGCTCTTTTGAGTAGTATCTTATTAGCACAAGGATGAATTGGCGAATTCACAGTTCACCATTCAAGAAACTGTATTTCGTCTTTTCATAAACACACTGGACAATAAAACATTTATCAGACGGATAACAATTATTGGTTTAAAACCGTGTAAACATTATAATAATATAATACTTTCATATAAGGAAAAGTAATTACTTTTAGTTGAAACATACATGCATATATATATACATACAAATATACATACATGATGGCTGCCCCCTCGTTATCGAGTATGGCCATTGCACGATATACCATTGTTAATAATTATTAATTAATTCTATCGTGCAATGCTCGTGCGTGAAGATATTTTTTAAAGTGAGGAAAGACTGTGCACTGAGCCAATCCCACACTCCGAGCGTCAGTAGCTATAACCCGAAAAGAAGAAAAGATCAACATCATCGGTAACTACTAAGCCGCAGGTTTTATATAGGAGTTATCCCAGTTTCCTGAGTTGCCTTCTCCTAGAAGATGCCCTGACAAAGGCTAGGGGTCCTTCAGTCCCAGTGGTTTAACCGCGCGGTACATGTGTATATACATATTTACACATTTTTGACTCTTATGAGTTCTTCCGCCCTTTGTCAGTTTTGTTTTTTGTCCTGCAGGGTGTCCAAAATCACCCTCCTCACCAAATAAACTTGGTGAAGTTGCCGGTTTAGTCGCCGACGACCCGACCATGCGACAGGTTGTACTGGATTACATGTTGCCAGTAGCACTCAAAAGTTACCCGACATAATACATACATACATACATACATACATACATACATACATACATACATACATACATACATACATGCATACATACATACATACATACATACATACATACATACATACATACATACATATATTTGTGTGAGTGCGTGTATGTGAGTATACAAATATTACATTTGCAGTATAATATTTCAGCCTCATAAAAACATAGTGTTAGTTGAAATACATAAATTTTACTCTGTGTGAGAATATATGACTAGCCTAGCTATTTGATACTCCAATAAGTTCGGCTTGGTTTATGTTTTCTGTTTCCGTATTATTGGTGACAAAAGTAACTTTAACATAAATTTATATCTACAGATTTAATATAAGATATGAGAGGAGGAAAATGAGTGCATAGAATGAAGTACCGTTAAGCGCTATATATTAAAGAATATGTCTGAATATAAAACTAAAATAATATATTAAGATCTTTATAAAACCAATATCTGCTATCATCTCGATATTTTAAAAGTAATTACAAAATATGATAATCCTATATATATATATATATATAGGATTATATATATATATATATATATATATATATATATATATACTATATATATATATATATACATGTATATATATATATGTGTGTGTGTCTCTGTGTGTGTGTGTGTGTGTGTGTGCGTGTATACGTCGATGAAAACAAGCTGGATTTCAAATATTCCTTTAATGTTGCACACATCACATTACACATTTCTATGGTTTGCATACGTCATCAGATCATTATGTAAGTCTTTTGGTGACATCATCTGGTATAAATACAAATATTAAATAATAGATTACTGGATTATGACAAACATAAACAGAGAAGAGAAATGATTCATTGACAGTACACCATTCACTGTTACTGTTATCATGAACTGTTCTCGCAAAAGCAGTAACAGTCAATGGTGTACCTTCACCAGTTTAATGACACCAGTTGGCAATGGGTTATCTTAAACTTCAGATACGTTGGCGTCGGTCTCCGTTCTCCAATGTCACTGGACTTGCCTGCGTTTCCTTCGTGCGTGACCTCTTCCTGTGTCCCCCTCAGAAAGGTTCTCCAAGCCACGATGGAACCTACTGTGATTGACTAATGCGACTTGGAAGAAGATCAGTCTCTAGCCTGCGGACGTCCACCCAGGCTCCTCTCCATTGACATCCGCCCTAAAAAGCAAATAGGATGCCATTCAATGCGACTTAGCCATCGGCATGTTTTTACTTGGCCTCCCAACCCTATAGATGTGACTGGCTTAACGCTGTAACATTACTCTCAACTGGTACTCAACTGGACAGTGTCACTTATCCCTGTTTCCTAAAGGCTCGGCCTCTGCATCTGTGAGCTACGCAAAAACCTATGCGGATCCACTATGAATTATTTCGGCCTCCAGCCACTACCATGCCGTTATGGGGCCGGCCGCCTTCCTCGCCATGCTACAGTCAACGAGATCATATAGCATGCCTTGGACGCCACAGGTTTTCCTTTCCAGATCGAGTCAGCAGGACGCACTCAGAGGACGGCAAAAGGCCAGATGGCATAACAATATTCCAGTCATACGATGGAATATCTCTTATCTGGGGTGATACATGTTCTGACACTTTCTCCAGCGGAAACCTTTTGCATTCGGTGACCAACCTAGGCTTCACCGCTCATCAGGCTGATGAGAACAACCTATTGAAATATTGATCACTGTTCAATAGATTTGTTTTCAAACCTGTAACAGTGGAGACTTCCGGTGTTCTTAGCCCTAGGACCACATCACTATTCACTACTATCGGGATGGATGCTAGTTGGATTCAGTGGCATCAAAAATAAAACCAGTTATAATAAAATTGATATCCTTGAATTCTATCATTACAGTTCATATTTCTTATACTGAAATGCGCCAAGAAATATTCAATTCATTATGAATGCCAGAAAATCGATACATTCCGATAACGGTTCTGCTTGAGTGAAGGATATTAACGTACTATTTAACATTAGTATGGATCTTTATGAACTGGGCACCTTAGTCGATATTTACATAAAAGATATTTAACATAATATTACAAACACTTGGTACGGTGATATATTCATATGATGGGATGACATTCTTGTGTTATTCAAATAGCTATAAATTAGATAAACGTAGAGCATACTTAATTGTACTTTCCAGGATTTCTGTCTAAAGACTGCAATATCAAGGTTTAAGATTTGCTAGTGTATTAGGCAGATATCGGCACCATGCAAAGCTTATTCAAGTATTATATATGTCGAAATATTTCTTACCCTCTTCCTACTGTATTTTAAAACATTGACTGCACTATATGTAAAAGATATTCTGAATTATTATCGAACAGTTAGCAGTTAGATAAGGCAGACGTCTATTAAAATCACACACTTTTGTGATTTTCGAATTCAAATGAGTACAGAGAAATCCATCTAGCATAAAGCAAGCATTGCTATCTCTGGACTACCGAGGAACAAATATTGAATTGGCATGACAGAATAATTCAAAGAACTGCAAGCTGAATCGTACACACAGTATACGATTAATATAATAGGAATGTCAAGTCTAACCTATATATATGTGTGTGTGTGTGTGTGTGAGTGTTAGTGTTATATATATATATATATATATCAGTTGTTAAACTGTTAAGGATAAAGTGCTTTATTGTCTCACGTTTCTCACCACACAGTCTACAAAGTGGGGAATTCATTGAACTTCATATACTTCATTCTCAGTGCATGTTCCTGGGCTCCGAAAATAAGGGCTTCAGTTCCAACTATTAAGTCACAATATTAGGTGGATTGACAGTATCGGTAGACGGTCGGATA
>OZ024745.1:53184491-53201991 GCA_964016885.1 Eledone cirrhosa
TTAATGAAAGCCCCCTCCATCAGATTAATACGCTCCTCCACTTCAGATATAGGTAAAATTAGCAAAGTGATCCTCCATAGAATAATACAAGAACTCAATAGTAAGGCTAAGGTCTGTCTCTGGAACAATACTGACCAGGATCTACCTGATAAGGCATCTCTTAAATTTATTCAGTTTGACATAGATAATTAATATGCTTCTATTCCCCCATAAGTTTAAATAAGGCCGTCATCTTAGCGAGATCTAACACTAGCTTAACTAAAAAAGAGATAGAGATAGTACTGGTTGCGCGGAGAACTATCATTTATATCGAGGGTTCCCACTGGACAAGAACAACCCTCCTGATAACTTTGATATTACGATGGGGTCTAGTGACTCGGCGCAAGCAACCGACCTGGTCAGAATCTACCTCCTGCACAGGCTTAGAGATGAGATCCCTGTACTAAAAGGAGGTGTATATAGGGACGATGCCCTATTTACCGTAAAGAACTATAGCCCACGTAGGATAGAAAACCTTACAAACTTATACACAAGTTCTTTAAATCGTACGGCCTCTCTGTAACTATCGACCACAACCATCATATAGTGAACTTCTTAGATGTTACTTTAGAATTAGGTACTGGTTTATACAGACCTTACCATAAGCCCGGTGAGGTTCTATCTTACATCAATTATGCTTCTAACCACCCTAAATCTACGCTCAACTCCATTGTGTATAGCATCTCCCATAGAATCTCTAGGCTTTCTGCTAACCACGGATTATTATAATAGGGCATTAGCTGATTCAGTTTATAGCAGTAAAATGTCGTACCTCCACAATGCATGCTCTATAAAGCCCCCCCCCCCCCCCCCGCTCATGTAGGACTAGTGTTACAGGCTTAATATTACCTATACCTTCTAACCCGCCTAGGGTAACTCGGAACCGCTACACTTGGACAGTCTGTGCACGCAGACATAATGCCAACAGAGGACGCATTATACAGCAACCCAATAGCCCTGATAGGGACACCCACCTCGGCAACAACGCTCATAGTAACCCCAGAACTACGCGTAACCGCCACCGTAATGTCCTTTGGTTCCATCTCCCCTACTCTCGGAGTGTGGCCTCCAATTTAGCTAGAATCTTCTTCGAAGCCTTAAAGAAGAACTTTCCACCTAACCACAGATACAGAAAAATCATCAAGAATAACGTAAATATCTTCTATTCTACTACACATAATCTAGCTGACCTCATAGCAATAAGTAATTACAACAAACTCACTAGTTTACAACATCCTAGTAATGACAATTTTATAGAATATGACAACTCAGTTAACCTGAGCAATTCTTTCGCCCCACATGATAACGTCGGTAGTAACCAGGATAGGTATCCTAGTATTAGCAGCGGTTTACAAAATAGCACCACACTACAAAATAATCATTGCACCAATAGTGGGACTGACGACAGGGTTAGTAATCTTAACAGCTCTAACAACGGCTGTAGAAGACGCACCACTTCGCGTGTTCATAGCTATAATAATGGTTTCTTATATAGGCACAATGCCAGCAACCTGGCGGAGGGGAAGTCGATTAAATCGACCCCAGTGTGTGACTGGTACGTTATTTTATCGACACCGTAAGGCAAAGTTAACCTCGGCGGGATTTGAACTCAATTCATAGCTATAATAATGCCAACTGTGGTGACGATCATAATGATAATAATAATACGATTAATACCAACACTCACCACCTTAGGGGTGACCGTAATAAACATTGCAATTGTCGTAACCCTACTAACTGTCCACTCCAACTTTACTGCCTAACTAAAAATGTTATCTATAGATGTACTGTTACTAGTCATAATAGTGTTAAGTATTACATAGGAGCTACCTTTGGGTCGTTCAAAACAAGACTTTGAGCACACCTCAACTCTTTTAGGAATAAGAAGCTTAGATATTCTACGTCCCTCGCTAACTATATCACCCTATTAAATGACTCTAACACTAAGTTCACCACTTATTTGGAAATTTTGAGCCAGGCAACATCTTGCAACTTTAAGAAAAGCTGCCAACTCTGCCTAATGGAATTATACTATATAGGGTAAGCACCCCAGGACCTCATGAATAGTCGGGCTGAAACTGTCATCAATTGCGGCCATAGACTACAACAATCTTTCTATAGATGGACCCCGACAAATGCTCAACCACCATAACACCTGGAGCTTCTAGCACTACACCCTGGCTCGACTAACTACAGTGGACCTTCTATTAAACATCTTGGGGCAACACCATCATCCACCCTCTGTTCTCCCTCCAGGGAACTGCACTACATATTGCACTACTATTCAGCTGCACTACTATTCAGCTGGGCCTACCCCGCTATATTCTTCCACACTGGTAGACTAATATTTGGGTAATTTTACAGAACGACCGCTTATAGCCAATAAACTCTTTAGACAACTGATCATATAATTATACAGATTCCATCTAAAGTGTCTTCACCTTTCTGCGCCTTTATGCCTATACTGAACTTACAACTTTATACTAACTAAATTTGTGTATAGTCTTTTATGACTTTACTCATAATTGATACTCATACTCATACCTTAACACCGCCTGATTAAATTGACAAACTATAATTAAATTAACTCCTTGAAACAATAAATAAAAATTTGTTTACTAGTGATCATTAGTTTGACAAATAACTCTACTTTGCACCGGTAATTACGTCCCTTAGAGCACAAAGACTTTTCCTCCATTTTTCTATACGGAGTAATGCATTCTGATGTTAAAATATGTCTCTACACATACAGGGTACTTTATTAAATACTTTGCTTTTATTATTGCCTCAGAAGAGCCCCATTGGGCGATACATATGTGAGAACTTTTTATAAATGTGATTTAACGGCTTGCCTCTCTTTCATTAATATTTTCGCTTATAACGGCTCTGTTTATCTTCGTACACTAAATATTAACTCCTGTAATATTTAACCCTGAGTACACAAGCATTGGGCACTTATGCACTCGCTTTTGGCAAATAACACTGTATCGCATCATTAAGATACATAGAAAATCAGGTTAGGGGGGTGAAAGCAGCGATTCTTTGATTCAGCTTTAACGTTATTTTAATTAATAAATATATATATGTATATATATATATATATATATGTGTGTATATATATATGTATATATATATATATATATATATATATATATATATATATATATATATATATAAAGAGAGAGAGAGAGAGAGAGAGAGAGAGAGAGAGAGAGTAAGAAGCCACGACTATCCATCATCAGTTATCTTCTTGCCATCATAGGCATTTCTTCGCATTAACGATCATATACCTCAGGCCAGCGCGACCAATAACTAAATAAAGTTATTGGGATAAAAAGAATTGGGTGGAGAAAGAGAGACATGTAAAAAAAAAGAATGGTAAGGCAACGTAAAGGATGGAAAATGAGAAATCAAGTTAGTGATACAAGTGAACATAAGATCTGGCGAATCAATGACGAGAAGACGAAAGACGCATCCAAGCCATGCGAAATGTGAGCGAGAAAAGAATTTCACACGGGTCAGACGGATGGGAATGAGAGAGGGTGAATAGCAGAGAGTGAGTGAGTGAAAGTGTGAGGAAGAGGCTAGCCGATAGAGGGTGACTAGCAGAGGGGATGAATGAAAGTAAGAGGTACAAGGAGAGAGAAGGGGGAGAGAGAAAGAAGATAGCAGTAAGGGAAGAGAAAGAGACAGGTCACAGCAAAGGGAAAAAGATATAGGGGTGAAAAATGGAGTGCTGCGTTATTGCGGATGTGATACATATGAATTAAAAAATAGAGTAAGAAGCCAGGATTATCCATCATCAGTGATGTTCTGGCCATCATAGGTATTTCTTCGCATTAAAGATCATATACCTCAGGCCAGCGCGGCATCATAGCTTTTTCTTCGCATCCCTTCCCATCACGTCGGTGTAAGTGGACTTCACAGCTAGCACTTTGTCTAGCTGGCGATAGAATTCTTCCACTTCAACGTCGTCGCTGGCACTTGTGGGAGCGTCGGTCTGGACGATCTTGAGGGTGGCCTTCCCTGAGAGGTTCACGTTCAGTACACCAATCCGTGACGATATTAACTGGCAAGAAGAGACCTTGCTTACGATGAACCCTATACCTGCGACCGATCTGGCACCCTCTGCTTTCCCGAGTCTCACGACGCATCCATCTTGTCATCACGAACTTGCCTCCTTCTTCTGGCGGGTCTCGCACAGCCCTAACACGTCGCACCTCATCTTCTTCTTCTTCTTCTTCTCCTCCATTAGGTGGTTCAGTCCTTGTCCCCCCCCCCCCACCTCCACCTGCCAAAAACCTGCAGTTGTAGGTGCATATGGCAAGGTTAGTCCTGCTCCTTGGCCGCCTTCGGGAACCTGTGATTCTTAGCAGCCTCTCGTTACTCAGGTTGCACTCCGCTGTCGTGGAGTGGCCTGATTGACGCGCAGGGTACTGAGACCCTTTTCTTCTTGCTCTTTTAGCCATAAGATGACGCCATCCCACTGGCTGGGCGGGCAGGCCGGTACCTCTTCAGTTTGGCTAGCTTTTGAACTCTAGAAGATGATGAATCATCTCTAGAACCAATAGTCTGATACCTATGTAGCATGGTAAAACCTGCCAGGACATTGAGTCTCGCTACCGTAGCTATCAGACAGCCAGGGTCACCGCTGCGCCACTTTTGAGGCACTGAAATATGTATATATATATATATATATATATATGTGTGTGTGTGTGTGTGTGTGTGTGTGTGTGTGTGTGTGTGTGTGTGTGTGTGTGTGTGTGTGTGTGTGTGTGTGTGTGTGTGTGTGTGTGTGTGTGTGTGTGTGTGTGTGTGTGTACATACACACAAGTATATATATATATGTATATATACTTGTGTAGGTTAGTGAACTTGTGTGCTTGTATTTATTTGATTGTTATGTGTTTGGACATACATACACATAGATATATATGTGCCTATGTATATGACAGAATTACTCTGTTACTAGTGGATGTCAGATGAAGAAGCTATATACATGTAACATTATAGGTCGTTGTAGTTAACAGCATTATGCTTCAGACGGACTCAATTTTGATGATTTGTTTGTCCCTCCGGAAAATTATATCGAATTATTAATACAACCAGTTTTTTTCTTTATTTCCCCAACTATGTCTTAATACTACACATCCGCATTATCACTAGCATCATCATCACTATCGTCAAAGTAAATGTGAAACGATAGTTTATAATGCATATATATTATCTTACTTCAAATCTGTCCGTCTGCTGCAATAAATTTACACCTAAATGATATCAAACGAAGTAGAAGAAAAATATATGTATACATATATATTTTTTATGTATATATATACGTGTATGTGTGTGTGTCTGTTTGTGTGTGTGTATGTGTGTTTAGATAGATATAGATAAAGATATTTATAGATTTGTATGCGCGCGTATCAGAATTTTTTATGAATTTTGAAATTTATCGTGTTATAGTCTCAGCCCTTCACCCGCCAGATTTTCAGAACCGTGCGTGGTGTGGGTAGAAGTATGGTAACACATTTAACTGATTTTCTTTCCATTATTTACGAGAACATAAGCGAAAGGTTTCATATAGTCTGAGTACCGATGAATCTGTTAATCACGTATTCGGTTTTAAAACGTTATGCAATTCAAAATATCATAAGTAATAATATGGTGTTAATGATAAAAGGATATAAACTTTGAAAGGGTACCTCAAGGTGGAGGTAATAATAAAATGACTGTAGGTTTTGTTGTCATATATAATATGTATAGTTCAACGAGCATATACAATTTCATAAAATTGTTTCCAAATGTCTTTCGGAATTTTTGAATGAGTACCTCTGCTGAGAAAATCGACATTTAAACCTTTTTTTCGGTTAGCTCAATATCATTTTTGAACCCGAAATATCAGCTGTAACAAAATTTGCACAATAGACTATCAAAATGATATAAAAGATATTAATGTAAATGCGTTTGAACGATCAACTTTGGAGTTCGAAAGACGTGGATTAATTAATGCATAATCTCCAGTATTTCCTTGCAAGTAAATTTTAAACTTTTATGCTATTGATGTTGTCTATTTCTTTTGCAGATTATGTTCACAGTTGAAGCTAAATTTAACATAATTTCATGTGTTAAAATTCATAATTTTTATAAATCTTCATAAATTGATTGTGTAAAATTAAGAATATGCGTAAATACGGGGTGATTAAATAGATCATTAAAACAAATGTATATAGGAATTCTATGTTTACGATTAGGAGGCTTGATAATGTTTTTCTACGTTTAACTTTAAATACGTATTGTTTAACATTTTATTACCATAAATAGCTACTTTGTTTAAATAAACCCTTTCGGATGATATACTAGATAACAGTAAAACTACTCAGCAACACATTTTTCTCTACTGAAATACAATACATAGCGCTGAAGAAAACGGTGCCAACCGGCCATTATTACTGCATTTACAAAGGTTCATTAATATATGATAGGCATGCACACACATACACACATACATACATACACACACACATACACACACATCCAGATTTATGCATACTCATATATATAACGATTTAGACCCATATACGATGATTTCCATCACGTTGCTTACAAAAGGTTCTAAGGATCATTTCAGAGCAGACCCATACGTTAAATTGTTGCAACAGACCCAGGCAGGAAAGCATAGAAAAATGAATGTTTCCACAGTTTATATATATATGAACTGAAATATACAATTCGAACCTATGTAGGTTTAGCTGGGCTCAAATATATTAAATTGTAAGCTAAGCATCTGAAGTGTGCGACATATTTTTATATTTAAAAATTTGAATATGCTCAAATATAATTAAAACTGGTTAAATGTTTGTAGAAACATACCATTTGAATATAGAGATATTTAAACATCTTAAATTTACTTATTTTCTCATAAAATTGAGAAGTTACATACGAACATGAGTTCAAATAAGTACGTCCATTTAAATAATAATAGTACGCGTTTTAGAGTATATACGGCTCTCAGTTACGCATTTTACTGTGGTTATTTAGCTGATATATACATATATAAATATATGTATGTATATTTATATATATATATTATGTGTGTGAGTGTGTGTGTGTGTGTGTGCGTGTGTGTGTATGGATGCGCGTGCGTGTGTGTGTGTGTGTGTGTGTGTGTGTGTGTGTGTGTGTGTGTGTGTGTGTGTGCGTGTGTGTGTGTGTGTTCTAATGATATACCCAAAAGTTTCGAAATAGATAATTTTCAAATTTTTTATGTTACCGGGAAATACGTTCATATCACATGTTTGCATATATATATATATATACTCAACGTGTATGTTTATGTACAGAATTAAGCAGTCTCCAATTTATAATCTTCATGGACAGGATTGATATGATCATCCTGGTTAGAAGTCGTAACACGACTGGCGTGTGTAGGATCTATCGGCTGGAATTTGCAGGCGATATGTTATTACTTAATTTGTCAGAAGATGAATGCCAACATGCACAAGTTTGCTGCCTAGTGCTACCCGACAGGAATTAAAACGGTGATGCGAAGGGTGAAACACTCGTCCTTTCAAGTAAGCTGGGGTTACGTTGAAGCGATTTATGGAAGGCATGGGGCCGATTTATGTGCATGTATTTCAGGAGCTAGTGCAGTATTGTAAGAACTTTATCATAATACGATCACGAATAAAAGCGGGTTACATGGAGTTCCTCTGAAAGGTCTTTCGAGTAACATTACTTGATAAAGCTCGTAGCTGAGAAATCAGAGAATCGCTCTTTGTAGAACCGCTACTTTTCTGAATAGAGAGTTCAGATCTCCGCATTGGGAGATCACATCACGGATATTACAGACATGTAGTCAAAATGTCTATGTAAAGCATCGATGGACAGATTTTATGAGCAAAACAACAGGCTTGAAGAATCTACCTCATGACCGTCACTCAAATAAGAGGGAGAAGAAGAAGAAGAAGAAGAAGAAGAAGAAGAAGAAGAAGAAGAAGAAGAAGAAGAAGAAGAAGAAGAAGAAGAAGAAGAAGAAGAAGAAGAAGAAGAAGAAGAAGAAGAAGAAGAAGAAGAATTTAGACAGTGTCGGTTACCTCTGTAACATATATAGAGATATATTAATGTATTGTATTCTTCAGCTGCTCAGCACACAATTGAATATATATTTAAATTAAATGGCACCACGAGTGGTAATAGTCTACAAAATAGTATGTCTGTTTCAGTGATAATAATATTCAAGACAGAGGGCTTATAAACCCTCAGTTAATTATTTTCTCATGTTTCTGTAGCTAATATATATATATCATCTGATGAAAACCCAAAGCTATTTATTATTTTCCAATTTAAGAGACCAGATGATATATTTACATATTTTCAATTTAAAAGTAAATATGATATATTTACATATGTATACACTCGTGGTGTAAATTTACATATTTTTGCAATCTCACTGAACATATCATCACTTATCTCATTTTTTGCACTTACTCGATGAGACTGAGATAATCTTCGTTAGCAGTCCCAAGGGCTTCATTTTGTGCAGAGCAGACCAGGTCCACCAGTGCCCTCCATCGCTGGCAGTCCTATGACAGCCCCTCTACGTCTTCCAAGGTGAAGTCGAGCCTCTAGAGATCTTCCTTATTCACGTCCAGCCATATTGTTCAGGGCCTTTTCCAGTCCGCTGCTTCTGCATCAAGTAAGAATCCCTCGTAGGATGATCTTGTGGAAGGCGGAGAACGTCCGTACCAGTGGATACGTTGCATGGCCTTGGGGTGGAGGCTGCATGATGATGCATGCACGCACGCAGTTCGTTGTCGGAGACATGGTAATACCATCTCAATGCTCCTCAGGGCACTACTATCGAATCCATTGAACCTCTTTACCAGGCTCACCGAGTGTTGCGTGTGGGTGAACGGGAAGGACTTCGACTGCTTCATATTCTCTCGGGTTTCATATTGGCCCCGACGTCGTGAGGTTTGTCAGCTTTTTTATCAGTCACCAACAAAAAAGACCTGACTCCAGAGATCAACAACAGATGTGGTCTTCCCGTCGGGGTCATGCACTGCCTGTGGAAGCTCCTTTGACACCACCGCTCCATCTCCCTGAAGACTAAGTTCTGCAGTTGCAATGAGTCGATCCTCCTGTTCTCCTCTATGAAGCAGAAACGTGGCCGCTGACGAAGACACTGGCAAAGAGGATTGTACTGTATATATATATATATATATATATATATATATATATGTTTGTGTGTGAAGATATACCATATATATGTATATATATATATATGATAGATATGTATGTATATATATATATATACATATCTATCTTTGTATATGAATGTGTATATATATATATATATATATATATATATATATAAATATATATATATTTGTGCGGGGAGGGCGTGCGTTCGTGTGTGCGTGTCTATATGTATCAATGAATCGTGCTAGGTTCTGGAGAAAGTCAGATAAAGAAACATTACATATGTAACATTATAAGTCGTTTTATTTCACACCATTATGCTTCAGACTGACTCAATCTTCAGGATTTTGTTTGTCCCCGAGGAAACGTATATCGAATTCTTTATACGTTGTGGTTGATGTTTTCTTTCACAAACGCTTCATTATACCACACATCCGAATAGTTTTGAAAAAATTATCATCGTCCCCGTCATTATCATCCCCATCATCATCATCATTGTCACGACTATTATCATCATCTTCATCATCATTATCATTATCAGCATCAACATAAGCATCAGCAACAGTAGCGTCAAAGTAAAAGTGAATTGCAAGATTTTATTTTATTTTATTCTATATCAAATGTGTTCGCCTGGTGAAATAGATTTACAGATAAATGATTACAAAGGGACAAAAGAAATACAGGAAGAAAAACTGCAAACACACATATATATATATATATATATATATATATATGTGTGTGTGTGTATATATATATGTATACATGTATATATACAGTATATATATATATATATATATATATATATATATATATATATATATTATATATATATATTATATATATATATATATATATTATATATATTTATATATATATATATATATATATATATATATATATATATATATATATATATATATATATATATATATATATATATATATATAGATGTATATATATATGTATATATATATAGATGTATATATATATGTATATATATATATATATATATATATATGGATGTGTATGAAGTATTAACTTATAAGTCTTTTAAAGAGCAATTTAAATACGAAGCCTGACAATTTTCAAACAGATTTCTTCCAGAAACAAGAAAAATAATATATATCTCGTAAAGTCTTACACATTCTAGGATTCCATACGTTTCATTATCGTTTTATTTTCATCGTTGTTTCTATTTGATAACGAAAGTTTTTGATTATCAACTGATGTCCACTTTTCCTCCTTCTCCTACTATTCCCCTCCTGCTTTTCTTATGCCTCCTCCTCCTCCTCCTCTTCGTCATCATCATCATCCCTATCATCATCATCAGCAGCAGCAGCATCACCACCATCATCATCATCACCATTATCATCTTCAACTTCATCATCACCACCATCTTCAATATCATCATCATTATTTTTAAAACTTATTTTTTAAAAAGGGCGGTGGATTGCCAGTATCGTTAGAGGGTCGGACGCCATGCTTTCTAGCATAGTTACGTCCCTTTACAGTCTGAGTTCAAATCCCGCCGAGGTTAACTTTGCCTTTCATCCTTACGGGGTCGATAAAATAAAGTACCAGTAATGTACTGGATAATTTCAGGCCTTGTGCCAAAAGTAGAAACAATTATTTTTAAAACTTATATTAAAATGTGAGCGCATTGTCTCTAACGTCTTAGTTATTTATTGTATCATTTCTTTATATTATCTGACTGTTTTAAAATAATCTAATTCACCTGTAATTAATTAATTGATACGCAGTTGATCAAAGTATTAGAAGCCACACCCTACCATATCTGTTTTGTTTATAAGTTGGTTAAATAAATATAATGAGTGGTTAGCTTATGTGACACGTACTATATATTGTTGATGTCTGTGTTAAATATATTGTTTTTTGCCCCAGTACAGCTCTGATTAAGAAAACCTGTAATAAAAAAGAATCCAGGTCATGACAATCTCATATTTTTGTATATATGTTATTCAATGAATCCTTGATCATTTCCTAGGGTGTGGTTTGATGGATATTTGTATTTTATTTTATCAACTTAATCACGAGCGTAAAATCTTTTTATTTGTCTGATCGTTATACATTTTTTTATTATATTTTATTGTTTTTGTTGCTTTGTATTTGCTCCTGTTCAACCTTGATTGTACAAGCGCATCGCAAATCATTCATAATCAACTTGTCTATCGAAGAGCACTATACAATACCCCTCTACGTTGGGATTTAAGGAAGAATTTATTGTTATTTAGAGTCAACGTACAGTTGATTCCTCATTGGCATGACTTTATGTCATAATTTTATTTTATTTTGATGGAATCTTCAAATTTTAAAAAATGTTGAGACTCCTAGAAATACCACATTATATAAATGGTGTTATATTTTGTTTTGATGTATCAATATTTACCATTTTATATCACTGTCAAATGAAAAAATATCGTTAATAACGTTAATATCCATATAGATTATGATTTTCAATATGAATTCAAATCATAGTTTAGAGTAAAGAGTAATTTGCGAATATATTTGAAGATGTTAAAAGGATTAGCTTATGTCTTCGATTTCATTATAGATTTAAATTTGATTAAATTGTGATACACGAAATTGTATAATTATCCTACATCTTTTTATGATGTTTACCAAGTAGTTCCGAAGTTAAGCGTGTTTAATGCGTAACACTCGCAATCAGAATAATATGATAGCTTTTATCAATTATTGTATTATTTCTTTGCGTATATTTTAGAATAAATTTTCGTGTGATGTTTCCTGGTGTATTGTAAATAGTTCATAGTGTTGAGCTTTTCATATGTTTATATCAAGTTTGTCTTCTGTTAATATCGTTTTAGAATACATTGTGCTGTAGTGAATTATGGATTATATTGTTGATGTATTCTACTCTGTCGAGGCCATGTGTTGTGATTTGTTATAAGATGGATTGTTACATTTTATTATTCAATTGACCTAATATCTTTGTTTCTATATATCTTCATAAATTCTTCTGTCCATATAGGTCAACTGTTTTCTTAAAATATCCCTTCCTACAGTTCATATTATTGTTACTTTATATTTATGAAATAAAAATATCCCTTGCTTTCAACAGTTAGCAATGAGACAAGAGCCACATATTGTTACATAACCCTTGTATCGATCGTCTTCGTTATATTAGGATTTTAGAATTGTCTCACACCCCTCCAATCATATAGCACAATGTGCCATTAGGAGCTGTAGAAAAAATAAAATACTGAAAAGCAATATCAGTAGTAGGAACATATTCCTCATGAATCCTGGAAGTGAAAAAGATCAATACGTATGCAGGCCCCGCAGGCGCTATTAGAACTGAGCATCATATAGTCTTGGGATCAAAACTGAGCATCAAAAGTCTTGGGATCCCTGATTTCATAGGCAGCGCTCAAATTTCTACCATCACTAGGACTAGCAGAATCCTGCGTAATATATTGAGCCTTTGACATCAGGGACTGATCTGAGGCCAATTATTACTCTTCACATAGCAACCTATTGCTGGAGAACCATTAGAAAGAAATTATTGTTGTTGTTATTATTTTTATTGTGATTTTTTCAAAATGTGTGTGACTTTTTATTGCATTCCCATGTATACCTTAGAATTACTTAGGTGCATGCATCATTGTCGCTTTTGGATGGAGATTTCAGTTTCGGTTGCCTTTTTGCTTGTTGTTTTGTGTGCAATATTAATATTTCTGCTGTTGCGTATTCTATATGCAATTTGGTTTTCTTTATTTTGTTGGACTATGAATGTGTTTCCGATGGGTTGTATAATTGATATTATGTATCTCAGTGACAGATGCTGATTCGGTATATTATGTGATGTTTTGTTTGTGAAGCATTATGTTTGCAACTCTATAGGATGCGTGTTATGTAGTTTATTGTTATAATAGAACGTAATTCATTCGTATTGCAGCTACTTCAGAATCTAGGATTGAGCAATATTATTAAATACCTTCAGACAGTTTTGATGTAAGGGCTTTATTTGCTGCTAGGTAACACGATATAGGCCTATAGTTTTGAGTACTTGTATTTTTTGTATTTTGGCTCCTTCAGTAAAAACCAAGTATTGATTTTCGTCTGCTTATCACTCCATTAAATGCTTCTTCTATATGCCCATGAATACTGGTCAGATGCTTTCCAATTACATGCAATTCCCAATGCTTTAGTGAATTTCTTGTCGGTTTGAGGAACGATGTTGGCAATGCTATTATGCCTTTTTTTTCTTTCCTTCTGATCCTATGTGAATTTTTATAGTGTTGATTGTATTTGCTCCACACTGCCCTCCAGTATGTGGGAAATTCCATTGGTTCAAGTATGTATTCTACCGTTTGATTTTATTATTTGTTTTTTGTTAATGTCCCTATAGAATCAATTGTTATTTTAATTAAATTCTTTATTTTCTGGAGAACGTTCACTTTTTTCAAAAGGCTTTATTCTGCATGTGCTTACTGATATAATATGGTTGAGTTTTTGTTTGTTTTCAGAATGCCTTCCTTTATATTGGACGTGTTATTCTGGTTCTTTATCCATTTTCATTATGGAATCCTGCATTTTCTATTTTACAATCTGGGAATAAATCTTTCCATTTGTTTTCAATTTAAAGTGTATTTTCTTTCCATTTTGGGGTTGAGTGAGAATTTATTTCTATTACGATCAAACCTGCTTTCCTTCGATAGAGCCACAACAATATTTCAGCAGTTTATTGCCATAGAATTAGTTTATTACAAGAACCTTATTTGTTTATACTTTAAAAGAAGCTTGTTTTTTTGTTTATTTACTTATTCAATTATCTCTTATTTAGTTAGTTTTATCACACTAATTTTAGATGTGATAACCATTACCAAAATCAGGATTTCCGAGATGCCAGCATTCACTTCATGCTTTATGGGGTCGATAAAATGAAGTCCCAGTAATACACTGGGTAATTGCTGGCCTTGTGCCAAAAGTAGAAACAATTTTTTTTTTTTTTTTTTTTTTTTTTGCTCCTTCTTGAAATAGAGATAACCCTCCTTGACCAAGCTATTAAATCTCTGGTCCTAAATATGAACAGTAGCGACAGTTAAGTCTTGAAATCATTGTGTATTTTTTTAGGTCTTTTTTTGTTTTTGTTTTTTTGCAACATATTCCCTGGAAAGAAACAATGCAGGTATTAATATGAAGAGTTACAATTAATGTATACAAGATTTCACAGCGCTAGGATCACTCCTTCAAATTCAGCCTATGAACATTTCAGTCGACCCTCGTAGGGCGAACCCGGCACTCAGACGAGTCACTCGTATGATACAGTAGTCCAAATGTCCTCAGGAATTGTATTTGGGAAAGGTAAAGATAAAGTACTCTATGTGTTTACTCTCCGTCTAATTTTGTATTGACGTTTTACGTCATCACAGATATGTACATACCGCGTGTTCTTTTTAAATATTTCGCCTAACAATGTTTTGTATGTATACATGAGTCACCTTGTATTCACCGTTAAAAAGTTGACATGCTAGGATTGGGGTCCCTATCTTAAAAAATCCACGCCAATTTCTCTGGGTTTCCCCCTCGTGGAAGGTCAGAGAAACCACCGACATGCCAGCCGAATCAAGAAACACAATAACCTGTAGCCTATGAAGAATGCATTAGTATTGTAGTTGTTACTATTGGTGTCTTTGTCGTTGTGATTGATAATACTATATATATTTTTTTAATCGGTTTTCGGTCTCTAAATCTCACTTATCAAACGTGTATTATTTTTCCTGATTCCGCTGCAATGATAACCTCATTTTTTTCTTTCTGATATCTTGTAGGATTTTATTCGTTTATTGAACCCATATAACATATTACTTGACTTTTCATGAATGCAATTTACAATCCTTCATACATATGACATGTTTTATAGGCTCTCAGTAGAATTTGTTATCCAAGAAAGATTTGGTTCAGGAGATTTCGTTAAGACAGCTAGAGTTTAGTTGAAGTATATATTCTGAAGGAGACTAACAAATGAAATTCTTCTTTATACGATTATGATTATCTGTTATTGTTATTTGTTTTTCTCTTCCTGGCAGTATATAATGTTTCTTTCTCTCTTTTGCTTTGTTGACATTCTGTCTTAACATTAGGTCGTTGTGTGATATCCTGTCCAAACCATATTTAATAGCCAGCGCTTGACATGCATACGTGTCGTTACGGACCAACGATTTCATCATTTTTTTCCTGTTTCTAATCTTCTTTCCTATAAGTATATATATATATATATATATATATATATATATATATATATATATATATATATATATATATATATATATATATATATATATATATATATATATATATACAAACAGACACATATACACGCTTGTGCATATATATATATATACACACAAAATGTATGTTGTTCAGTAACTTTCTTCATCACTAGAGGCTGCATTATTATGCGCATTCGGTGCAATAGCAGAGCGTGTATATTATATATGAGAGAAATATGTTTCACTATAAAATGGTTTTATTGCATACTGAACGTTACATATGTATCATAGGTGATGGGCTCTAGGACGTTATCGATATCATAAACCTGAATTCAATATCCATCAGACGTGTGTAGTCAATCTAAATAAAAATGTCAAATATGTTTTGATTGAGTACACCCGTCTTATGAGCAAATCCATATTTCTTCCTCTGTCGTATGATATCGATAATTTAATCATGTTTATCATATCTATCATATCGATAATGTTCTAGAGCCAATCAACTGTGAAACATATATAACTTTTGATATGGTATTCAAACATTTTAAAGTATAACTTAGTCCTCTCATCCTCTCATCACATATATTCGTATATATATATATATATATATTATATATACACACGGACACACGCACACACACACACGTACAAACAAACACACTCATATATATATATATTTATATATATACGCACACACGCTCACACACACACACACACACACACATATATATATATATATATATATAATTTTTTATAATCTCATATATGAAAAAACGTTCAGTCATCTTGGTGTGCTAGAAGATAACTAAACGAGCAGATATAAAATTCTCCTGTCCTACGCTGATTGAACTTTTAAACCTCACGTAGCAAGCATTTGTGTTCCAATCTGATTCATATGATATATCTTAGCTCTGTAAATTACATACAGCGCTTTCTTTCCTTCATCTATTCGTCGGAAACAGTTGACACTAAACACACACGCACGCACGCGCGCACGCACACACACACACACACACACACACACACACACACACACACACACACACACACACACACACACACACACACACACACACACACACACTATTCCTATAAATTCTGATTGATTTTACAAACTTCAGTAAGCTTTGTGTTGTTCCTTCTTTAATGAATAATAAGATGTAAGCAACATAAAATAAAACTGTCACCCTTACGAATTGAAACATGATTATATAATTCCGTCTCTTCTAAAACTACAACTAATCTATTGTTATAGTTACAGTGTCCATATCAAAAAAACCATGGTATATTTTCTATGCGAATGTAAATTTGTGTGTGACTATATATATGTTTATGTGTGTATATGTGTCTGTGTGTCTGCCCACTGTTTACAAAAGTTAATCTTAAGTAGGCTGGGAAGTGAATGTTATTTTCAAACGGCAATATTGGTTCGAAAAGAGAGCAAGGGAGAAGAATTACAGAAAAAAGCAAATAGATCGAGTGACTGTTGAAAAGGTCCCCCCCCCCCCTTGTTCGTTTGACCTGAATGACATCAAAGATAAAATAGATGGTGGGCTTATGAACATGTGCCAGACGTTGCTACTGTGGTATTTTGTGACATTCTGGTCTTCCTATAACTGCTGTAAAATATGTAAAATATGCTGGGGCTTCCTTTGTATTAACGACACAATATACTGTGATAATATTTCTATATAACTGCAATTTTCCAGTGGAATGAATAAAGTAAATGGAAGTCATTTTATTGTATTTCTAAACACATTTTCACAGACAAAGTGACAGACAATGTTTGCATAGAGACGCCAGAGCTAAGACATTTCAGGTATACAGTAAATAACATCTAAAGCTTTCTGGGACATCATAGCTTTCATTACTATAAAACAATATATTACATGAGACGGAATCTAATTTTAGGAAGATAACAAACCCACATATGTATAACAAACCCACATATATATAAGATATATAAATAAATGATTATCTCTCTCTCTCTATATATATATATATAT
>OZ024745.1:53206991-53244491 GCA_964016885.1 Eledone cirrhosa
TAGGCTTGACAACAGTGCATATATTATTTATATTATATTACACACACGCACTGTGTCTGTGTGTGTCTGTGCGTGCGCGCGTGATTGTGTATATATCTGTGTGTATATGTATGTGTAATGGACCAATGTATTTCTTGTTTTCTTTCATGTGCGTGCCTATATTGAAATATTTGAAAGTTTCGTGTGAAAACGAATCATTTAATCATAATTGTTTCTACTTTGGGCACAGGGCCAGCAATTATTCCAGTGTATTACTGGTACTTTATTTTATCGAGCCCGTAAGGATGAAAAGCAAAGTTAACCTCGGTGGGATTTGAACTCAGACCATAAAGGGCCGTAACTCTTTGCTGCAAAGCATGGTGTCAGACCCTCTGCTGATACTGCCAATCCACCACCCTTTGTTATTTAATAATAATGATTAAGCAAACCTTACCTCGGCACAACTGTTCAGAGGTTTCTTCAATAATTGCTTTTGAATGAATGTGTGTATTTGTTTGCTGTCGTTGTTCAGCATATGCTCCTGTCGTGCAGATATATATAATACATGGGGCGGGTTAAATCCTGACCATTCTTTAAATATTTTCCGTGAAGAGGAACTGAAACAGAAGCTAGCAAGTGAAACGACCCATTCTGTCTCTCTCTGGAGTTAGTTACTGTTACTGTTGCACTCCTAACCAGTATACCTTCAATGTTTCATGCTGATTTAATAGATTAATAGATTCTCATCTCGTCAACCTTATGAACTGAGGGTTCATTTATTTTCAATTAAGTCATGCAACGAAAAGACAATCCCTAGAACTTCCATCACATGAAAATGAGGGTTAAATAATTTGGCTTCTGTATTTTTATATCTTATTTCTTTTCTTTATGTATTTCTTCTCTTTTTTTAACTACTGATCAACGTCTGGGTTATTTTTATTCATAATTGGTTTTAAGTTTTGATAGTTGAATAATTAGCTTTTCTATCATTTGCTAAATGAGAGTGACACTTAAAATTGCCACGTTAAACACACAAGTAATTTATAATCTAGAAAAAGAAAAGCATTGGTTATTATTAAATCAATATTTTTTCCAGATATTTTTACAACTTTTTTTATGGTTATTGTTTTTGTTGGCGTTGTTTTAATCTTTATTATTAACACAGTGGTTTTGCTGATACTAGACTGGCGCTGTAGTTTTTGGCGTACAATTTTTCTATTGTTTATTTTTTTGTGATGGGTTACCATCATTGTTTTTATTATAAAATATGCTAATTTCGTTGTCATCTTCTAGGAAGCGAAACACAGTAAGTTTAGGAAAATTGAAACTCTCGCCAATCGTTCCTTCAGAATAGTTTAAATTGAAAATCGTTAATAAAATTATTGATATTCTTGCTATATTCATAAGCTGATATAGATTTGATATTAACTGAAGGGTGGTCTGTTTTTCAAATTGATTTCTTTAATCAACTTCATATGTATTCTTATATATACCAATCACATAAATGTTCTTTTCTCACCATCTTTAATTTACCTTACCCAAGAACGTTATTCTATAAAATGTATCCAATCTTATAATGCATATAACTGCATAATTCCTGTATTTTATTTCTGATTAATATGTACAACAATTATTGAAAGGATGAAAGTAAAATTGTCCTTTTTATATGCATCTATCTCAAGAGTATGTGAGGAGATGGAAAACAGTTAATTATACTCATACTCCTTTCTCGGATAACAGTATTATTTTAAAGCAGTGTAGAATTAAAACCAAAGCTGTTATTTTCATTTCTGCTGTTGTTGCCGCTGATATTTTCTTTCTATTGTATTGAAAATACTCTACATAATATGTGCGCTAGTAGTGTGTTTTCTCTGTTTATCATGCATGTTCTAAGTATTGAGGTTTTGTTATGTATTTGCTTACAGGTTTTCCTATTATTCCATAGATTACTATAGGGATTCTATTTGATTCCAACTCTTCACATTCGGTTAATTTCTATTTCCAGATACGTATATTTACAAACTTCTTTCCATTTTTTACCTTATCGACTGATGGGACTGAGACTTCAATTAATATGCATTCTCGTTCATGTTTCTTCTTAGAACTAATATCTGGTCGGTTAATCGCTTGGTCTCTCTGTTTGTATTTATCTGTATATGCAGGAATATGATCGCTTTTCACCTTCACAAATACCTTTTGTAATGTATGCTTATAGCACCTATTTTCTATTTGTATTTCGTAATGTTGGCTTACGTTCCGATATACGCAAGCTCTCTGTGGATGCTGGACAGTAATTGATCCAGAAGTTGTCAATTCAGCAACGGTATGAATGATATTTATGTTAAATCATATATGGCCTTCTTTGCGTTTTTATTGCAACAAATGTTACTGGATCCATTTCCGTATTTTCTTTTTATCACAGATCTTGTTCCAGAACATTTTCACTGTTTTATAACTGGGTGGTTTGTTGATCAGTTCCGGGTAGAATGACTTTGTATTTCCGCTGAAAGTCTCGTTTTTCCTAAATAGTTTGTTCATCTTTACACATGTTTGCTAGAATCTGGTGCTTTAGTGTTATATTATCTGTTGTCATATAACTCTTCTGTTTGATGTGAAACTTCTATTTCTCTAATCATTTCCCTTTCTGTCTTTGAACGTGAAAAGGATTGCGACTTCACGAAAATGAAATAATTGTCCTATCGATATCCTGGGGTTCTTCACGATTTGTTTCCAATGAGATAGATTTGTTTCGTATTTTTTCTCTTGTTTTCTTTGTCTTATAATCTAATATATTCCTTATTGTTGACGTAGCCTCATGCATCAGCAGGTTATTTGCTGTTAAATCCATGTTATGGTCGGTTTCGTTCAGCTGTCATATATGTCCTTCGATGTTGAGATCTTTCGTAATACGAGACCAGGATTTCCGACACGCGCGCACTAGCCCCCATTTTCGACGACTATCAGATCTTTGCATCTGTTAGCCGGCCGGGAATGGGAGGCGGGGTGGCAGTGCTGTTTAGGAAAGGCCTGGATCTCGAGGTAAGGTCGATCTTCCGGGACCCAGGCGGGAAGTTTGTGGTCCTGGACGTGAACAATAACGAAGGTGGTGCCTTTAGACTGGTGGCCGTCTATGCTCCTACTGGGGCAGGACGGCCGGACTTCTTTAGACGCCTGGAAGCCTTTCTGGGTACGTCTCGCTCTTTACTGTTAGCAGGGGGGCTGGAACGGCATCTTAGACGCATGCTGGGACTGTGTGGGAGTATCCGATAGGAGCGGGGGGTGCAAAAGCCTCAAGAACCTGATCAGCCAGTTCCAACTGTCTGACAGGTACCGACTAGATTTCCCTAATGCGCCAGTGTGGACCTAGGCTAACCGCATAGGGTCATCTAGATCGTATTTAGACAGGATATTCATTAGGAAAATAGACAGAAATAGTGTAAGCTGTCCACGTTTTGAAACGGTTGCCTATTCAGATCACAAGTTTGTGATCTGTATGGTCGACCTGGATAAGACGCGTAGGTTAGGACCTGGTTACTGGAAGTTAAACATGTCATTTCCGGCACGTAAGGCTTACAGGGACCAGGTCAACAATTTAGTTAAGAAAAAGTTGACAGGGGGAGTCGTCAACAATAGATGGTGGGGGGGGGGGCTCTCAAAAGAGAGATTAGAGTAATGTCGATAGAGTTTAGCAAAGAAGTAGCGTTAGAGAAAAATAGAAAGGAGGGGGAGTTGGTAGATAAGTTAGACGAGGCTATTGGTCGTGGCATTGCAACTGACGTGCTAGCGGCGAGAATGGCATTAGACTATTTCTTCAATGCGAAACACGAAGATTGCATTGTCAGAGCTAAGGCGCGTGCTCTGAGAAACGAGGGAACCTAAGCTGTTCGATGGGCCCGCGTGGCAGAAGCGCAGCGTGGTAATAAAACCACGATTCGGTCTTTGAGGGGCCGAGACGGGCACGAGCTGAGCGATTCCAAGGGGATGTGTGAGGCCTTTCGCCAACATTTTGCTCGGTTGTTCGGGGGAAGTGGCGGGTCAGAGATGGTGGCGGACTTCAGTTCCTACCTCGATGGCTTGCCGCAACTCTCGACAGCTGACGCTGGGCGCTGCGAAAGCCCAATTACTTCAGCCGAGATTCAGGATGCCCTTGTCGGCTGCATGAGGCGCAAGTCACCCGGTTTGGATGGTCTGCCCTACGAGCTTTACGTAAATATGCCAGACTTGTTCTCCAATCTCCTCGAAGCCCTCTACTGCAACTGGCATCAAAACGGGAGTATTCCCAGTTCTGTGAGCCGGAGCGTAGTGACGCTGATAAGGAAAGACGAGAACAAGAGGGACACATTAGACAATTTCATAACTCTGCTCAACACAGAGTTTAAGATTTTGGCCAGGGTGTTAGCGAAGAGGTTGGCGCTTGTCGTTGGGTATTTGGTTGGGGAGGCGCAAACTTGCGCAATACCAACCAGGTCCATACACGACAAGCTCCACCTAATGCGATACATCATCGAGAGGGTAGGGTGTAAGCCTGGCTTCGGTGGGGCTCTGATCAATTTAGATCAATCGAAAGCATTCGATAGGGTCGACCATCGGTACCTGGAGGCTGTCCTCAAGGCGGCTGGCTTCGGCCCCGTCTTCAGAAGCTGGATAGCTGCAATGCACAGCGGCACCTGCTCAATGGTCAAAATTAATGGCCACCTCTCGGAACCGTTTCAGGTCTCCCGATCGGTCCGTCAAGGGTGCCCTCTCTCCTCCCTTCTGTACCTATTGACCCTCGAGCCTTTACTGTGGAAGCTGGAGCTGTTGCAGGGCATCCCGCTCGAACTGGACGCGGAAAGGCTGTGTCTGCTTATGCGGACGACATCACCGTGATGGTGTCGGACACCTCAGAAATCGAGGTGGTCGGCAACTTATTGGAGGAATATGAAAGGTTGACGGGAGCAAAACTTAACCCGGAAAAGTCGGTGGGCTTGCAACTCGGCACCTGGAGAGGCAAGTCCATGCCGTCCAACAGCGTCGTTATGCGCTGGACGGACGGACCGGTAAAGTGGCTAGGGGTTTGGTTTGGGCCAGACCTCCAGGTGGATAAGAATTGGAACGAGGTGACGGGCAGGGTAGCCAGTCTCACCCAGAAATGGGCTGGGATGAAGCTATCACTGAAAGGTCGGGCGGAGGTGGCGAACGCGTACATCGCGTCCGTCATCTACTACCGTCTGACCGTCGTCCCTTGCCCCCGTTCGCCCCTCGCCATCTTGGAGCGGCTCCTCTTCAAATTCTTGTGGAGGGGTCAGGTTCCGCTGGTGAGGCGGTCCATCCGCTGCCAGTACCCTCTACGTGGAGGGTTGGGCATGCCGTGGCTAATGATGCGCAGGCACGCGCTGAGGCTGCAGCATCTCAAGATATTCTGCCTAAACGGTGAACAAGTGCGGTCGCCGTTTGTCAGACGGGCCTTTCCTCAGCTCGTTTCTTTGAGTGAGCTGCAGTCCTGGGTGAAGAAGAGACCCAGACTGGGTGACTGGCATCTGGAATGTTGCCAGGCACTCACTGCCCTCTACCAGGCGGGCAATGCGGTCAGTGGAACTTCCACTCTCGAGTTCTATAGAGGATTAGTGGTGGGAAAGTGCGACTACGCACTCGGAGAGGCTCTGGGAGTCAACGAAGTCGAACTAACCAGTCTGTACCGGAGGACTTTTGAGCCGAGGACGATGGATAATTTCCAAAAATCCTTCGCTTGGCAGTGCTACCGGGGGCACTGCCGGTTCGAGATAAACTCTACAGGCACGGAAGTGCTGTCAGACGGACCTGCCCGAGATGCGCGCAGAGCGACGAAACCGTTCTGCACGCACTCGTCCAGTGTCCGTGCATTACTGACTTGTGGAGTTATGTTGAACAGCTGTTGTCGCGTGTAGAACGGATCCGGCTATCGGCCGAGTCCATAGTGAAAATCAACCCGCCGCCTTCTTTCGGCCAGGAAGGGCAGGAAATTTTCCTCTGTCTGGTGGCAGTAGCGAAAGAGGTTGTATGGTGGACGAGGTTGAAAGGACTGAAGACAGACACTTTTCTCTTCGGCCAATCCCTCGTCAACTTTTTCAAGTTTCACTTGGAAAGGAAGGTGAGGGTGGAGAGAGAAGTTCTGCCCCCCAGTACATTTGCTGAAAGGTGGGTGAATGTGGCGAGAATGGCCCGTGTGAGTGGGCCTACTCTGGTCATGCGGCTGTAGGTAGGGAAATTTGAAGAGGAGAGGGGTGCCCTTCCAGGGTGCTCTCGAAGCGTCGGGTCGTTCAGGACTGGTGGGGTACCTGAGCGAACCCTAGGTGGTCATCTCCCCTATTGGGGAATTTTTTCTTGTAATTTTATTGTTACTTTATTGTTACTTTGTTATTGTTACGTTGTTATTGTTATTCATATTGTTTACTCGATTTTTCTGTAAAACCCCACTGTCCCAGTCTTTTGTATTGTCCCCTATATGTCGGCCCTTGTGGCTAATAAATGAAATCATTATTATCGGTAGAGGGTCGGACGCCATGCTTTCCAGCATAGTTACGTCCCTTTACGATCTGAGTTCAAATCCCGCCGAGGTTGATTTTGCCTTTCATCCTTACGGGGTCGATAAAATAAAGTACCAGTCACGCACTGGGGTCGATTTAATCGACTTTACCCTCTCCCAAATTTGCTGGCCTTGTGCCTATATAAGAAATCATTATTATTATTGTTGTTGTTGTTGTTGTTGTTATGGTTATTAATATTAGCACCCAATTAACCATTATATATATACAATCTTAAAATTAATTTCATTTATTTTTTGCTTTCAGCTTTTGTTTCTGGTTTCTAAGAACATCATAATACAAAATTACGGATAAAAACATACATAATTACTTATATACACACGTATATAGATATATACATACATACATACATTCATACATACATACATGCTTAC
This sequence comes from Eledone cirrhosa, assembly GCA_964016885.1. Lineage (NCBI taxonomy): Eukaryota > Metazoa > Mollusca > Cephalopoda > Octopoda > Eledonidae > Eledone > Eledone cirrhosa. The sequence continues at coordinate 53,213,908 of OZ024745.1, forward strand.
ATATATATGTTTGAGAGTATGTGTAAATATAAAATATATATATGTCCATATGTATGTATATATATTTATGAGTGTGTGTGGGTGTCTGTGTGTATCTGTGTATTTGTTGTGTGTGTCTGTGTGATTGTGTGTGTCTGTGTGTGTGTGTGTTTATGCGTACATACATAAGTGCACACATACTTACATATCCATGCTTTTTCTTCTAATTTGTTCCAATTTGAACACTATTTCCTGATTCTGAATTAATTGAAATGTTCATTCAAGAGGGCAAACTACTAATACGAAACGTCACTTGGACTAATATTAATTATTTAGTTAAAATATTTAATCAAAATCAAGTTTGGCTTGCTAATTTGGCCAGAAGCACTCTTATGTATAAAATAAAATTAGGTATGATAATAAAGTGTTAGAAAAGAAAACGAAACATCCGTTAAAGAGTATTACATTTCGCCTATTATGTATAGAATGATAGTGAAACATTCATTTTTATTTATTTGGTCATTGTTTGTTGGCTTCTTTGTTTTCTTATTCTTTCTTGTAATTGTTTTCAAATTTTTATTGATTTTTATACATTTACAGGAAATTTTAAACATTTAAAAGTTGATTGTCTTTTGGGGATTTTTTTTTCTCGTGTTTGTTTTTTTCAACAATAAATCTATGCAATTTACTTCATCTATTTTATATCATCTTAACATTTGATTGTTTTCTTTTTGTAAGCACGAAACCATGTTTAAGAGTTATGGGGAAAAAACTCAAGTGTACAGTTTTTAACTGCCGATTAAGATATGATTACGTGTTTTTAATCCCTAAAAATATATTAAAATAAAACAAAAACAGTTATGCGAACCGAATAAATCCTATTTTTTTAGTTTGCTTCTTGATTTTAGCACTTTTCCCCCATTATTGATGTTTATTGTGAAAGATCTCTCTCTCTCTCTCTATATATATATATATATATATATATATATATATATATATATGGTCAGTCAATGGCAACATTGAGGACCGAATAAATTAGATTACCGATATAGAAGCGAAAAGCGAAAACCAACCAAACAGTGAGTGTTATATATATATATATATATATATATATATATATATATAACAGCGATGAATTAGTTTTGCGAGGTTTTTTATATGAAATCGTGTGTCGAAACAAATATTGTTATACTTGGGGAGGGTCATATTTGTGTAATATTGCCAGAATTAATAACAGAACACACTCATATATATATATATATATATATATATATATACTGTATATAACGAAGGAGGTGTGGTTGGGAACCAGATGGACCATAACCCACCAGAGTACACATTACTTACGGTAGTAGAGTGGGTAATAGGAAAATGTTTTACCCCGACGGCAGAGCTCAAGCCTTTCCGACGGCTATTTCTGGATGAGTTCAGAAATAGCCTTCGAAACGGCTTGAGATCTGCCGTAGGAGTCAAACATTTTCCTATATATATATCTATATATGATTATAGATCTCTCTCTCTCTCTATATATATATATATATATATATATATATATATATATATATATATATATATATACTAGCAGTGGTAACCCGCGTTGCACGGGATAAGGTATTTTGGAACGCGGGCCGCCAATAGACCTAAAAACTGCATGCCTTGACAATATGTAAAGAAAATAAACCGAATACTCTGATGGCTGGATAATCTTTAAGATTTTCCTCGATGAAGTAGGAAAAATGCAGGTTTTCACCTAATGCGGGCCCTAGGACATCAAGAAGATGAATTTTTTTTATGTGCATAATATGCCTTGACATTTCGGGAAAATCGGCTAGACGTAACGCCTCCAAAAAGCCCTAAGAAGCTGAAAAAATGAAGTTTTTCACCGAATGCGGTCCCTAGGCCATAAGAAAGTTGGATTTTCTTTGCTTACGGTATGAAGAAGAGACTGACTAATACATAGTTACAATTTCAAGGAAATCGGTCTGACGTAACGCCTCAAAAAAAACCCTGAAAATGTTAAATAACGCAGTTATTCACCTAATGCGGGCCCTAGGCGACACAAACAGTTGAATTTGTGCATAAGACTCCCTGAAACATAAGTAATACACATGTAAATTTTGAAAAAAATTGGTTGGGTACTTCTCGAGTTTTAGGGATTCGAACTCACACACACACTCAAACAGACATCCTCAAGGAAGTGACGTAATGCAGACAGACAGATATTATAAGGGCGCGACGTTATAAATATGTATCTATCTAAAAAGAGAAAGACTAAGAATTATAGAGCGAGATCACTAAATCCCCTAATGTGGTCCCTGGGGCTTAGAGTGTTTGAAATTTGTTTTGCTCAGAACACTCCGTGAAACATAAGTATTACATGTGTAAAGTTTGAAAGCAGTCGGTTGGGTGGTTCTCGAGTTTTAGGGATTCGAACTCACACACACACACACAGAAATCCTCATTTATATATATATATATATATATATATATATATATATATATATAGTTTTTTAATACATAAACAAAGAAAGCTTTAAGCAATACTCCGACCGGCTTCCGTCTCACTCAACAAACATTAGGATATACCTTAGTATAATCCCAATTATACGTTTGGGGTGCTAACTATACGTATTTTGCGGATAGCCAGTTGTATTATTTTATATGAGACATAATTAAAATACATCTCTCTTTCCAAACGATCGTTTCATTATAAGTTTTCTACAAATTGGGAAAATAATGTCCAGGTTATGTAGAAGCCTGTAGGAATATATGTAGGTGGTCACTTATAAATCATCAGTGGATGCCCGACAAATATCGATAAAAAAAAAACAACCTTACCGATATTAATATTCAGCGATGGTACGAATTAGTATATCTACTAACATATATATACAGATGCATACTTATGCCAGCAAATACATAGGTTTTGTCTTAGTAACTTTGTGGTTCAATGCATGGGGATGCAGAACAATAATATGAAAGACGTAAAATAAGAAAGTTATAAAAATTAACTTACTTACTAAAATTTCACTCCTTGGTTGTTTACTTCTCGAGTTTTAGGGATTCAAACTCACACACACACACACACGCACTCAAACAGACATCCTCAAGGAAGTGACGTAATGCAGACAGACAGATATTATAAGGGAGTGAAATTTTAGTAAGTTAATTTTTATAATTTTCTTATTTTACGGCTTTCATATATATATATATATATATATATATATATATATATATATAGAGAGAGAGAGAGAGAGAGAGAGAGAGAGAGAGAGAGAGAGAGAGAGAGAAACAGACAGACATACATTTCTATGGATAAAGATTGTTATATATATATATATGTATGTGTGTGTGTATGTATTAATATATATTTGCATTCTAATACTTTACATCATTTCGGTTTGAACAAATCTATGGAAATCTATGATTTGTAGTTGTCTGATTCAATTCATTGTTGTTTTCTTATATTTTGGTTTTTATTTTGTTTTTCATCCAAGACTTGGATAATCTTGCAGTATGTCTTAACAACCTATTTTATCTTAACTTACCAATTCCCCTACATGTCTCACAACATCTTTGTATCCCTGTGTAATGAGACTATAAAATCTTTGCTAACTTTTACAGACTAATACCTTTGTTTTAATGGCTATCATTTCCATAAATAACGTTTATATATCTCTTGATTCCTCCCCTTTCACCGTGCTGTAATAACTACCTTATCATTTGAACCACTTCTATTCGTACATCAGAACCACCATACTAACTGCATATAGATATGGATGGAGGCTCATAAGCAGAGTAGTGCAGAGTAGTGCACATCATCTGGCTCATTCTGACTAAGATAAATGCCGTACGTTAATGAACTTAAAAAATACATCATGACTGATGTTTCTATGTACCTGAATGATCTCCTATATACCTGAAATACATAAGTACACACACACACATGCATACACATACGTACACACACACATGATGCCTGCAAACTCTGCTAAGAGTATTGCAATCGCTGGTAAGATTCAGATGTGTGACGCTCGGATATGGTTTTTCAAGCCTGCTAGAGACTTGCACTCCTTCGCACACTGACAACTATAGAGGTCCCTGGCCTGAGGGCTTGCATCAGGTTGCCTGTGAACTTTCACAATACCGTGGAGTTCATTGGTTCTCTCTGAACAGGGCCGCGACTGTGGCTCCTGAGAACAGATTTGCACAAGCAAATCTTTCCACACTCAAGGTACACCAATTCAATGGAGACACCAATTGTTTCGAGAGATACATCAGAGCAGTACTTATGCACATCCTGCTTGATTTTCTCGTGCTCTATGCGTCTACCCTCAAAATTATGGACCCCATCATTCACCATTCCACACAAAGTTTCTCTTTCAAGAGCTTCTATCTCCCAGTCAGCCACCGTCAAACCAGTTTTTTTCAATGAGTTCTTTACACAATCTTAGGATGTTGTTTCAGGATTCGATTGTCTTACATTCTGCAGAGATCCATCGCAAACGAACGTCGTTGATGGATGACACTTTCAACATACATACATACATACATACATACATACATACATACATACATACATACATACATACCTACATACATACATACATACATACATACATACATACATACATACATACATACATACATACATACATACATACATACATACATAGAGTGGCAGACTGGGTCTAAAAATATTGGTTACCAGGAGATGCATAAGTGGAAACAAAACAAAGAAATCTAATTTTTGCGGAAATATATTTAACCTTCTCCAATAAAAAATATTATGTAATTTGCGAAATCCAGAGACTTTCAATAATGACCATAAGTCGAGCCTCAATATTACTAATAGAGCTCTAAGAAAGCCATGCACGACACCACATCTTTTTAACTTTGATTTTGAAAGTAGGTTTATAATTATCAATTTTCATAACACATTTGTAGCTGTCTCGGTGGCCGAGTTGGAAGAGTAATAGATGGTCTGAAGTACGATCCTGGTCGGGAGTAGGGTCCCCGATAAACCTTTTCAGTTTTTTCCTATTGGTTGTAAAATAAAAACTGAAAAAGCTTACATGCACCTCTTGACCAGGATTGAACCCAAGGTCAAGATCTCAGACGTCTCTAGTACCTAACGGCCACAGAGACGACTACGAACATATTCTGAAAATTCATACTTATAAACCTACTTTCAAAATTTTCAAAACATAGTATAGTGCTGTCCTTCATGTCTTAATTAATGTTATTGCTCCTACTTAAGGTTGACTTCTAAATCATTTGGGAGTTCCATAAACTACATCCTCGTTTTGTTTCATATCGTTTTGTTTCATATCGTTTTGTTTCATATCGTTTTGTTTCATATATTTTAACCTGTAATCCATGTTACATTTCTGTAGCACCTCATCCCCCCTCTCTCGCTTTAGCTCACTCTCTCTCACTCTCTCTCTCTCTCTCTCTCTCTCTCTCTCTCTCTCTCTCTCTCTCTCTCTCTCTCTCTCTCTCTCTCTCTCTCTCTCTATCTGTGATATTTGAATCTACTATGATTTGGGGTTACCTTATTCCTATATATATATGTTTTTCCATGTCTGTTAGATTCAAACTTACAATGATTGGAATTATATATATATATATATATATATATATATATATATATATATATATATATATATATATATATATATATATATATATACAGTGGCGGACTAGGTCTAAAAATATTGGTTGCCAGGAGATGAAGGGAGCTCACCTACATATAGAATGCTATCATTTAATTTTTATAATGAATAAATAACATTTTCAAAAAATACCTAAGTGGAAACAAAACAGTGCAATCAAATTTTGGCGGGAAAATATCTTACCTTCTCCAGTATTTTATGTATGTTGCGAAATCCAGAGACTTTCAATAATGGCTTTTGGTCTTTCACACTCACAATATATATATATATATATATATGTGTGTGTGTGTGTGTGTGTGTGTGTGTGTGTGTGTGTGTGTGTGTGTGTGTGTGTGTGTGTGTGTGTGTGTGTGTGTGTGTGTGTGTGTGTGTGTGTGTGCTTGTGAGTGTGTGTGTGTGTGCGTGTGTATCTATATCTATATCTATCTATATATATATATATATATGAATTCACTGGCCAAAATAGGGGTTTTCTCCCCTTAGAATCTCACATGTGCTTTCATAACCTGCGAGATTCTGCCGCAAGGAAAACAAAAACCTGTTGAGATAGCGATGCCTTGTTCGATCATTATACCAAAAGCTTATTTTTTATAAGCAGACAGTAGAGGGTCAGACGCCATGCTTTCCACCATAGTTACGTCCCTTTACGGTCTGAGTTCACATCCCGCCGAGGTTAACTCTGCCTTTCATCCTTACGGGGTCGATAAAATCAAGTACCAGTAATGTACTGGGTAATTGATGGCCTTGTGCCAAAAATGGAAACAATTATTGATTTAGGTGTTGCAGAAACCCAATTTCGGAGTATTCCATCTTCCCCGAGGGTCCGCGTAAATATTTCAATCATATCTCATTTTGTTTGACCCGTTTAGCTTGTTGGCTTTTTTGGCTATGGTGGTTAATGGCTTCTTAACCATCGTCTCATCTTCATATCCATGGAGCGCTTGTCTGCACAATATGGAAGTGGCGTTTCGCTAATTTCTACCCGCCGAAATGCGATTCTCGCTAAATTTATATTTATATATATATATATATATACACCACTTTCACCACTAATTGATTTGACAGGTGTCTTTAACCCATTGATACCAAATATTATATATATATGCTTGTGTGTCTGTGTCTATATATGTATCTTTGCATGCATGAATGAATACACTAAGCATTAGATTTAGTAGAATGTACAACCACTGATTCCGGCTATTTGCACTATCGTATATTTTGGTTTCTAGTAATTCCCCGGGGAATTGGTTGACCAAATGCTTTGCTTGATTGTTTTAGTTATTATTTTTTTTTTCAATTTTATTCTTTCTCTTAGATTTTAGGTATTTTTTGAAAGCAAATCATTGGCCCCTAAAATAATACAGTGGGCCCTGCAATGCTCTTGCAATGCTACCGTAGGCCCCCTGGCGCCCACTTACAATTGGGCAACCTGGCCAATCCGCCACTGCATACATACATGCATACATACATACATACATACATACATACATACATACATACATACATACATACATACATACATGTATACATACATACATGCATGTATACATACATACATACATGGTGGCTGCCAACTCGTTTTCGAGTACGGCCACTACTTCATATCCATATAGGAGAACCCCTACTGATGCGCTGAACCAGTGTGACTTTTTAGTCCAGCCAGCGACTTGAAAACTCTGGTACAAACACTACAATTGTGACAATTATTGACACATAGTGCCGGGCCCATGGTACCATGTGACGACAAGTGCAGAGAGATCTCCAGATATAAAGCAATGCCTGTGCCGTGAAGCTTTTATAGTGAGCAAAGTCACTGCACAAAGCCACTCCCACTCTCTTAACTAAGATGATATTTACCAAAAAGAAGAACAAGTCAACATCATTGGATACCATCAGGGTTGCAGGTGTTATATCAGAGTGTTCCTTCTCCTATAATTCTGCCTTGACAAAGGCTAAGGGCTCATCTCTCCCGGTGATTTTGGATGGCCATTGACTCTTAAGAGCTCCTTTGCCTTTTGACAGGTTTTGTTTTTAGTCCTGCAGGATGTCCAAAGTCACCCTCCTCACCAAGAAACCTTGGTGGGGTTGCCAGTTTAGTCGCCAATGACCCGACCATGAGACAGGTTGTACTGGGATACATGTTACCAGTAGCACTAACTGGTGACCTGACATACATACATACATACATACATACATACATACATACATACATACATACATACATACATACATACATACATACATACATACATACATGATGATGATGAATGGGAAAATTTGTTCTTTCTCCGCAAATAAATATTGTTTTTTCCCTAACAAAGCAAAGTAACTTTATATATGTATTTTTATTTCTAGTAATTATGTTCAATTCTCTTTTTATGTTTTAAAAACTTTAATGCATAAAGCATTCAGCACACCTATTTTTGACTTATAGCTTCGTTATTATACATGTGTGCATGTATGTATTTAAAGATACATACACATACACACACATACATAAAAATATATAATATAATTTATTTCAATAGGGAATTGTTATTACCATGTGGCTACATTAAACGTATTACAAACGTCTTGACTTGCCAATATAATTCAGATAATTTTCTATGAGACGAAGTAAGTATGAGCTATAAAATAAAGAAGAGGTTTTAAGGTGTTCAGCAAGTGTGATGTGAGTTTACTAGATAATACAAGTGCATGACTCAGAAAGAGCGTATTTCCAATAACAACTTATGTACGAGTTTATTATATAATGCCACATTTACCAAGAAGTACAGTGAATATCTGACACAAGATATTAACTACAGCATATGGTCGAGAAATATTGTTACTTTATTGCTTCAGACTGAACTATAGGCCACGATAGAAATAACAGAATATATAGAAAATAAATGTCGAGTTATTTCTATTTTTTTGTGGTGGTTGTTATTTTTTCCCTGTTATTGTGTACTATATTTTTATATATGCATCGTATATTATAACAATTCGGGAAGAATGTGTGACAGAATCTCACATTTTATGGGGTCGGCTTTTAATGTACACCTGAAAAAAATGTATGTCTATATTAACACACAAACTACTCCAGACTCAGACACACTTACACACCCGCAGGCCTCACATACATGCACACACACACATGTGCATACATATACATATATATATATATATATATATATATATATATATATATATATATATATATAAGTTTATCCGGGGTACAAATGGAGATAACCACAGTAAGTAAGGTACACAATACTAAGCAGAGTATAAATATTTAATATAGAAAAGGCTTCTACAGGACAAGAACTGTTTCATATATAAATGACATCTACAGGACTAGAACTGTTTCTTTCGCATGATGATTCCATACAAATGAATCAGTTGTCGTCCCGTAGAAATCATTTATATATACAATAAAGATGCCTATACTCCACCAACATATTGATTACCTTTTTTTACACAGCTCATGAAGCTTCATATTATATATATATACCTTTCATTTATATATATATATATATATATATATATATATATATATATATATTGGTAAACGGAATAGAAAATGCTGACAAATTGTTCACAGTTGAAAAATGGTTTAATTAGGAATAAAAGAGTATTAGTAATTGTATGGGTTAGTATTCAGTTGTGGTTTTAAGTTTTTAAGTTTTTACCGGTTGCGCATTTCTAAATGCTTTTCAAAAATAATTTTGAGATAGAGTGTCCGTGTTGTTTGCTCTGATCAGAGCAAACAACACGGACACTCTATCTCAAAATTATTTTTGAAAAGCATTTAGAAATGCGCAACCGGTAAAAACTTAAAAACTTAAAACCACAACTGAATACTAACCCATACAATTACTAATACTCTTTTATTCCTAATTAAACCATTTTTCAACTGTGAACAATTTGTCAGCATTTTCTATTCCGTTTACCAATATATAATAACTTGTGTGTTACACCTCTATTCTTTTAACTATATATATATATATATATATATATATATATATATATATATATATATATATATATTATAAATATAAGCTTTCAGCGTATTTTTGACTAAAGAAATACTCATCTTTTTCCATTTCTCTGAGGGTTCTAAACCCCACTATCAGGCTAAAGATTTCTTTAGTCAAAAATACGGTAAAAGCTTATATTTCTAATTTCAAACTCGCTCACTGTTTCAAAACATACTTACATATATATATATATATATATATATAACTCTTAATTTGCGTTATGTTTCGCTTTTTCTACCCGCCGAAATGCGATTCTCGCTGAATTTATATATATATATATATATATATATAACGAAGGAAATGTGGTAAGGAACCAGGTGGACCATAACGCACCAAAGTACTCAATACTTGAGGTAGTAGAGTGGGTAATAGGAACCAGTAAGACCCCGACAGCTGAGCTCAAGCCGTTTCGAATTAGCCGTCGAAACGGCTTGAGCTCAGCTGTCGGGATCTTACTGGTTCCTATATATATATATATATATATATATATATATGCCACGTGGTGGAGCATAAATTGAAGCCAAATGGTTCGTGATAGATTCGTAGATACCGCTCGAGATATTGCAACAAAGTGTGATATCCATTAATATTAAACCGACTTGATGTTTTTCTATCACTAGCAAAAGGAATATGAGCCAACCTAAAGCCAGTGGCACCAGACATCCTCCAAAAAGTACCTTTGCCATAACTAGCCTAGTGTATGTGCATAGTAAAAGTCCTCACCCTTCAACCGACGCAGCATAGGAAACCCTGTAAAATTTCCCAGCATATGATGTACATTTCTGATTTGACCGAAGCCATCCGATCCCCAAAAAGAACTGTATCAGTTCTCAGCTTATGCTGAACGCTTCAAATCTGTCTCCAACCAACTGTGGGGAATACAAGGGTGATAAACGCATTGACCCTGTGGTGACGTCAAATGTTGTACAGACAGGTAACCATCAACTCTGTTTGGACAGATGATGCAGCGCAATCAGCCGCCGAGTTGACTGGAGTGTTTCATTGTATTTTGTAACTATTGCGTATAACTTATACAGCTTCTCCAAGTTCGTCATTTGTCGTATAAGTGGCTGAGCATTTCAGATACACATGCACGCATAACGCATTTGTTCAAGATAATACAACTTGTGAAATGACTTGCAGCCCATTGAATTGCAGCTGCGTTGCAAAATATTTTTGTCAGATGAGTTAACTGGAGCAACGTAAAATAAAGAGTATTTTCCTCAAAGCACAACGTGCCAGACGATTCAAGAATGGAGCCCAGGACCTTATAATTGTGTGCCAAAACCCTACCCACGAAAACCGAACATTAAATTATGAATGACAATATTGAAATACTCTACTTGTGTATTAGTAAAGTTAGAATTTGAACGCGGATATTCCTACTTGCAGAGACATCTTACTAAAGTAGGTTATAGTCATAGACAAATTTGACTTTGAGTATTAGCCATGCACTTGTCCGCTGGTATATATATTTTGGTGATTATTTCACAATGAATGAACAAGATAAAACAATACTTCAAATTTAAAAATAAACTGTGAGAAATCTACCTCCAACGGCAGCAATCTTTATGATAGTAAGCGTAGAAATTGTCTCACTCACGCACAATCATACACTCACCCACGCTTATACAGACATATCATCTTCATTGTCACTATCATATTCCTTATAACCATCACCAGTTTCATAGTCTAATCAGTATAACAATTACCAGTAGCGTGTTCATCATTATCATCATCGTCTTCACCACAATCACCATCACAGTGATTAATCATTTTACTACTTTCATTTCTTCTTCTTCTTCTTCTTCTTCTTCTTCTTCTTCTTCTTCTTCTTCTTCTTCTTCTTCTTCTTCTTCTTCTCCTCCCCCTCCTCCCCTCCTCCTCATCATCATCATCATCATTCTACACAAACAGGAAAATCACTTCCAGTGCCAGACTGATCGATACTAAATATAATAGTATAAAGGAATTTATACTATAATACAAGTTACTTGCTGGCTTTTTGTATCAATAAAACCAACTTCTTTCTACACATACATAAACAAAAACTCAGACATATACATAGACGCAAACATGCACGCTTGTATAATATATATATAAATATATATATATATATACATACAGTGAGAGACAGACAGTCAGGGGTTGGGTGTGTGCGTGTCTGTGTTTGCACACAAAGACGGGCATACAAGCAATAGCCGAACAACAAAATACGATGCTATATTAACTGTGTCACTATGTATCTATCTATGTATCTATTTATATATCTATATTTCGGCCGCTGAGATAGAGGACGTGCTGAGCCAATGCGGCAAACGCAAATCCCCGGGTCTCGATGGTCTTCCTTACGAATTATATCTAGCTATGCCGGACTTGTTCCCCGATCTCCTCGAGGCGGTCTACTGCAACTGGCAACAGAACGGGAGAATTCCCTGTACTGTGACCAAGGGCGTAGTCACGCTAGTGAGGAAGGACGAGAACAAGGGGGACGAAATAAGTAACTTCAGGCCCATAACACTGCTAAATACAGAGTTACAGATTTTGGCCAAGGTGCTAGCAAAGAGGTTGGCGCTTGTCGTGGGCAACCTGGTGGGAGATGCGCAGACATGCGCTATCCCGTCCAGGTCCATCCATGACAACCTCCACCTCATGCGATACATCATAGAGAGGGTTGGGAACGAACCCGGCTTTGGTGGGGCTCTGATCAACTTGGATCAATCTAAGGCGTTCGATAGGGTCGACCATGGTTACCTGGATGCGGTGCTAGCGGCGGCAGGCTTCGGACCCGTTTTCAGGGGCTGGATCACTGCTATGCACAGCAGCCGCATCTGCTCTAGGGTCAAGGTGAACGGCTACCTCTCGGAGCCGTTCAAAATCGCGCGGTCCATCCGACAAGGGTGCCCTCTCTCCTCCCTTCTGTATGTGTTGACTCTCGAGCCACTACTGCGGAAGTTGGAGTTGTTGCAGGGCATCCCTTTGGAACCGGGATTGCGGAAAGCGGTGTCGGCCTACGCCGATGACGTGACAGTAATGGTGTCGACGGCCTCCGAAATCGAGGCGGTCGGCACCTTACTGGAGGAGTACGAAAAGTTCACAGGGGCTAAGCTGAACCGGGACAAGTCGATCGGTTTGCAACTCGGCACGTGGAGGGGCAGACCGATGCCCTCCGATGGCGTCGTCGGACGCTGGACGGAGGGCCCGGTGAAGTTGCTCGGGGTCTGGTTCGGACCGGACCTCCAGGTGGAGAAAAACTGGGCGGAGGTTACGAACAGGGTGTTTGCACTGACCCAGAAGTGGGCCAGTTGCAAACTATCCCTGAAAGGTCGGGCAGAGGTGGCGAACACCTACATAGCGTCCGTCATCTACTACCGCCTGACCGTAGTGCCCTGCCCAAGGGAAACCCTCACCAAGATGGAGCGCGCGCTCTTCCAATTCCTTTGGAAGAGGCGGGCTCCTATGGTGAGGAGATCCATCTGCTGTCAACACCCTTCGAAAGGAGGGCTGGGGATGCCATGGCTAATGATGCGTAAACACGCATTAAGGCTACGGCACCTCTACGTATTCCTCACCGGACAACCGGTGTGGGCCTCGTTTGTGAGACGAACCTTTCCCAGACTCGTCTCACTCACCGAGCTGCAATCCTGGGTCAAGCAAAGACCGAGAAAACTGGGCGCCTGGCACACTGAGTGTGCCCAGGCGCCCACCGCCCTCTGGCAGGCGGATCCGGTTATCAGTGGAGACTCCACCGCAACATTCTATAGAGGGCTGGTACGCAGCAGGTGCGACGACGCCCTCGGAGAAGCCCTAGACATGGAGGAGGACGAACTGGCCAGCCTGTTCGGTAGGACATTCAGCCCGGGACCTATGGACAACTTCCAGAAGTCCCTGGCCTGGCAGTGCTACCGAGGGGCTTTACCCGTTCGAGAAAGGCTCTACAGACACGGGCGCCCGGGTAGGGACCCCGCCAAAAAGATCTGTCCCAGATGCGTGTGCGACGAGGAAACCGTTGCACACGCATTGGTACACTGCTCGGGCGTAGCCGATCTGTGGGGCTATGTCGAACAACTGCTGTCAAGGGTGGGACCGATCCGGTTGACCACCGAGTCTATTGTAATGATCAAGCCGCCTCCCCCCTTCAAAGATGAAGCAGAGGCGGTGTTTCTGTGCGTAATAGCCATGGCGAAAGAGGTTGTATGGTGGACGCGTCTGAAAGGACTGAGGTCGGGCACCTTTCTCTCTGGCCAACAACTGGTCCGTTTCTTCCGATATCATTTCGGAAGAAGGATCAGGATGGAGAGAGAGGTGCTGCACCCCAGCCGTTTCTATGAAAGATGGGTGAAAGTGGCGAGAATGGCCCGTGTGAATGGGCCTTCACTCTACATCAGACTATAGGTGAGGAAGATGAAAGACCAAGGGAGCACCCCTTCTCTGTGCTCCTGAGGAGTAGGGTTGCACACTTTTTTCGGGGGTGTGTGCGACCCCCCAAGGCGCCTCCTCTCTATTGAGGATTTTGTTAAAAATTTTATTTTTTGTTATATCTTATTTTATTTTTATATTTTGTTATTGCCTCCTCCTTATTGAGGACGCCTTTTTGTGTAAACTCCCCCCTTTGTACTTGTCCCACTTTTGATGCCCTAGTGGCAAATAAAAGAAATATATCTATTTATATATCTATCTCTCTCTCTCTATATATATATATATATATATATATATATGGGTGTGTGTGTGTGTGTGTGTGTGTGTGTATAGCGAGAGATAGAAAGAGAGAGATAAAGAAAAGGAGCGAGTCATCGGTACTGAGCGGGAGGAGGGGGGGAGATTAATAATCGTGAGAGTATTCGTTGCATGGGGAGCTGCATTGAATACTCTCCTTATCTCTCTTTCTCTCTATCTATCTCTCTATCTATCTATCTATCTATCTATCTATCTATCTATCTATCTTTGTCTCTCTCTCTCTCTCTCTCTCTATATATATATATATATATATATATATATATATATATATATATATATATAATATAAAACGAAAAATCAGTGATGCATCTGGACTCAGTTTATTGTGTGTTACAATTGTTTCGCCGGGAGACAGCTCGAGACACGATTATTGTATGGATCTGTCTGATTCTAGATCTGCAGATTCGTCGGACGCAAGCAATACTTTCGGAGCAAATTTTCTCTCTCTCTCTCTCTATATATATATATATATATATATATATATATATATAGAGAGAGAGAGAGAGAGAGAGAGAGAGAGAGAGAGAGAGAGAGAGAGAGAGAAGCAGAGTATTCACTGCAGCTCCCCATGCATCGAATACTCTCACGATTATTAATCTTCCCCGCATCTCAGTACCGATGACTCGCTCCTTTACTTTATATCTCTCTTTCTATCTCTCTCTCTCTCTTTCTATCTCTCTCTCTATATATATACACACATATATATTGAAGGTGCATGGCTCAGTGGTTAGAGCATTAGGCCTGCAATTGAGAGGTTGTTAGTTCGATTCTCGGACCGAGTGATGCGTTGTGTATTTGAGCAAGACACTTTATTTCGCGTTGCTCCAGTTTACTCAGCTGTAGAAATGAGTTGCGACGCCACTGGCGCCAAGCTGTATCGTCCATTGCCTTTCCCTTGGACAACATCGGTGGTGTGGGGAGGGGAGTCTGGTATGCATGGGTGACTGCTGGTCTTCCACAAATTAAACCTTGCCCAGGCTTCAAAACTCCGAGGGAAACTTTCTAGGTGCAAAACCACGGTCATTCGTGAGCGAGTGGGGCCAAAAATATATATATATATAAATAGATAGTTAGATAGTGACACAGTATATATATACATATATATACATATATATATATAAATATATATATATATATATATATATATATATACATATATATATATATACACATATATATATATATATATATATATATATATATATATATATATATATATATATATATATATATATATATATATATATATGTATATATATATATATATATTAGAAAGTGAGGTTTTTTTTACAAAATGAAAAGTAACCGAGGTGTCCTACACGAGTGAAAGTATAAAGAAAAAGAGATGAAATCGAAAATGCAACTGTAATTAAGGAAGCGGACAAGGGAAGTACTGTTGTCATTATGGAGGCTGAAAAATATAAAAATTCTATGTTCTCTCTCTTACAAAATACTAATTACTATGAAAGAGTAAAAAACTACCAGCAATCAAAAATAATGACCAAATTAAACACACTGATTTATCGATACCAGGAAGACCTAACTAAAAAGGAACGCGATTATTTAACACATTTTGAATACAAAACCAGCAACCTTTCCGGACTTCCGAAGATCCACAAATGTAAAATAATCAACGATGCCTGTAAACAATCCACCTCAGCCTGCGTGAACACACAATACCCCACAGACCTTAAATTAAGACCAATTGTAGCGGGCCCACAATGTGAAACACACAGATTGAGCAACTTTATAGACATACTACTGAAACCAATACTGAAACACATACCAAGCCTTGTAAGAGACGATCTGGACCTCTTAAACCACCTCCCCAAACATGTCAACAACGACACTATTATTGTGTCTTTCGATGTAGTGAATCTCTACACAACGATCCCACACCAATACGGACTAGAAGCAATAGGATTCTGGCTAGAGAAATATCCCAATGAGATACCTGACAGAATAGAAAAAAGCTTCATTACCGAGGGATTAAAATTCATCCTACAGAACAACTTTTTTGATTTCGATGGCAATACTTACAAGCAAATATCGGGGACTGCGATGGGCACAAAAGCCGCTCCAACTTATGCCAACTTAGTCATGGCATACTTAGAAGTCCAGATATATGAACAGTCCAAATCAAATTACGGATTGAACTTCCACAAATATTTATCAGAGAATTGGAAACACTAATTGGATGATTGCCTCATTCTTTGGTCCCACACACTCGACCAACTGAAGGATTTCAAAAACTTAATAAACGGCATCAATAACCACATCCAATTCACAATGGAATACAGCCAAGATCAACTCCCATTTCTGGACATCTTAATCACAAAAAAAGACACAAATATCGAAACTGACATACACTACAAACCAACAGATTCCAAACAATATCTGCTATTCACCTCCAACCATCCAAAGCACACGAAGACGAACATTCCTTTTAACCTAGCAAGAAGAATTTGCACAATTATCTCCAATTATGAAACGCGAAATAAAAGACTTCAAGAATTAAAGGAAATTCTACTTGAGAGAGAGTACCCACTATTACTAATAAATAATGGAATAGAAAGGGCTAAAGCAATAGGCATTGATGAATTACGGAAACAGAAACAAATTCAAGGTACGTCCAATATTCTATCATATATCTCAACACACAACCCAAGAAATGCGGAAGCTTACAACACTATTCACAATAACATCCCACTACTAAAACAAAACCCAAGAATGAAAAAAGCCCTTGAAACACACAAAATAATCAAAAGCAAAAGACAACCAAAATCACTGAAAACATTACTCACCAATGCCAAATTACCTACCACAAACCCACAACCAAGTATCAAAAAATGTGGTCGCTCTAATTGTGGAACCTGCACTCACCTCATTGAAGGCAACACGTATACATTTAAATCAGGACAAAATTTGACTGTAAAAAATCACTTCACTTGCTCATCAAAAAATCTAATTTATGCCATTAAATGTAAAGGATGCAATGAAGATTATATAGGACAAACTAAACTCACACTCAGAAACAGAATGACAGTTCATCGCCAACAATTACGAGATCCAACCACGAGACAGATACCACTAAGTGCACATCTAGACATTTGCGCAAGTAATAAGACACCCAAATTCCAAGTCTTCCCATTTTACCTTTGTGCTAACAATACAACAGAACAAATGCGAATAAATAAGGAAAATATGTTTATTCAAAAATATAGACCAACATTAAATAAGGTTTAATATACATTATGTCAACACCACAATATGACATACACACACATAACACCTTCTACTTTAGAAAATAAAAACCCGAACTAAATAAACCTTAACATACGTTTGCACTGGCAATACAACAGCAAACACGAAAAAGTAAGGAAAATATGTTCATTCAAAAATATTCCTACTAAAGGAATCACTTTCCTACACACACACATACACACACACACAATATATATATATATATATATATTCTCTTCATCTTAACATGCTAACCATACTCCCACACACATAACACCCATACACACACATAACAACCCCCACACCTACAACTCCCTCCTCATTTCTACTAATAGAACCACTTTCCTACACACATATATATATACACACACAAAATATATATTCTCTCCATCTTAACATACTCGCACACACACACATAACACCCATATACACACACAACTCCCTCCCCCATCTCTACTAATAGAATCATCTTCCAATACACACATACACACACACACACACACACACACACACACATACACACACACAAGCACACAAATAAACATACATATCTTCAGTCTCAATAGAAAATCTGAACTCTGACACCCCGGCGAGCTGGCCATATTCACTGAACCAGAACATTTCTCCCAATCCCTTTTCTCTTGACCACTATCTCTCCATTGTCATAACATTCACTATAAAGACTACAGAATAGTTTTCCAAATAAGGGCGCAAAAATGTAATAAAAACTTGTTCACGTGACAGCCAAATTTCATTTATAACCAACCCCAAAAAAGCCTTCGTGAGCCTCCTTTTTTCAAGTAAAAAGAAATTCAAAAACTCATATATAAAAAAACAACCTGTGACAACCCCCCCCCCCCCCCTCTTATTTGAAGAACTATTGTAACGCGAACTGGCGCGAAATTTATTATAATTATTGACTAACCAATCAAATTACTTCTCGAAAAACCTGGAATTTCGAGCCACTTTTTCCATATAAAGCAAGTAACATTCAGAGACCAACCAGATGTGAGAAAAACCACAGACCCTCCATCTCAACTCACCTTTTGAAAAGCAGAAGAACTGCGAAACCGGTAAAGGAACCAAATAAATATATATATTTTTAAAAAAAATAAGACTTCAGTTGCATTTTCGATTTCATCTCTTTTTCTTTATATATATATATATATATATATATATATATATATATATATAAATATATATATATATATATATATACATATATGTATATATATATATATATATATATATATATATATATATATATATATATATATATATATATATATATATATATAT
Source organism: Eledone cirrhosa (assembly GCA_964016885.1). Taxonomy (NCBI): domain Eukaryota; kingdom Metazoa; phylum Mollusca; class Cephalopoda; order Octopoda; family Eledonidae; genus Eledone; species Eledone cirrhosa. Next base: position 53,232,860 of record OZ024745.1, read on the forward strand.
ATATATATATATATATATATATATATATATATATAGAGAAAGATTTGAATGGATACAGTTTAGTTGAAAGGAATTTATTGACACGTGTTTCTATAACAGTTACATAACCTAAAACAGCTGCTATCTACAAACTTTTGGTTATGCAGACATTCAATATTTCAATGTTATTATTTACTGTCATTTCATCAGAATAATATTACTGAGGACCTATTTAGTTTTTATAGAGAATATTAGGAGGGAGGGGTGAAGTTGTTAGAAGAATAGTTGAAGGAGTGGTTTTTCGATAGCAGTGAGAATTCTTGGTGGAAGTGAGTAATTAGATTCCCATCTGTTGTTTTGACATTTTTTATAGAATATATTATTGGTTATTTTTCTAAATCTATAGAAGGATTAGAGATAGTAAAGATATGCGTGGTTGGTTTTGTGTTTGCACTTAATTAACATTCAGACTTAAATTTTTCTTTCAAGTGTACGTATCCTTTCACCCACGCATTCACACACAAATATATTTGCACACCTCTACAAAATACATATACTCACAATTCACATATTCATACTTACATATATATACACATGCATACACATATATATACACACATGTATTCATGTACATACATACGCGCTCATGTGTATACATTTTCATACTCAACTTATCTTTATATACACACGTATAGACACACACATATATACATACATACTCTAGTCCATGTGTACACACATACACATACATACACATCTATATACACATATATACATACATATATATATATATATATATATATATATATATATATATATATATATATATATATATATATATATATATATATATATATATATACATATATATATATATATAAGCACTTTAATACATGAATACACTTACATCTAACTATACACATCAAACATATATATATATTTACTTATTTATATACATTTTCACATATATATACATACTTATGGACGTTTTTAGACACATTCATTATCGCATATTTGCACCTATTCTCATCAGCATATCTTTCCATTATTAGTGTGGTAATTTAAGGTTATTAATATATGTTGAGAAGAGATTGTTTTTATATTTTTCTAACTAGATTAAGGTTTATATAGTTGGGGGATGTATAAATATATATATATTTCGTTCTTGTATTTGTTTTATAAGGTTTCCTGAAAACATGTGTTGAGACAGGTATTGTTATAACTTGGGAGGGTCATACTGCCAATAAAAACACCCGCACCTCTGGATTTCACTTTAATTTATTATAAACTCTCAGTCGGTTGAAAACAAAGATAGTTCAGGTATACAGTGCTGTGACGTTAGGATAGGATTCGAGTAGCAGATGTGTAGATTGTTGCCTATATGCTTCTAACCAGTCGAATATGCCTGCGGTGCCATTGCTCCACCGCTGTGGGACTTGTGAAGATGCACATAAAGATGGCAAGGCTACACACATAGCACCAACTCCACCCCCGCAGTGTTGTGGCCAGTGACAAGCCAAACCAAGAGAACAGGACAAATAAGAGGATCGGTTGTGTTATAGTCATTGAGTTTAACCTCTCCATGCGGTGTAGCCGTACTCACCACACTTAACCAATTGTAGGTTGGTGATGTCTTTTGTTAAATGTCCTTTGACACTGTGGAGATCATCTTCCCTTTGACAGCTCTGCATTTTATGCTGCTGGGTTTCCACTTATCCTATTCCCCAGACTAGTTGGAGAGCCAGTTTGGTCGTTGACCACCTGACCATGGATCAGGTTGTACTGGGGTACATGGTACCAGTAACAGACAGAAACCTGAACTGACAATATTTATATATATATATATATATATATATATATATATATATATATAGTGACGAAACATAAGTCAATTGCATGAACTCATAATCCTTTATTTACTGCTATATATATCTCGATGATAGCCACCGAATGGCCACGACCCCATCAGGCAGCCAGTCAGTTCCTAGATATGCCAGCTCTGTGTGCACAGTGTTGATGGTATCAGAGCCTTGGGACATTTGAGCTTGTTAGGAATATTTTGATGTTGTCAGCAGGAATAGTCTTGATTCTCATTGGTCAGTTTGTAGATGGTAGTAGGTTGGCATTTGACCCCAAAGAGGCAGGTGGTTCTGCAGGGTTCAAACCAACAGGCAAGATATATATATATATATATATATATATAGCAAAGGAATTGTGGTAAGGAACCAGATGGACCATAACGCACCAGAGTACTCAATACTTAGGGTAGTAGAATGGGAAATAGGAAAAAGTATGACCCCGACGGCAGAGCTCAAGCCGTTTCGACGGCTATTTCTCAGTCCATACATAGCCGTCGAAATGGCTTGAGCTCTGCCGTCGGGGTCATACTTTTTCCTATATATATATATAAATATATGTTATATATATTATCGATCATCCAACTATGTTATATATATATATATATATATATATATATATATATATATATATAATAAAATATGGAGAAAAATACTGCAGGTAGCGCATGGATAACATGTAATAAAATGAGTCCCTCATCAGTGATTTGCCGACGATCATAGATATTTCATTGCATTAAAAATCATATACCTCACGTCGGTGCAATAATAACTAAAATAAGTTATTAGGACAATTAAAACGCGTAAAGCGAGTGAGACAGGAGAACAACAAAGAGTATAGCTAACCGTAGGGGAATGAAACAAGCTTCATAATTATTCTGTTTAGCATAAGCTAGGTGAATATATGAGCGCTTTATATATATATATATATATATATAACATAGTTGGATGACCGATAATATATATAACATAGTTGGATGACCGATAATCACACCAAACCGAAGTACTGTGATCCTTGTGATTTCGAGATATACAACCACTGACACTGTTACGAAGACCAGAAAACCATACTCCATAATATTGAACCAAGTGATTGATTTGTGCGACCAAAATAACACCACACATATATTGAACTAGGAATATTGGATCCTCCGTCAATGTCTGGGTGAGCAAAAATAGATTTCTATCTGCATTGGAATTTACGAACTTGTGCATCTGCTGTGGTGTCAAAAACAAACGCACATGACCGCACAGATGAACAATGGACTATGCCACGTGGGTTGAACCTGCAGGTGAATTGAAGGATGTGTAACTCTGATATACAGATTATTTATTATTATGATGTATAAACTTGACATAACTATTATCATCTTATATTCTCTCAACTAATCACATTTGATTATATTTCTCTATCCCGTTTTCTCCCCCCATATTTATAATATTTTTATTTGAAAAAATCGGTTTTTTTTACATTGTGTTTTTCCCTTTCTAATACTTGCTTATATTCCTTTATATATTCTCTAAATATTTTTTTATTTATATATATATTTTTTTATCTTTATTCTTATTTTCACTTTTATCCTCTTTTATATTTTACCTTACTCTTACTTTTATACCTTATTATAGTGTAATCTTCTCCATGCCTTATTATAAATTATTACTTATAGATTATTATTATTACTCTTTTTCATGCACTGGGTAATTGCTGGCCTTGTGCCTAAAGTAGAAACAATTATTACTCTTTTTCCATTTCTAATTACCTCATGTACTTTCTCCTCCGTTATATATATATTGTATGCCCTTTGTGTGTGTGGAGCCTCTGCACACCCTCTGCACCCTATTATCGACGCCACCCCATCTATGGCTCAAATAACCACTCGACTCCCGGGAATGAATATGACCACAGCTAGTAAAAAAGGACCCACACCCACCCTCACGCACCAAAATTAGACTTATCGTCCCCTGCTTTTGCTCTTTACTCACTTTACTCTTTGTTCTTGAATGTTTGGTTGGTAGAGTCCAGAACACCAATCAAACCCCTTTTATAGCTCTGACGAATCCCACGGTTACGTAAGGAAGAAACATTGTAAGCCAATAAAAATCTGTTGATGTTGTAAACGCTCTTGTGTTGTTTATCATATATATATATATATATATATATAAATGTATATATATATATATATATATATATATATATATATAACGAAGGAAATGTGGTAAGGAACCAGGTGGACCATAACGCACCAAAGTACTCAATACTTGAGGTAGTAGAGTGGGTAATAGGAACCAGTAAGACCCCGACAGCTGAGCTCAAGCCGTTTCGACGGCTAATTCTGGACTCCAGAGTCCAGAATTAGCCGTCGAAACGGCTTGAGCTCAGCTGTCGGGGTCTTACTGGTTCCTATATATAAATAGGGATATTTAATTTGTTGGAAATTCAACAAATATAAATGTTTATAACTGATTCAGAGCACACGTCAGTTTTCTGGAGTAAATATACAATATTAAATAAATGGAAAATATATTTATAAAACCATATTTATTCTATTATATATATTTCAAGGGTACCAAAAACTCTGGTACGCTTTCATCAGATAAAATACAAAATGTATTTTATAAATTTTGACATAGCCAAGGAAACATACCTTATCAGTTGAATTTTCCTTCGATTCAACTGATAAGGTATGTTTCCTTGGCTATGTCAAAATATATAAAACACACTTTGTATTTTATCTGATGAAAGCGTACCAAAGTTTTTGGTACCCTTGAAATATATATAATAGAATAAATATGGTTTTATAAATATAGTTTCCATGTATTTAGTATCATTGTATATATATATATATATATATATATATATACGGGTATGATTTTACATTCATTTAAATGATTGACGTATTGTTTTATTGATATTTTTTATCTGTTTGGCCCGAATCTTCCTTTATCGATTTTAAATCGTATGGTTGATTGTAGACTTGTTCTATATGTGACGGTATTTTAACGATAGTTATAGCTCTGATTCATCTGAATTATTGAGCCCTCTGCCGCTCATATCGAATTTCGTTTATCGTGAACTCGTGCGCCGATTTTTCGATACTCGATCTTTCTAATATATATATATATATATATATATATATATATATATATATATATATATATATATATATATATATATATATATATATATATATATATATATATATATATATATATATATATATAATTAAAGGTTAAACAAGGTTCAATGAATAAATCAATGAATAAAGTTTCAAAATATTTAACAGTTATGTAGGTTTATATTATATTAGTAGTTATTTATTATTATGTATCTTTATAAGCATTCTCACGCGCACCCTCTGTATTATATGTAATTGTTTTATGCCTCAATCTTAATATTGAGTTTTGTCATAACTAATTCACTGCCATGACTGAATTTTAACCATTAACATAGTCAAGGTATGTCAAGCATCAACTTATTTTATCTGATGAGGCCGTACTGTTGAAATAGCTTAGTACCTCTGAAATATGTATAATAAAATATACTTGATCACATGAATGTCTATATTTGTTAATATTTTGAATTAATATATATATATATATATATATATATATAGTAATAATAATAAATTTGAAGACTAAAATCCAAAGAGGGCTCGATAAGGATAAATATATATCAAATATATAAGAACCGTAGAGCAAATATTTATTAAAATAACAGATTAAAGTTTAAGCAAAGAATCGCTGCTTTCACCCTTAACGGGATCTTCTGAAACTAACAAAGTCAATCTGTGAACGCAGAAGTAAATATTTCAATAAACGTTGCAACCGGAGGAAGACTGGAAGACGATACTTTGGTTCGTGGAAACGTTCCCTGGCAAAGAACGGGAAAAAACGAATATAATACGTGCGTGTATATGTATACCTATGGCGAGTGTTTCCGCGTATGCTTGTGTATGTACGTATATGGATGCGTGTATGTATTTATTTAATTTCAATTACCTCTAATTTATTTACTTTATTCTTAACTCTGAAGCCGTGAATCATTCGGTTTCCTAGTTAGAATTTTAGTCTACGACTTCAGTTATACCATTTACGTGGTTTTGTCTTTGCGTGCAATTGTTCTCACCGCTCCACATATGACGTATTATCTTTCGTTTTTTTTTCGTTCATTGCCAGAGAACGTCTCTATGAACCACCTAAGAGAACATGAGTCTACGACTTCTTTTATACCATAAACGTGGTTTTGTCTTTGCGTGTAATTGTTTTTCACCGCTCCAAACAATGACGTATTATATTCGTTTTTTCCCGTTCTCTGCCAGGGAACGTTTCCACGAACCAAAGTATCGTCTTCCTGTTTTCCTCCGGTTGCAACGTTTTTTGAAATATTTACTTCTGCGTTCACAGATTGACTTTGTTAGTTTCAGAAGATCCCGTTAAGGGTGAAAGCAGCGATTCTTTGCTTAAACTTTAATCTGTTATTTTAATAAATATATATATATATATGTGTGTGGATGAACTTATATTTCCCCAATTCATGTATTTATCGTGGAAAGAACTATTTTCATGTTATATTCTCACCTCGAAACTCACATACATATGTATCAACAAAAATACATTTGAAAAACTCGTCTTAATTTTCCTACGTCTGTCTGACTTTTAAATTTATGTTTTCTCGATGTGCCATTCATACGTCTCTCCCAACGTTGTGTTGCCTCATCTTGGAAATCATATATAAGAAATGTTTGTGTGTGTGTGTATGTTTCTATCTGTTTGCGTGTATATATGTGTGTATATATATATATATATATATATATATATATATATATATATATATATATATATATATATATATATGTGTGTGTGTGTGTGTGTGTGTGTGTGTGTGTGTGTGTGTGTGTGTGTGTATAATACAAAGAACAATTAAATTTGAATTATAAAAATCCAAAAGGCAATTCTCGGTTACTTCATTGCTCTGTGTATCAACAACTAACTCTTCTAACATACAGAGAACGGCGTGGTCGAAATTTCTAATTGCTTTTTGCAAGAAAGAACACTTCCATTTAACTTTAGTGTTCACAGCTTTTCTATAACGGTTGCTGATTCGATTAGTGAAGTAGCGATAAAATACCTGTTCAATTACAAAGCCGCCGTGTGTATTATGTCTACAATTGGCTGAGTTTGCAGCAGCCAGTTCGAAAGGTGATATGAAGTGGTATATGGACAGATTGACATGATGAGATATTTTATAAAAGTTAGCAGATTTCGAAGGTTTACCAAAGAATAACTATTGTCATTTATCACTAACCTGAAATCTATTGCACATAAGCTGTAAAGTAAAATTTTATAGTTCTTAAACTGTTAACGAAAAAAAGAAATAACCACTGCGTTTTATGCTCCATTTTTCCTTTTACAGCAATACATGTAAGCGGTTGAATATCTTATATTGCGTTGCTCATGTCATCATCATCATCGTCATTGTCCTTATTGTCGTCGTTGCCGCCGTCTTTGTCATCATCATACATGTGTCCATCAAAATTAGACAAGTTCTTCCTACGTTAAACACAGTAGTACATATCCTTTTTGAAAGACATTTATTTACCTGCATTGCTTTGTTTTCATGGAGATTTCTAAACTCTTTCAATCATTATATAATCTAAATTTCTCCCACATCCATTTATTTAATTATATTGCTATGATTTCTTGGAGGTTTCAAAGCTCAATTAAGCAGTAACACAAATCCCCTTTAAAACCATCTTGCTTTCTTCGGCATGCTGCATTTATTTTTATTAGGATTATCGTTAGAACCGCAGAGAAATACCTTAGCTAACTCTACCACTGAGATAGGCAGCAGCACATACCAGTTTTAGAATCTGACCATCTTGTGTACCTTACATACCTTCAAGGGCATTTTCCTCGTAAATATATCAATGTGGCAGGCGGTTTCTCCTTTCATTTCCCATAGTCTACAGGAAAGTGAATCTAGAGTTATAGCTTTTAGGGATTGCTCTTTTGATGCATATATTAGAGTTTCCGTCCCAATCTTAAGATTTGATCTTTCTATTCGTTCTATTGATACTTGATTATCTCCTTTAGATTCCACTTTTCTTATCAATGAGTCAGATATCAATTTATCTATACACACTATCTTAGTCTCATCTCCCATTCATTTTATAATTATTCATTTCAGTACAAATTTCAGTCTGCATATTTTTACCTTGTTTTACACTTAATGACCAGAAGTCGATACTCTTTCTTGTGGAACCACCAAAATAATTTACTTCCTATTTTTTGACATTCCTTACTGCTTATCGAATTACTGGTCTTGGGTAGATACATTGCTGACAAGGAATTACGGCACACAACTGTTATCACGTGTAGGACTGATTCGGCTTTCATCTGACTCGATTGTAACGATCGCCTCGCCACCTTTCTTTAATAAGAATGGACATGCAGTTTTTATCTATCTGGTGGCTATAGTAATAAATACTGTGTGGTGAACAAGATAGAATGAAGACAAGCATGTTTCTTTTTAACTAAGGCCTCTGGAACTTTGACAAGGTATACTTGAAAAGGAAATTGAGGTTGGAGAGGGAAGTGCTGCCGTCCAGCAAATGTCTTGAAATGTAGATGATGATGGTCAACATGACTCGAAGGAGTGGGCCTGCTGTGAATATGCAACTATTTATAGGAATAGGATGACTGGGAAAAGACACGTGCTTTAATGAATATCCCTCCCCCTTTCCGTTCTATTGGGGAAGTTTCTTTATTTTACATTTATTATCTCTTTTCAACTTGTTTTTGTTATACCATACAGTATCCATCATTGTGGAATGTTACAGAAAGCCTTCTGGTAGTCTCGATATTGTTATTATTGTGAGGGTGGTAGATTAGCAAAATCCATAGAGCGACGTTTTATAACACTGTGGGTTTTGCAGGTTAGCAACAATTTTGAACAAATTTAAGGGTTCTTGTTATTCTAGCATGACACAAGACAATAGAGATAAGAAATAATCAGTATACAAAAACATGCAAAAGCATTAGTTTATTTAAATATGCATGCTGCCACTGTAATTGCTGTAAACTGTGATTGTAATTTTACATCATTGAAACGAAATAGCCTGCGGGGAGTCAATAGCGGACTGCATCTGGCATATTTCAATTTTCCCATTGTGATGTTTTTGTAATACACCTTTCAACCCCGACAAAAAAATAAATCTGCTATCTATATCAGTGAAAATCGAAAGCGGAAAGTAAAGGGTTGTAACTATTCCCCTCTCTCATAGAATTTATGGTTTGACGTCAGTATAAGAAATCGATACCATGACGATGGGTTAAATGCTTATATGCTTTATGTTCTAGATTTAAATCTTGCCAATGCATGAGCATCATAATATATTTCGCCATACATAAGGTTATTCTTTTCTTCTGGTAAAAAAAACAACAATATTTCTTTTTATCTTTTTTTCTTTTATTTGTTCTTTCTTTATATTCTGATTCAGTATGTTTTATAGATGCTCCTTCTGCGTTTGTTTGTTTTTGTTTTTTTATGATAAATGTCGGAGTAACCGAAGGAATTTCATTTCGGTTCTGAAGGTAATTAATTGTTGTACTTCTGGGTTCTGTTTGACCGAAAAAGAATCATTACAAGATATATGTTCTGGTTTGTCTCCCACGCAATTCTTACATTTGTGTAAGGGGAGTCTAGACGAGAATTAAATGCCAAACCATGGAGAATTGACAAGGTTTCGTTCTAATCATTATTTTCGTCACTTAAAACAGAGCCTAACGTGAAAGACAGAGATAGAAAGAGATTTTTCATTGAAAGAGAGAATACGAACTCTATAAGGTGTAGAAATGAAAAACTAAACCGAGATAATGTAATAAAAAAAATAAACAATAAGGAATATTTAAGATTGTGATAAATAGACAAAGTTGGAAAGAGGTAAGACAATGAAAATAAAATAAAAACAACCAATGTTGATAAAGAGAAAGGAAAAGACAGAGTGAGAAAGAAAGAAAGAAAGAAAGAAAGAAAGAAAGAAAGAAAGACAGAAAGAAAGAAAGAAAGAATGGGTTATGCTCTTATGGGCCTGGTGGAAGGGCGATAAAAAAATGGTATTAAGAGGGCAGGTTAAGAGGAGAACTAATGCGGTTAGAAGTAGTTAGTCTGAGAGAGAGAGAGAGAGAGAGAGAGAGAGAGAGAGAGAGAGAGAGAGAAAGAGAGAGAGAGAGAGAGAGAGAGAGAGAGAGAGAGAGAGAGAAACAATTGTAAAAAGAGAAAGAATGGTGAGAATGCAAGAAAGTAATAGAGGCAATGAGGTTGATAGAAAACAAAGAGATTGGGAAAAGAAGAATATTATGAAGGAAAAGAAAGAGAGAAGAAGAAGAAGAAGAAGAAGAAGAAGAAGAAGAAGAAGAAGAAGAAGAAGAAGAAGAAGAAGAAGAAAATCAAAGGGGGAGGGAGAATAAGAAGGAAGTTTGTCGGTTAATAATGAAAAAATATATAAAAGCAACAAAAAACGTGAGTAGAGGGATGTTAAATCAGTAAATAGAACGTTAAAAAATAGTTTGTATAGAAGCAGAGAAAGATAGAGTTGTAGGGGGGAGATTTAATATGATAAAGGGAAAGAGAATTATAAAAGAAGCAAGCCAAAACAGAAAGGATTGAGAGTTGGTGAGAGGAGGAGTGAGAGTGAATAGATGGAATAGAGCAAAGCTGCAGTGGAAAGGATATCTAGATAAAACTAGATGAATGGGGGGAGGAAAGGAAAAAAAAACAGAAGAATATAGGAATAGAATATAGGCTTAATGAGATTGAGAGAGAGAGGTGATATTGTAAATAAATAAATGAATAAATAAATAAGAGAAGGTGAATGGTGAATTCAGTTGTATTTATTTATATTTTTGTATCGCACGTAAATGGAAATGTAATACTGCCATGCATTTCAGAAGGAAATTAGTGATATATGAAACGGTTCTAACGAAAATCGAAATGGCAAATGGAAATTTATCCCTTTAGTTTCTTTTGATGATGGACAAGCATTCAGATGGATTTGGAAAGGAGCATGCATGGTTGTGATTCATGCTCTTTCCTACAAACCAACAGGTTGTGGGTCATACGATGAATGGTGGTTGTTAGTTAATTGATTCAGCGATGATAAATTAACTTGACTGAAAAAAATTAATTGCAAATAGGATTTGTTTGATTTATTTAATGAATAAAGAAAAGTGTTCAACTGGCAGAGATGTTAGACAATCGGTTTGAATCTGTAGTGCTATTCCTTTTGGCTCTCTCTCTGAATTCAGATTTTACAAAGGTCAATTTATTCCTCCGGAATCGTTAAATATAATACAAATCAAATATTCTCTTAGATTATTTCTTTCTCACTTTCTCTCCTGAAAAGTGTCCCGGAAGACTACTCACAGCAAGCTTTTCTCCAAAACCTGGAAACTGATTTAACAAGGGGAAAGCAATATTTTTCAAAGAAAATCTATATACTACTGAAGCTGCTCAAGGGTGCTGGGATGTATATATAAAATAATTAATGGTAACTACAGGTATGATTTGTTTGATTTCTTTAATGAGTGAAGATAATGTACAGAGTCGTGCGAGAAAATTCCATGTGGTGTTTGTTCAGGCTCTGCGTTTCGAGTGCATATGATGTGGGTGCCAAATTTAGCTTTCATCTAATCGGGTCCGATATGTAAAGTACCAGTCTACGGCGGTTTGCTGGAAGTATTCTATCGCTTGAAGTGACAGCTTACAGTTTCGTTTTTTGGTTAGTTGTGTTTGTAGT
>OZ024745.1:53249491-53266991 GCA_964016885.1 Eledone cirrhosa
TACTTTACTAATAAAAAATATATAAATGAAAATTTAGCTGAACACTTCTCAATTTTAATGGAATGAAGTAAGCGTATAATCAATATTCTATGGTGAACTCTATTAAAAAAAAACAATTTTCTCTTACAATAGCAGTTATAAGACAAACTATATTAGCATTCAAAATGTAACAGCATTTCGTTTTATTGGTATTAGAAGCTATTCAAAAATATTTGTCTACTTTTCTTTCTTTTAGTATCTTTAAAGAATTTTATAAGAAATAAGTCTATTTCATTTCAAAAGTCACTTTCTGTAAACAGAGAAAAAATAAAAGCTATATAACTAATGATATTTCTGGTTTATTTTCTTTCCCTACTAATTTCATTTTTGTCTTCTTTTTTAGTCATCAGCAAAGGACATTATGTAAATACACATTAAACTTAATTTGCATTTTTTTCCGGCTGGCTAATTAAAATAATTTTTTCATGACAAAACTAATTAATATAGAATTTCTAAAATCCATTCCCGTGTGAGTAAGGGAAATATCGCTTAGATATGAAGAAAAATAAACTAATAATAATATTGATCATGTTCCTGGTGATGATAATAATGATTATCATCATCATCATGGTCATGATGAACAAAATAAATGAAGTTTATAATTAGATAGCAGGGTTTCTTTATTATGTATGAATGTTATTTTCTTCCTCAGCAACCAATTTCTTATTCATAAATAATGCAATATTCAATTTAGAATTTCTGAAGCCTTGATCACGTTATTAAGTATGTAGACGAATATAAGGAGGTTCATTTGAAAGTCCATTTCACTGGTATTTGCATTTTCAAACTACGTGCAAATTATCATTATATTATACATTTATACACCCACGCACACACATATATATACACACACACACACACACACACACACACACACAGAAACGTACTCCCAAACACACGCACATACATACATACATACACACACACACATTCACGCATACATACATACATACATACATACATACATACATACATACATACATACATGGTGGCTGCCAACTCGTTTTCGTGTACGGCCACCACTTTATATCCATGTAGGAGAACCCCTACCGATGCGCTGAACGAGTGTGACTCTTTAGTCCAGCCAGCGACTTGAAAACTCTGGTACAAACACTACACTTGTGACAATTATTGACACATAGTGCTAGGCCCATGGTACCATGTGACGACAAGTGCAGAGAGATCTCCAGATATAAAGCAATGCCTGTGCCATGAAGCTTTTATAGTGAACAAAGGCACTGCACAAAGCCAGTCCCACTCCCTTAACCAAGATGATATTTACCAAAAAGAAGAACAAGTCAACATCATTGGATACCATCAGGGTTGCAGGTGTTATATCAGAGTGTTCCTTCTCCTAGAATTCTGCCTTGACATAGGCTAAGGGGTCATCTCTCATACATACATACATACATACATACATACATACATACATACATACATACATACATACATACATACATACATACATACATACACACACACACATACATACACTGATAGAGAGACTGAAAGTGAAAATTTCTCTTAACTGAATATATTACATGAGTGACTCAGATGTTTACAGTTTCGTATCAAAGCACTTTACTAATTATTTGTTAAATGCCTTGGTCCATAGCTCTAGGTTCTAGATTTACCAGTTGTAGCAATCTTTATGATCAAATACAATACGTTAACACATACATATATACACACGCATCCATATATATATATATATATACTAGCAGAAGTACTCGGCGTTGCCCGGGTGTAAGTCGACCCTTTTCTCTGTTGTTAAAATGTGTGAAAGTTACTTCCCGCGCATTACAGGTGCAAAAACCTTCGAACCACAAGGAAAAAAGTAAAGGTTAGTAGACGCAGGTGTGTAATTGAACATAAATAATGGATCAATTGTAGGTACACAGTGTATTGTTGAAATTGTTCTTTGCGCGGCTGATGGAAGCCAAATTCACTTGAAACTGAATTTTCAGTTGATTTTTAAAGCAGGGTGAAAAAGTCGATTTTTTTCACAGTTTTTTTTTTCTTACAATTTTCGCCCTCACATGTGCAGAAGAAGAAATAAAAGGCACTTTATCTGAACTGCTGCATAATGGCGAGTCTTTTGCGACAGTTTTCAAGAAAATCGGACGTTCCTGTAAAAAGTTTTCCCATGTGCAACTTTGCCTTGTTTTTTGCGCAAAGTCGAACCCCCACTTCAGTTTTATTGATTTTTTACATGACCTCTGAAGAAGATTTTTTGCGTGACCTCTGAAGTAGATTTGAGTAGCTAAAAACCTGTCCCTGTAAATTTGCTATAGGTGAAAAAAAGTTGATCAAAATTGTGTCTAGGGTTATTGCCCTTTGCAACAGCCTCAACGTATCTTCAAGTATGGTTTGTTAATTTGTTGTGGAACTAAATCGACTTTCGTCAAATCGGACCGAGGAGACAATGTTTCCATTTGTCTTTCTAGTTGGTGTACCCGGTTACACTCGGGGTTATAATGCGCTGGATTTAAACGGGTCTGCGCTAAATTCCAGCAGGATGCTTTAACCGAAATAAATGAAGAACAAACATTTCTTTTTGTGCTCCATTCTGTGATATTGGTATTTTGAAAAAATAGTCCACAAACATCCATGGAGCATGTATCAGGTTATGAGAAAAAGGGTTTTCGATTCTCCATTCATAAGATACCCAAAAATTGCACGCAAATAAACCGGGATTTTAAGGCACTGCCCAATTCATAGCTGAAAGGTAGGAATCAATTGGAATAATGTTTTGCGACATTGTCAAATGGACAACTGTTCAAAGCAAAGGATATAGCCATTGAAATCTAGGTAGACCAAAGAATTTGGTGGGGTTGTATATCAGGGGATTGTTTTCCTTGTGATTCGCGTCTAGCCTACAAAGTGAAGTTAGATGATTGTAGTCGGTGTTGTATCAATAAAAAATAAAAGCATACGGAAGACTGAACACTTACGAATTAAGTGAAAATCACGTTGATATTCCTATCGGAGCATGTGCCGAAAAACCTGACAGACTGTTGTGTCAATATTTAAAAAAGTAGAAATTGCGAATCCCGACCTCTAAGATGTAATGGAGGTGAAGAGGAAGAATTGGTACAATTGTTTTGCAGAACATGTTGACCATTAATTTAAATAGACTTATGCAGCATCATCGTGCGGTTTTGTTGTTTATGGCCTAGAATGCGGGCCGGTTAAACGCGGCAGAAAAATAAGTCGTGCTGATGATGTTTAGGGGCGTCGTAGGGAATAGATGCGGTGTTGTTAGTCAATTGTGAGGACAGTGGAAGGCACGCTGATCGCTTGAGAAGACGCGATGCTACACAGGATGCTTCTCGGCCATAATTGACAGAAAGGCATATTAGGAGAAATGAAAAGAGTTGCTATTCAACCTTTGCTTAGCATGATGAACATGTAATTAAAAAGATTTACCATGGACTATCGTGCACGCTGGTATTGTGTTTAGCCTGCGAAAATCGGTGGTCAAATGGGGCAACAATAAGCCATGCTGATGACGTTTAAGCGGGTGGCAAGGAATTGATGCAGCATAGATAGCCATGGGAGTCTTGAAGGAGCACAGCGGTCAGGAAAAAGAAAGGGCCGAGGATGGGATGGTGGCTGTCAGTGCATGGATGCGGTATCCTGAGGTATGACGATGCAGTGGGACGACGGCCAGCAGGAAAGGAAGAGGGCAGGGGTGGACGGTGGCAAGGATGCGACTTGGTCCCTCAAGACTGCCATGCCTAGGCATTGGAAAGATCGGGGAGTGGATGGCGGCTGACAGGGCAGGGATGCAACATGATGAGGCATGACGAAAGGGTATGGTGCATGGCGGCTGAAAGGGAGTGGATGCAGCATGCCAATTGAGTTGCACCTCGGGAATGTAGAGAGCACCGGGAGGCACGATAATTGTTTGAGAAAACAGGGTGCAAGGCAGGAGCACGGTGGGCAGGCAAAAAAAGGGCTGAGGAGGGGATGGTGGCCGACAGGGCAGTAATGCGGCATGGTGAGACATGACGATGCAGTGTGACGACGGCGTGCAGGGAAGGGAGAGGGCAGGGGTTGACGGTGGCAGGGATGCGGCTTGGTCAGGCACGGAAGTCTTGAGCTCTCACGAAGTGTAGGCAATGGAAACGGGAAGGGGTTGACGGTGGCAGGGATTCGGCATGTTGAGCCGTGGCAGTCCTTAGGGACCACGGAGGGCAGTCAATGGAAAGGGCCGGAGAAGGAATTGCGGCTGACAGGGCAGAGATGCGCATGGTGATGCACAACGATGCAGTGGGTCGATGGCGTGCAGGGAAGGGAGAGGGCAGGAGTTGACGGATGCCTCATTATGCTACGGTAGTAGGACCACGGGAATGAAGAGAGCGCATGAAGGTTCGATGATTGCTTGAGAAGACTGGGCACAATACAGGATGATGCGCGGCGGTATAGTCTTGATAGTCCTTGTATAAGAAATGGAAGAATCGGCATAAAAGGTTTGCTGAATATGGTGAGCGTTAATTTAAAGAGACTTACGGTTGATAATCCTGATAGATTGAACGTTTTTTGCATGGCGGGAGTCGCGACAAATGGAAGCAAGAAGAATGGCGTTTTTCGGTTGCCGGATGGTGATGCTCAATGAAGCTGATAGATAACGGCGTGGGCGAAGGGATGCTTTAAGGCTCTGCATGGAGAATTGGCCCCAGGGTAGAAGATATTGCGCCATTGACAATTAAACTATGAATAATTGTCTGCCCTAACTCTTAAAGGTCTCATTTAGCGCATGATTTATGAGTTTAAAATAACTTTCTGAATTTTTGAAGCCTTGGAGTAACTCCTAATGGATCTATTATTGTGGTAATATCAAATTTCATTGAAATCGGACGAATTCTGAAAATATCGATATTTGCTTCTGGGGGTCCGATTATCGATTTCTTTGAAAATTTTCAAGTACCCCCACGTTGATCCCCGCATCAAAATACATACCTACGTCAAATTTCATTGGAATCGGACAAATTTCGTAAATATTGATTTTTGCCTCTGGTGAATCAATTATAGAATTCTCGAGAATTTAATGTAGGTCACGTTGATCCCCGGATCAGAATATACACTTGCGTCGAGTTTCATCGAAATCGGACGATTTTTGAAAATATCGACTTTTGACTTCTGGGGGCCCGATTATCGATTTTTCAAAGATTTCAAGTAGACTATTCCAATCTACGGGTCGAGTTTTATATATGTCTCAAGTTTCATGAAAATCGGATGAACGGTGTAGCCTGCAAGTTCAAGACACCAAACAAACAAACAAACAACGCCCAACTTCACTTTACATATTAGATATATATATATATATATATATATATATATATATATATATATATATAGAGAGAGAGAGAGAGAGAGAGAGAGAGAGAGAGAGAGAGAGAGAGAGAGAAGGTAAGAGCAGGGGATAGAGACTACATAACTATTAGTAATTATTTAGGGGGGGGGGGCGAGTATCGGAGACATTTGTAAGATACTTACTCCATTAATTGTTGATTTTTATTTCTTAAGCAAAAGATCAGCCAATGGATATTGCTAAATCTTCACGCCATGTAAATGGGAGAAACATTCTATCCCGATTATTTAATAAAACCGTTTATTTTTTTAACTCGGCATCCGAAATTTAACTAATAATATCTACTGATAAAAGGTCAAATAATGCATTGACACGACATCTTTTTGTATGCTTATTTAATCATTTAGAAAATGTTGGGTTAAAGCAGAATTTGATAAAGTCGACGACTGAATAAGAGGAAGGCTTCTAATGACGAGCCTCCATGTAATTTCCGTTTACCAATTTTCTTCTACAAAACTTTAATGACAGGAAGATATGTAAAACATCGCTTGCCTAAGGTGACGTAATTCCTAAGCGATCTTCTCAACAACACAGCAGTGTTTGCAGCTGTTACATAATGCAATAGATAATGATGCAAAAACACGAAATAACTTTTTTGTGTATGAAAACAAGTATTACACTTTAAGAATATGTTCGTTCACAAGGTGATATTTGAATTATTTGTTTTGCCGAGTGAGAATTGTTTGTGTCATTTTACGAGGGGAAATATGGTTATTGAATTGCATGACAGGTAATTTCATGCAACAAGCTGAAAGAAGAATGGCCTTGTTTCTCTAAATAATACAATGTTATTATATATAATCACATTTAACGTGCCAAAATTATTCCTTCTAAATGTAGTTAAGCTTCACATAATGTCTTTCTTGTCGAAATATGCTGGAGTAATTATAGAGTGAAAATCAAATGATTTAAGATGAGAATTGGGAGTTCTCATGAAATTTACAATTCCTCCCAATATAGAATAGGGAGATGGAAAAGATCCCTGTATATACGCCTGTAACAGAATGGGTTTCACTGCAGTCATTCAACTATCAAGTGGTGTTAAACGGAAGGACCGATTAGAATTATTTGAAAACTACGGAAAAATTGTAGTCTTGTGTATATGGGTAGAATGAACCAAATGTGACTAGTACAATAATTCAAAAACCAAATTTCCGATGACACTTGATTGAACATTCGAACGCTTGATGAGTTAGTTTGCTCAAACCCAATCTCTCTATATCTTGGAGATCAAATGTCATCTATGTGACATAATGGGAAATAAAATTAAACTTAATTAAACAAATATATATAGTATATCTGTAAATCAGTTTGGTGGACTTTTACTCGACCACTAGCTGTTAGTGAAAGAGGCCTCGTGCTTTTAAACGAACACGCGCGCGCACACGCACGCATGCACGCACGCACACACACACGCACACATACACACACACACACACACATTTATATATATTTATAACAAAATAAATTTACTTTAATGTCCCAAACGGGTAAAAATGTGACGAAAAGAAATTGAAATTACAACTGGAGTCTTTTAAGAACATTTATTTACTTTACCGGTGTCATAGTTCTTATGATTTTCAAAAGTAGAATTGATATAATGGAAGGTTTTCAATTTCTATTCTTCCTTATATATATATATATATATATATATATATATATATATATATATATATATATTATTAAAATAACAGATTAAAGTTTAAGCAAAGAATCGCTGCTTTCACCCTTAACGGGATCTTCTGAAACTAACAAAGTCAATCTGTAAACGCAGAACTGGATATTTCAAAAAACGTTACAACCGAAGGAAGATAGAAAGACGATACTTTGGTTCGTGGAAACGTTCGCTGGCTAAGAACGGGAAAAAACGAATATAATACGTCATTAATAGGAGCGGTGAAAAACAATTACGCGCAAAGACAGAACCACGTTTATGGTATAAAAGAGGTAGTAGACTAATGTTCTCTAGGTGGTGCATAGAGACGTTTTCTGGCAATGAACGAAAAAAACGAAGATAATACGTCATATCTGGAGCGTGGAGAACAATAGCAAGCAAAGACAAAACCACGTAAATGGTATAGCAGAACTCGTAGACTAAATTCAAACTAGGAGACCAAATGAATCTCCGCTACGGAGTTAAGAACAAAGTAAATAAATACAATACAGAAGTAATAGAAATAAATAAATACATACACGCAAACAAAAACGTACATACACAAGCATACGCAAAAACTTACCATAGGTAAACAAAACCAGGCACATATAAATATGTGCGTGTGTGTAAGCGTGTATACAAATAAATAAATAATTATATAAACGTATATAAATAAATAAATATTGTTATATTTGGGGAGGGTCATATTTGCGTAATATTGCCAGAATTAATAACAGAACACACTCACTGTTTGGTTGGTTTTCGCTTCTCGCTGTCTTTTATATATATATATCTGCGATCTAACTTACTCGGTCCTCAATGTTGCCATTGACTGACCGGCGGTCAAAAATAATACAGATACAATATAGACAAACACATATATATATAGTTTACATAAATCTTTCGTTGCACATCTGCAACATCGTCAGTGGTGTTATATTCATTGTTCCTCCTGTTGTGTTGTATGTCTACGCCATTTTTTTTTGTTCAGTCTGTCTATATATTTATTTATTTATTTGCTTGTTTGTTTATCTTATTTTATTTTGTCTTCTTTGCGCATGCGTTTGCGTGTGTGTATAGTGTTATGTGTGATGTGTGACTAGTGTGTATAGTGTTGTGTCTGCTGGGTGACTAGTGTGTGTTTATGTGCTTGTGTATGTATTTATTTATCTTATTTTATTTAATTTAATTTACTTATTTATTTATACTTCTCTTAGGTCAGTGTTGTTTGTTTGGGTGTTGTTGTTGTTCCACTCATTCTTTCTGTTTAGCTGTGGTCTTCTAATTTCTATTTCACTGGCCTCTCTGATTTGCCTATCTGCTGGGTCATTCCTATGTTTAGATATTATTCTAATTTCTATGTTGTCTATGTTACCGTCATGATGTTGTCTAGCATGTTCGTATAGTACTGACCCGTTTTTTCGTCCTTTTAGTTCCCCCCAGTGTTGGTCTATCCTTTCACCTATGCTACGAGCTGTCTCACCTATGTATGTTGTTGTCGTGTTTCTGCAAGTACCCTCTGTACATCTTATGCTATAGACTACGTTTCTAGTTTTACAGTTTATCCGGGGGTTCACCTTACATATGATACATTTCCTATTGGTACAGTGGGTTTTCTTAAAAGGGTAGGTTTTGCTGATCAGGGATTTTATGGTGGTTCCTGGCTTTTCTACCACCTTTATTTTTAAGTGGGTCTTTCTCAGGGCCTTTCTACACTGGTTAGC
This sequence comes from Eledone cirrhosa, assembly GCA_964016885.1. Taxonomy (NCBI): domain Eukaryota; kingdom Metazoa; phylum Mollusca; class Cephalopoda; order Octopoda; family Eledonidae; genus Eledone; species Eledone cirrhosa. Next base: position 53,258,286 of record OZ024745.1, read on the forward strand.
TAATTTCCCTCCAGGGGTGGCGTCCACAAACATGACACTCTGATATCTCTGGTTGTCGTACCATGATGTGGCCTTCCCTATCTTATGTCTAGCCCTATCTAAGCTATTCCATGATTTGCTCCTGTATAGTGGGCAAATTCCTTTCATGTCCAGTTCTATGAGGGTCTTATACTTTTCCATGGCTCCTTCGTATACTCTGACTCTGTCTCTTTGGTTGTAGCCAGAGAACTGCATGCGGTTGATGAAGTGTTGGATGTGTCCTTCCATTTCTGTTGGGTCGCACATGCTGGACACATTCTTCATCACTCGTACCAAATCTGCGATCAGAATATTAAACTTAGCACTACTGGACATTGCTGAGTTTTTGAGTATCAGGTATTTGGAGGCCATGGGTTTAGCATAGTGTGAGTGGAGAATTTGGGCTCTCTCGTCTATAGTGTTAATCCAGAGTTCTGTGTCTAATACAGGTAGTCTATTGTTAGGGTGTTTGGAAGGGAAGTCTATAGTTACAGTTATACTCTGGTGTATGGAATTAGCTATCTGCTGGATGCTTTCCATCGTGCTACGTTCTAAATCAAACTTGTTAGTGCTCTCTAGTGGGGGTGTTCTTATAACTATATTGATATCGTCTACATAACGAGAGTACATGATGAGGTCTATGGAGCTTTCATTAAGGAGATCTTTAAGTCTCCTTTCCCACCATACCATGAAAAGGTTGGCAACATCGCCAGCTATGCTGACGCCGATGGCTGCTCCCTCATTTTCCTCATTTTGAAATGAGGGAGCAGCCATCGGCGTCAGCATAGCTGGCGATGTTGCCAACCTTTTCATGGTATGGTGGGAAAGGAGACTTAAAGATCTCCTTAATGAAAGCTCCATAGACCTCATCATGTACTCTCGTTATGTAGACGATATCAATATAGTTATAAGAACACCCCCACTAGAGAGCACTAACAAGTTTGATTTAGAACGTAGCACGATGGAAAGCATCCAGCAGATAGCTAATTCCATACACCAGAGTATAACTGTAACTATAGACTTCCCTTCCAAACACCCTAACAATAGACTACCTGTATTAGACACAGAACTCTGGATTAACACTATAGACGAGAGAGCCCAAATTCTCCACTCACACTATGCTAAACCCATGGCCTCCAAATACCTGATACTCAAAAACTCAGCAATGTCCAGTAGTGCTAAGTTTAATATTCTGATCGCAGATTTGGTACGAGTGATGAAGAATGTGTCCAGCATGTGCGACCCAACAGAAATGGAAGGACACATCCAACACTTCATCAACCGCATGCAGTTCTCTGGCTACAACCAAAGAGACAGAGTCAGAGTATACGAAGGAGCCATGGAAAAGTATAAGACCCTCATAGAACTGGACATGAAAGGAATTTGCCCACTATACAGGAGCAAATCATGGAATAGCTTAGATAGGGCTAGACATAAGATAGGGAAGGCCACATCATGGTACGACAACCAGAGATATCAGAGTGTCATGTTTGTGGACGCCACCCCTGGAGGGAAATTAGCTAACCAGTGTAGAAAGGCCCTGAGAAAGACCCACTTAAAAATAAAGGTGGTAGAAAAGCCAGGAACCACCATAAAATCCCTGATCAGCAAAACCTACCCTTTTAAGAAAACCCACTGTACCAATAGGAAATGTATCATATGTAAGGTGAACCCCCGGATAAACTGTAAAACTAGAAACGTAGTCTATAGCATAAGATGTACAGAGGGTACTTGCAGAAACACGACAACAACATACATAGGTGAGACAGCTCGTAGCATAGGTGAAAGGATAGACCAACACTGGGGGGAACTAAAAGGACGAAAAAACGGGTCAGTACTATACGAACATGCTAGACAACATCATGACGGTAACATAGACAACATAGAAATTAGAATAATATCTAAACATAGGAATGACCCAGCAGATAGGCAAATCAGAGAGGCCAGTGAAATAGAAATTAGAAGACCACAGCTAAACAGAAAGAATGAGTGGAACAACAACAACACCCAAACAAACAACACTGACCTAAGAGAAGTATAAATAAATAAGTAAATTAAATTAAATAAAATAAGATAAATAAATACATACACAAGCACATAAACACACACTAGTCACCCAGCAGACACAACACTATACACACTAGTCACACATCACACATAACACTATACACACACGCAAACGCATGCGCAAAGAAGACAAAATAAAATAAGATAAACAAACAAGCAAATAAATAAATAAATATATAGACAGACTGAACAAAAAAAAATGGCGTAGACATACAACACAACAGGAGGAACAATGAATATAACACCACTGACGATGTTGCAGATGTGCAACGAAAGATTTATGTAAACTATATATATATGTGTTTGTCTATATTGTATCTGTATTATTTTTGACCGCCGGTCAGTCAATGGCAACATTGAGGACCGAGTAAGTTAGATCGCAGATATATATATATAAAAGACAGCGAGAAGCGAAAACCAACCAAACAGTGAGTGTGTTCTGTTATTAATTCTGGCAATATTACGCAAATATGACCCTCCCCAAATATAACAATATCTGTTTCGACACACGATTTCATATAAAAAAACCTCGCAAAACTAATTCATCGCCGCTAATAAATAAATACGTATATAACAAGCGCACACACATACCTACATGTAAATACTCGAATGTTCGGAGACGTAAGTCAACCAAAACATGAAGTACACATATACACACGCCCTACATACGTACGAACCTGCATACTCACACAGACGCAAAACCCCCGTATACACATAGCCGAACGATATGTACCAGAATATATTAAAAAAATGATACGCCATAACAATCAAATATACGTACGAGAAGGTATACGTACCTTCACAAAACATACGGATAATATATACTTACCTATGCAAATAAGTAAAGGTATAAACAAAACATATACTTAGCTCCCACATCGAGACGTAAAATATCCACGTATAGATCGTACTATCCGTTAGGGTATAACGTGGGGCTGTAATACAGGAAAGTTTTGTGCAATTTATGTTTACAAGCCGAAATTGCCTCAGATTTTTTGTTTAAAATATGGTCTGTGGCGTAGAGTATTTCCAGGGCCTAAGCGGCGCAGAGGTCACATGGTCTTCTGCTATACCATTCACGTGGTTTTGTCTTTGCGTGCTATTGTTCTCTACGCTCCACATATGACGTATTATCTTCGTTTTTTTTCGTTCATTGCCAGAGAACGTCTCTATGCACCACCTAGAGAACATTAGTCTACGACCTCTTTTATACCATAAACGTGGTTCTGTCTTTGCGCGTAATTGTTTTTCACCGCTCCTATTAATGACGTATTATATTCGTTTTTTCCCGTTCTTAGCCAGCGAACGTTTCCACGTACCAAAGTATCGTCTTCCTATCTTCCTCCGGTTGCAACGTTTTTTGAAATATCCAGTTCTGCGTTTACAGATTGACTTTGTTAATTTCAGGAGATCCCGTTAATGGTGAAAGCAGCGATTCTTTGCTTAAACTTTAATCTGTTATTTTAATAAATATTTGCTCTACGGTTCTTATATATTTGATATATATTTATCCTTATCGAGCCCTCTTTGGATTTTAGTCTTCAAATTTATTATTATTACTATATATATATATATATATATATATATATATATATATATATATATATATATATATACATGAAAACAGGGAGAAAGAGACGATTATTAGGAAGAAAAATATACTTTTTTCCTTTTTATTTCTCTCTCTCTCTTTTCTGGGTTAGAAAATGATTAAAACAAAATGTTTTACTTTGTGTGAAGTGTTAAGGTATTAGTTGATGTATTTATTATTTAACAATGGCACTTATTTATCTATTTATATATTTAATAATTGTCTATTACCGGTTTCAGCATTTTTATGCATTATCAAATGATAGTGATATGTATTAGTGTGGTGTCGCACATGTTAAAGAGAAGGTGCACAAAGAATAATGTTATTTACAATCAAGGTTTATGAAGTGAAAAGAAAAAAGAAAAAAGAAAAAAGAAAAAAAAAAGGAAAACAACTGGCGTAATGTAGAGCATAAAAAGTCAATGTGAAAGTAAAAATAATGTTATTTACAGGCATAGTTCTTGAAGTTAAGCAGATCAAAATGTGTTAATATAGCAAGAGTGCTTAGTTGATCCATGATTCCATGATGGAGGCAAATGGTAGACTGAGGTTTGATATGATTTCCATTTTTAGAGAGTTAATATGCAGGGGGAAGCAATTCTTGCTGGATGATATTTAATTCATTTAAGAAAAAGGATTAGGTAGGGTGTGAGGGAGGTAACTCTTGTAAATGTTTGATTGTTTGTTGCAGTTTTAGTTTGGTCCGATAATCAGTGCATTAAGTCGAGGTTGGAATGTGTTAATGAAATATGTTTCTTTATTGGTACGATGGATGAAAGTAGCGTTGTCTATGAATTTGTAAATTGGGAAAATTTTAAAGTTTGGATGTTGGTTGTGTGCACAATATTTTGGCGATATGTTCCCTAAATGCAATCTTTCTGTATTCCTGTATTTTAGTTTGTGATTTATGGACGGTGATACGTTGACGGAGGCTGTTTTTTTGTCTGTCCTATGTAGTGCTCTTGACAACCTGAGCAGATCAAAGCATAGATTAGGTTTTCAGATGCACATGTAAAGTTGTGTTTAACTGTGAAATGTTGTCCTTGTTTAAAATGGAATGTTGAACCTTCTATTAGATTTATGCATATGCCACAGTTTGGCCTTCCATATTTTGTTACTGTAGGGTACATTGTGAGGGTTTGTTGGATTTTAGCATGTGTGGGGATGTTTTTTATGGACTTAGGTTGTCTTTTGCTCTTTATGATGTGTGTTTGGAGGATTTTGTTCATTCTTTGGTCTCTTTTTAGTAAAGGACCCAAGAATGAACAAAATCCTCCAAACACACATCATAAAGAGCAAAAGACAACCTAAGTCCATAAAAAACATCCTCACACAACCAACATCCAAACTTTAAAATTATCTCCATTTACAACGCTACTTTAATCCATCGTACCAATAAGGAAACATATTTCCTTAACAAATTCCAACCTCGACTTAATGCACTGATTACACTGGTCAACAATAACATATTAATTTCATGGTCGAGTATAATTTAGTATGATTCTAGGGTAATCAAGTGTGCAGAATCTGAATATGACAACGGTTAAGCTGTATCGGGTCTAGTTTTCGAGAACTAGCATATCCATGTTTATGACCCATAGCTATGTGGCTCATATTACTTCATCCAATTGTAACAACTATATTTAGTTGTTAACTAATTTATACTTACTGCTTTTGTTTCAGATCACAGAATTGTAACTATCCTCAGCTATTCTTGGATAATTCACAACAACTTTGACTAGTGGGAGAGATGGAACGCCGGAAATGTGTAAATGACCCGGACCGATTTTGCTATATTTGTGGACTCTTTATCCCAGAAAGCATAAAGAAACCAATCACAAAAGCAGTTTGAATAAACTATCAATGCTACTTCAAATGTCCATTAGGAGCCCAGGACAAGAAATGGGTGCCTCATATAGCGTGTAGGCCATGTGTTAATCACTTAAGTGAATGGAAGAATGAGAAAGGAAGCTTTGGTTTGCCATTTTCCGTACCAATGGTGTGGCGAGAACCAAGAGACCACAATAACGATTGCTACTTCTGCCATATAAACATCCAAGGAATAACTGTGAAGACACGAACTACACTTCAATACCCCGATATCTCGTCAGCAATCCGACCAGTACCTCACAGTGACGAAATACCTGTACCAGTTCCACCTGCTGAACACGAGCTAATCTCTGATTCTGATTCCAGTAGCACCCCTATTGATGATGACTATCAAGACGAACATGAGACAAGTGAACCCATACCATTTAACCAGAAAGCTCTTCATGATCTCATTAGAGACCTACATTTGTCAGTGATGAACATGGAGAGAGGTTTCACCAGGACATTGCCATAATGGAGAGTAGGTATCAGAGTCAGTTCAATCCCAACATGATGGGTGACTACTGCTGGACACTGCAACGTGAGGAGAGCCAGCAAAACAAGCATAAAAGCAAAATCCAGAAATTGTTTTAGAAATGTTTTGAAATATTTTGTTACGTTCAGAATGTTGTTCAGAAATATTTTGTTATGTTCAGAATGTTGTTCAGGAATATTTTGTTAATATACTAAGTGTTAAAAAGATAAATAAAAATATGTTTATATATTTTTATTAATAAGTAAATATGTTTATACCTAAGTCATTATATGTTACACAATGGATAAATAATGCAATACGAGAAACATATTTTCGATCTCATATTAAGGCATTCTGGTCCGATAGCAAAAAATGAATATCAAAACTGAATTTAGTGCTATGAAATTAGTAAGATGCACATATTCACATGTAAGAACCATTTTGACTGTTGACCAGTGTTATTGGACGAAACTAAAACTGCAACAAACAATCAAACATTTACAAGAGTTACCTCCCTCATACCCTACCTAATCCTTTTTCTTAAAAAAATTAAATATCATCCAGCAAGAATTGCTTCCCCCTGCATATTAACTCTCTAAAAATGGAAATCATATCAAACCTCAGTCCACCATTTGCCTCCATCATGGAATCATGCATCAACTAAGCACTCTTGCTATATTAACACATTTTGATCTGCTTAACTTCAAGAACTATGCCTGTAAATAACTTTATTTTTTCTTTCACATTGACTTTTTATGCTCTACGTTACGCCAGTTGTTTTCCTTTTTTCATAAAACTGCTGAAACCGGTAATAGACAATTATTAAATATATAAATAGATAAATAAATGCCATTGTTAAATAATAAATAAATCAACTAATACCTTAACACTTCACACAAAGTAAAACATTTTGTTTTAATCATTTGCTAACCCAGAAAAAAGAGAGAGATAAATAAGAAAGGAAAAAAATATATTTTTCTTCCTAATAATCGTCTCTTTCTCCCTGTTTTCATATATATATATATATATATCCTAACTCGTGTGCTTCCTCTCCACATTTTATTATATATATATATACGAACGAACGATCGACTTTCGTCAAATCGGACCGAGGGAACAATGTTTCCGTTGGTCTTTCCAATTGCTAATACTATCTATCGGTCGCAACTCCAGGTAGAAGGAGCAACGTGAAATAAAGTGTCTTGCTCAAGGACATAACGCATCGCCCGGTTCGGGAATCGAACTTACAACCTCACGATTAGGAATCCAATTCTCTAACCACTCGGCCACACGCCTTCACACACACACACACACACACACACATATATATATATATATATATATATATATATATATATATATATATATATATATATATATATATATATATATATATATATATATATATATATATATATATATATATATATATATATGTATATATATATATATATGTATATATATATATATATGTATATATATATATATATATATATATATATATATATATATATATATATATATATATATATATATATATATATATATATATATATATATATATATAAGTCAAGGTGCATGGCTTAGTGGTTAAAGCATTCGGGCTTGCAATCGAAAGTTTGTGAGTTCAATTCTCGGACCGGGTGATGTGTTGTTTCCTTGAACAATACACTTCATTTCACGTTGCTCCAGTTTACTCAGCTGTAGAAATGAGTACCAGCCTGCCAACCCAGCCAGTGGGATGGCGTTATCTTATGGCTAAAACAGCACGACGTGCTGGCGCCGATTGGCGCCCGACAGACTGGTCGGTGAAAGTGATATGTATATATATATGAAAATTAAGGGAGAAAAATGTATATGTACGGGGGTAAAAAAGATAGACAAAATAAAATTCTATCTAAACTCGCTTATATATAGATCTCCTTGTAACATTGGAGATAGGGTAGGGAAGTGGAACGATACGTGGGTTGATTTGCATTTCATAAGACTACGCTGATCGTGAAAGCGATAACGTTTGATAATAGAATCATTACAGTAACAGACACAATGCCTTGCTGTTTCCTTCCGGCCTTTTATGGTCTTTGCCTCAATCCCAGTGACATCAAATTTGTTTCATATTCTTCTGAATGTCGATAAAACTATATTAGTATACATCAACTGGTGGTGATTTAATCAACTTAGATCAGCAACTAGGAAATCCTAAGACAGCGATCCGGCATTGTCTTCAACTTGGTTCAGCCACTAATGCAAAAACACAGGTGACAAGTTACCATTACATTGGAAAACATTGGTGCTATGAAGAGAGGTAAGCTGTGGTATGTGCTACAGATGGTCTTCATACAAACTTGCACTGGCGTGTATTCTGGATAGGACGCTAAATAGGGGCGTGATCGCTCTACACCAATATGAACTTAAGCAAGAATATCCACGGCATGGATCCATGGCCCTCAGAGGTATGCCTTTATGCTTACCTTGAACTAATGCGTTGTGTTGCCAAGATGTAATCTGTCTATTTCTGACCATCATTGTTGTTGCTGCCCTTATCAAAGACATCACGAGAGATTTTCCCACTTTATTCTCATATTTATTCCATTTAACGGTTAATTGTTTTAACTTTCAGAGTTCTCAGACTTACCATAAACACTAATGTTTATGGGGTCGATAAAATAAAGTACCAGTAATGCAC
>OZ024745.1:53271991-53276991 GCA_964016885.1 Eledone cirrhosa
TGGTTCCACAACCAGATAGTTGTTTATATATAGTCATAGTCCTTTCGTCACATACTCTGTGACCTCTTCAGTGACTGGGGATTCCTTTCTTTGTTTCTGTGCCTTTCCTTTCTTCTATCCTACGCCATTTTGTTTCTGTGTGTGTTGTGTGCTCAGTTTGCGCATGCGCCAGATCCGGGTGTCTGTGTGTGTTTGTGTTCATTTATCTATTTGTTTATTTATTTATTTATTTATTGTTGGTTGGTTGTTTGTTCTATGTGTGTGTGTGTTTTCATTTTGTCCTTAATTGTAAGTTGTGATGTTGCTGTTCCACTCATATTTTCTATTTAATTTTGGTTGTAATTCTTTTATGCTTACTGCCTCTGTAATTTGCCTAAACATTGCATCTTTTCTGTGTGTGGATTCTATTTTCATTTCTATGTTCTCTAATCTACCCCTGTGTTATATCTTAGCATGTTGGTAGAGCACAGATGATTCTTTATTATCTTGAAGGTCTCGCCAGTGTTCATTTATTCGTTCCCCTATACTACGAGCTGTCTCACCTATGTACACTATATTTTTGTTTCTACATTTTCCTTCAGTACATCTTATGCTATACACTACATTTCTAGTTTTACAGTTAATATGGGGGCTTATTTTACAGGTTATACATTTCTTATCTATACATGAGGGTCTTTAGAACGGGTATGTCTTGCTAATAAGTGTTTTTACGGAGGTACCTGGTCTTTCTACTATCTTAATATTGAGTTTATGTTTATTTAGGGCCCTTCTAAATTTGTAGGCTAGTTCGCCTCTAGGGGTTGTATTGATGAACATTACACTCTGGTATTTATTGCTATCATACCATGAGTTTATTCTATTGGCCTTGTTCCTAGTTCTTTCTATTCTATTCCAAAATTTGCTCCTATACAATTATTATTTCTGCCAATGACCCTCCTCAAGTATAACAATATATTTATATGTATATATATATGTATATATATATATCTATATCTGTGTGTGTGTGTGTGTGTATGTGTGTCAAATGATGCATGTGTTATAATAGATTTATGTAACAATATACAATGGATCCATTATATATATTTAAAATACAGTAGTTCTAGAAGAAGAGATAGAAGTAGGGCATAACATTTCATGAGTAAACTTCTTCTTGAAATGAATCTACATGGAATAGCCTGAAAGAGATACGTCAAGAGTTGCTAAAAAAATTAAGGACGAAAGAAGAAAAATAAATAAATAAGTGAATAAATGTAAAATTAGTCTTTGACAATTGATAGAATAACTGATTCCCGTATCCAAGGATATAATATTTATTAGAATCCATACGAAAGCGCAAAGCACGTAAAGCCATATGGAATTCAATGATAGATATTTGCCATATCATTTTAAAAAAATGTTTTCAAAATATGACTGCCAAATGATTGAGTGTTGGAAGTGCGGGATTATATAATTGGAAATTTTAAACGACACAATCCTTACCCCGCAAAAAAAGGAAAGGAAGAAGAAGAATATGCCAGACCAGGGGAGTGGATGATGTTCCATTAGGCTCAGCCTTGCCAGGAGAGCTGTACTTGCATCGGCGGTGACTGTTTCTTCTCTCTGTCTCACTAATAAATAAATCTTGAAAATGGAAAGAAAATTCCCATCAAACAAAATTCTGAGAGTGTGACATTCTGAGGATCCACCCTCCTCTATCCACCGTTTTCGGGTAAATAGGTCGTTTATGTGTGATTTTTTTTATTAGATTCGTTGAAATCCCAGATTAGATTCAGAAAAGAAAAAAATCCTCCACATAGAAAACTTCTTCCCCACCTTCCATTTTCGAAAAAAAAAAGCGTTTACGTGTATGCTGGAAGTTAAATTCGTTGAAAATACAAGAAAGAATTCTAGTGAAAAAAGCAATATTTCCCTGAATCCCAGCGGGTGATTTTCTATAAACTTACAAAATGTTCAAATCTCATGTCTTCCACTTTAACCAATTCGATGCATATTCGTTTCGTTTATATGCCCCGCCCCCAGGAAAATGAGACTGACTTGGTATAAGAAGAGAAAGAAGGAAAAAAAAAGGAAGAGTAATTATTGAAAGATAAGAATTAAAAAGCTAAATCTCTGATCATGATTACTCAGTAACGCCATCCGCATGAAAATCAATAGTTAAGCTTGTATCAATATATTTAAAGCAAAACTTCTGCAAGGAGAAGACCTATGATTTTTTACTGGTGTGAGAGGTGACCTTTGTCTCCATCATCTGCATATGGGTGACCTTTTCTCTCTGTTCAGATAAACAGCAATATATATGTTCCTCTGAATAAATTGTGTTTATTTCGGCCTAAAAAAATTATGCAGCGATTCCGTGACCACTTTGTAAAAGATCCGTTTTCAATAAAAGCTCATAGACATATATATATATAGAAATGAACAAAAGCAGTCATATATAGATAGAAATGAACAGAAGGAGTCATACATACAGAGAAATGAACATAAGCAGTCATATATACACGCCATACGCTTCCTTTGGAGATATGCTTTCATAATACCTATTAGTTTTTTTCGTATATTTCTCTAAATGTGTTTCTTCACGATATATATATATATATATATATATATATATATATATATATATATATGTGTGTGTGTGTTTATATGTGTGAGTTGTGTTTCTGTGTGCGTCTGTATGTCTGTGCATGTGTGTGTTTGAGAGCCTGTATGTGCGTACATATGAATATGCTTAATGGATTAATCTTTCTCTGCATTTTTTTACATTCATCGTCACATTATATATTTACATACACGCACAAACACTCACACACACACACATACACACACACATATATATATATATATATATATATATATATATATATATATATATATATATATATATACGCATAAATATATATACGCATATGCGTGTGTGTGTTTGTGCTTGTGAGTATTTTAGATATCCTATATTCTTTAAGTCTAAATTCTTGTTGCTTCCTCTATTTAGAATTCTGACATTCAATTGTATACGGGTGTATGTGAGGATCTTACATGTGGGGTATTATGTTTCATTCTTCTTTCTCATTATGTTTTCTTTCTTTATCTCTTACTATTACGTACTATCCTTTATTATATCATTCACATCGTGCAGTGAATGTATCTTATTCCATTTGCAGATTCCGTTAATGTTTTTTCAATGCATTTTCGATGAAATTGTTTGTTTCTATTTTATTTTGTAACTCATTATCCATTATAGCCTGCAATATGGCCGCTAGATATTCTTATTCTAGCCACATATCCGCATCTACATTGTCCTTTCAATAGATACATACTCACACAATAAATACAGCAGTTTTATTTTTCAAATATATTTTTTGTTTTATTCTTATAATTTACCTTCTTTTTTTTTCATATTTAGGATTTGTAATTGCTGCTTTCTGTCATTGTTTTTATGTGTTTTTGGTTGTTTTTTTTTTTTTTTTTTTGGGGGGGGGGGGGGGGGGGTTCGTTGTTCTTTATTTTTGGTTTAGTTCGAAGTGTTTATTGGCCTTTCAGACATATTGATAAAATGAAAAACTCAGAATATATATTTATATATGTGTGTGTGTTTGTGTGTCTGTACGTTTGACTGTGTCTGTGTGACCGTGTGTGTGTGTGTGTGCGCCTATATATATATATATATATATAAAACATATCCATATCCATATATATATATGTAGCGCTCATATGATTTATGTTTGTATATGTCGGTGCCAATTCTCGTGTTTTATTTTCCGTTTTACTCTTCTGCTGTTTTACTGATTCTTCACATTTTTCTTGGTATTGTTATTGCTTTCCTTTAACTTTATTTTTCTCCAAATATAGGTGTGTGGCAAGTCTTTTCATCTAACATCTTTTCAAATATTCACAGTTTTCGTAAAGTCATGTATGTATGATATTTTGATGTATATGTGAATATATATATATATATATATATATATGTGTGTGTGTGTGTGTGTGTGTGTATATATATGTGTGTATATATATATATATATATATATATATATACATATGTGTGTGCGTGTGTGTGTACATATATATAGAGAGAAGGAGAGTGAGAGATAAACAGATATAGAGATACAGATACGTGTATATAAGATAGCGGTTTGTTGTTTTGTTATTACTGTTGTCCTATGTGGCGGTGATTTTTCCCCAGCTTATCTTGATGAAAAACATGCAATGAAATATAAAGCAACGTTATATAACATAAAGTAGATAGTTCGATTATTTTAGGCTACGTGTTGCAGTAGAGCAAATGTGATGGGAATTATGGCATGAGCAAAATAGTCTTGTTTCTTATGTGTAGAATATTTAAAGTAAAAATAAAAAAGAAACATTCTTACAAGACAACAATTATATTCCAAAAGTTGAAATAGCACCATCTCATTTCCTTATATGCATATATTTATGTGTGTATATTCGTGTATGTATATATATATATATATATATATATATATATATATATATATATATATATATATCAGTTCTCTCTCTCTCTCTCTTTCACTATCTCTCTCTCCCTCTCTCTCTCTGTATATATACACACACATATATATATATATATATATATATATATATATATATATATATATTAGTTATTAGTGACTGTTTGTGGTTTCCAAAGCACTAGTGGGGACACAGCCTCAGAGGTGTCACGATGAAAGTCAGAGAAGGTCAGTCAATAATGCTGCTCAGACTTGTCTCGTGTAATATAGGTATACTGCTAGTGTTGGCCACACGACAACTCAACCGAGTGTTCAACAGCCGTCTTAGCTAGAGAGATGAGACGCTATAGTATAGTTTTCGCTACATTCAGTGAGACTGAGTTACTTGGAGAGAATAGTCTTAGCAGAGAGTTATGCCGTTGATATCATCAAAATGATATCAACTTAAATGGGAAAACCAACAGCTGCTTAAACAGACTTATACACAAGTTAATGTCACTTAATGTCACTTTGCATTGTGTTTACCGAAAACCG
>OZ024745.1:53284491-53286991 GCA_964016885.1 Eledone cirrhosa
TATATATATGTGTATGTATATATATATATATATGTATGTATATATATATATATATATATATATATATATATATATATATATATATACATACATACATATATATATATATATATATATATACATACATATATATATATATACATATATACATACAATATATATATATATACATACATACAATATATATATATACATACATACATTCATACATACATACATACATACATACATACATACATACATACATACATACATACATTCATTCATACATACATACATACATACATACATACATACATACATACATACATACATACATACATACAAACATACATACAAACATACATACATACATTCATTCATTCATACATACATACACACATACATACATACATACATACATACATACATACATACATACATACATACATACAAACATACATACAAACATACATACATACATTCATTCATACATACATACATACATACATACATACATACATACATACATACATACATACATACATACATACATACATACATACATACATACATACATACATACATGCTGTGCCCTCCTCTAGAAATCTAGATATGAACGGCCTGACAATACAACCTCTGCAGTCAGGTGACAACTACAGATATCTTGGACAGGATGAGAATGTCAGATATGATGGACCCATAAATAAGGAGAGAACCAGAACTGAATACCTCAGAAGAGTTAAAAAAATATGGTCATCAGAACTGTCAGCATACAACAAATACATTGCCCACAATACCTATGCTGTGCCAATTCTAACGCCAACATTTGGCCTACTGAACTGGTCATTGCAAGAACTAAGTGAGATGGATGTTAGAACTCGAAAACTTCTCAGTGTTACTGGGAACTTTAACATCAATGGTGATGTGGATAGGCTATACTTCTCACGCAAGGAAGGTGGCCGGGGTCTAAAATCAATATTAACAACATATGAGACCCGGATAGTAACACTGAAGCAACACCTTCAACAGAGGAAAAAGGTTGGCGACCATCTTGCTCAGGTTTATGAGCATGAAAAAAGAAATATCATTAGAATAGCGACTGATCTGGAGGAGAGATATGGAATAAAGCCTGATATAAATCTCTCACCCAGAGAAATCGGAAGATCCTATTCAATGTTCAAACAAGAAAAAAAAATTGACCAATTTACAGAGAAAGTTGTGCATGGATACTTGAGGCGTAAAACACAGACCATAGAGGGGATAAACCACTCAAAAAGCCTGGCATGGAGTTCCGACAAGTTTATGACATCACACCTTGAGGGATATCTCTATGCAATACAGGAACAAGAACTCCCTACCAAATATCTGCTGCACAAAAGAGGAGGGCCAGCAGCTGACAATAAATGTAGGCTATGTAAAACAAAGATCGAGGATGTAAGCCACATTGTTGCCAGCTGCGAAAGAATGTCATCTCGCTACTACCTCCCCATGAGACACGATGGGATAGCTAGAACTATCTGGAACGCACTTCGGAAAACAAAATTAACAAACGAGGAAGAATATATTGAGACAGATGGCACTAAGGAATACTGGTGGAACCTGAAAATAAAAACTGCCACCAAATTAAAGCACAACCGGCCTGATATTGTAGTTTGGGACCACACATTGAAAACGTGTTCTGTTGTGGAGATCAGCTGCCCACTTGATGTAAACGTTGTCAGAAAAATACAGGAGAAGGAGGACATCTACGGACCATTGATGAGGAGCTTACAAATCCAGTATCCAAGATACACCTTTAGCTTCATACCCATCATTATTGGAGCTACGAGTTATATACCAACCCGCTTGGACCAAAGTATGACCGAACTTGGATTTGCGGACAAAAAGCGCAGCTCCCTAATTCATAGTCTACAAATGGCTGCGATAGCTGGCACCTTCAAAATATGCAAAACATTCTTGCGATTCAAGGGATGACAATTTCTTTTCTTTTACAACCTTGCCACCAGGAAGGTGGCCGGTCAAAAAAATATACTCGAAATTAAGAGAAAGAGAAAACATACATACATACATACATACATACAAACGTACATACATACAAACATACATACATACATACATACATGCATGCATGATGGCTGCAAACTCTGCCAAGAGTATTGCAATCGCTTGTCAGATTCAGATGTGTGACGCTCAGATATGGCTTTTCAAGGCTGCTAGAGACTTGCACTCCTTCGCACACTGACGACAACCATGGATCTCCCTGGCTTGAAGTCCTGCATCAGGTTGCTTGTGAACCCTCACAACACCATGGAGTTCATAGTTTACTGATTCTCTTTGAACATGGCTGCGACCGTGGCTCCTGAGACCAGATTTGCTGAAGCAAATCTTTCCACATTCAGGGCAATTTAATTCAATGGAGACACCGATCGATCGTTTCGAGAGATACACCAGGGCATTGCTTACGCACATCCCGTTTTATATTCTCGTGCTCTATGCATCTGTCCTCAAAATTATGGAC
>OZ024745.1:53294491-53306991 GCA_964016885.1 Eledone cirrhosa
CGTCGGGTCAAACATGTTCCTATATATATATACATATATATATATATATATATATATATATATATATATATATATATATATATATATATATATATATATATATGAAAGACGTAAAATAAGAAAATTATAAAAATTAAGTAATTAGTTTCTGAAAGGGAATAAACATGGTTTCCGAATGGAACACATGGAGAACACCTTTCGTCATCAGGAAGTCAATACTCAGCTAAGTTCCCATGCGATGCGTGGACACAGGGAACTTATACAAAAATAATTCAGTGGATGGAAAAATCAACTCAGAAATAGCCGTCGAAACGGCTTGAGCTCTGCCGTCGGTGTCAAACATTTTCCTATTACCCAGTCAACTACCCTAAGTATTGAGTACTCTGGTGCGTTATAGTCCATCTGGTTCCTTACCACACCTCCTTGCTTTCACTCTAATTTATTATAAATTAAATTTATAAATTAAATTTATAAATTTAAGAAATTTGTAAATTTCCGGTTGGTTGGCTGGTTCCACAACCGGTCGGTTGTTCATATATTGTCAAAGTTCTTTCGTCACACATTCTGTGACCTCTTCAGTGACTGGGGATTATTTTCTTTGTTTTGTCCCTCTTTTGTACCTCACTGACACAACACACACAAAAACAAGGTGGCGTAGGACAGAACAAAGGAGAGGCACAAAACAAAGAAAAGAATCCCCAGTCACTGAAGAGGTCACAGAATGTGTGACGAAAGAACTTTGACAATATATGAACAACCATCCGGTTGTGGAACCAACCAACCAACGGGAAATTTACAAATTTCTTAAATTTATAAATTTAATTTATAATAGATTGGAGTGAAAGCAACTGGTGCGTGTGTTTCTTATTGGCAACATGGCCCTCCCAAAGTATAACAATATCGGTTTCAACACACGTTTTCAGATAAAGAATCTTGCTAAACAAATTCAGAAACGATATATATATATATATATATATATATATATATATATATCGAACTGTAGATCTAATACAATATTTTGCTTTGATTATAAGATCTCCTCCAGCATTTACTTTAAATTGTAGCTTGTCGAGTGTTATAGCATCGTGGTTAATGTTATTAGTATATTACAAAATAACATAAAGTAGTTGACTTTATGACGTTCAAATGATTTTACATCTTAGTATGATGTGAATGGTCAATGCCCATAATTTTTGCACTATATATTAAACTGACGAAATCTAAAGAGAGGTTGAAGAGGGATGATATCCTCTCGGGTGATACCATTTTCAATGGATCTATTTAGAATTTGAAATCCGATTTCAGATTCAGCTGGTCGTAATTTTCCCAACCAACGTATCTCTAGCATCCATCCAATCAGCGGTGTGTGGCTTAGTTCGGCACCCTCCCTCACGATGAGTACACCTGCAACGTAGTATCAATATCTTATCGATTTCCTTCATTCTACTTCCAGCCTATCCTTAACTGTGCAGTTTTCTGGGGTGATGTATTCCCCTAATCCCGAAAATAAAGCAATAACATCGTAGATGTTATAGGCTCAAATCTAACATTTTTTTTTTGGGGGGGGGGATAAATTAAATCAATCCCAGTACTTAACTGTTACTTCATTTTATCAATCTTGGAAGGATGAAAATAAAATTTGACATCGGTGTGATTTGAAATGAGAATGTATTGGAACGTATTTAAATGCTGCAAAGCAATTTGTCCGACACCTCACAAAACTGCCCATCACCACTTTTGATAAAATCACAAATAATTGTTCCTACACTTAGCATAAGACCAGCATAAGACCAATTTGAAGGGAAGAGAAAATTGGATTAACTCGACCCCAGTGCGTAACTGGTATATTATGTTGAAAGGTACATTAAGGATGAAAGGTTAAGCAAATCTCGGCGAGATTTGAATTCAGAACGTAACTATATGATAGAAAGTATTTATCCGAGGCTCTAACGATACTGTCAATCCACCACTCTTAATCTCTTCATTAACTTTCTACATTAACTTTCATTATATTGGTATATTACTAGCATTTATTGTTTTAAAGGCCTGTGAGGGGCTTTCTTTGGATATCTTTGTCAATTCAGACCGTGCAACTTTCAGAGAGCACGAAGTCTCTAAATCACTATTCACTGACTTCACTTCAATGATTACAGCACGCCTTTCCTTTGCTGAGTCAGCTTGGCATCTATCATTTATCTGAAACGAAATGATAACCAGAAATTAGAAAAAAGTTGGAGTTATCAAAGGACGTGTCCTCAAATAACTTAGCAGCCCTGTACATATATATTTGTGTGCATATTTAAATATGTGTGTGTGTGTGTGTGTGTGTGTGTGTGTGTGTGTGTGTGTGTGTGTGTGTGTGTGTGTGTGTGTGTGTGTGTGTGTGTGTGTGTGTGTGTGTGTGTGAATGTATGTATGTCTATATAAGATTTTTTACTCGCTCAAAGCACTTGACGTTTTGACTTTTTATATTTTAATTCGAAAATAATTGTTTTTCTCTCTTCAATATATTACGATTTGAATGAAAGTCTACAATACATTTATGGACAAATACCATCAGTTATTTACTTATTTATCATTCTTTATTTGTTTGGTTACTCTTTGTTATATTTTCTTTGTTTTTTGTTGGGGTGGGATGTATTTGGTTCGAGTTGCTGCGTTAAAGTCAATTCTCTTTTAGGAAATTAATTTCGTTTCGTTAAATTTAATCTAAATAGTGAGAGCATTCAAATAACTAGTTTATATTATATCTATTAATATAAAATAAGATTACATAGATGCGGAATCGAATATTGTTTTTCAATACAAATAATCTTTTCATTGTTCTTTCATTGCGTCACCAAGAGAGAGAAAGAAAGAGAGGGAGAGAGAGAGAGAGAGGGGGGTAGAGACTGAAAGACAGGGATAGAAAGAGAAAAAGAGAGATAGTTTCTGTGAGTATGTTTGGTAGTAAAGATGAAATATCCACGCTAGAAAGAGATTACTAGAATTAAAACTGATGCTAAAATTAGGGAAAACATATTTATACAGACTTTTGGAATAAAAATTCTATTTAAAGTTTCGAAGTCTTAGAAATGTCGGGAAGTTGTTAGTGAGTAATGTTTTATCGGAATCCTATACATATCAGGTCATGAGCTTTCGGTGTACTAAAAATTGTATTTCTTTTCTTCTTTTTTTTGTTTCGCTTTCATTGTGTGGATTTGGATAAAAGAAGCATAATATTAAAAGGTTGCAGATTCTGTTTCCTTAAATAAAGGAGTTACTTGTCTGAAAAAATATTTCTTAATGTTTTGCCACATGACCTTTAGAGGCATCGTGAAAACGAGCGAACATTTGTATTAATAGTTATTCTATAATTATTTTATTCTGTTTCAATATTTGTATTCAAACAATACATACACGTTTCTTATTTCTAAGCTGCCGTCATTAATCGCCTACTGTATTATACTTAAAGATCATTATTCTGTTTCTTAAAGAAAACAGTTCTGTAAACAGAGATATATAAGACGTATGGAAATATAAAACACAATACAGGATATACAACTGTGGAAACCTTCGTAATATTACGTAATACAATAGTCAACTAAGGTATATTTATTCCGGCCTACTCATACTATATTTTTATTCACCTCTGACATTGAATAATATAATTTCCTTGAAAACAACTTGCATTTAATTCTGATAAAATGGTTTCGTTACAAGATCTTACAATATGTGATGGTCGAGGATAAACAATTATCCACTTACTGGCCATGTAAACTTTTCCACAATTAACTCTTTCCGGTTAGAGTTCTAAATCTTTATCATGGTTGAAATTTAAGAAGAACATTGATTGAATTATGGACTTCAAGGAGATAAAAAGTAAAGTCGGCTTCGGAACTCAAGAATTCCGCTCAGAACGTAAAGGAAAGGAAATAAATATCATTACCCGCTTTGTTTCTATTCTTTGCTGCGTAGATCTATTGACCCCAGAAAACTGATAGGCAAAGATGACCTAGACAGAAGAGTAAAGAACAGGATCAAATTCTAAAGTATACTATCTAACGTTCTAATAACTCAGCCGGTTCACCACTATTCGTTTATACCAAAGAAAAGTATTACATATTTTCCAGTTATAAATGATATATAAGAGTAAAGTTTATCGGAAAATGACAGTATTAAAATATGATATAAATATTTTTCGTAGTTTAAATAAAACGCTGGTCTATGTCAAAATGGGACTTCTTAGTATATTAATACTTTAACATATTTGTGAGTATTAGCTTCCATTGTCAGTAGAAACTATTTCATTTTTCGCTTCTAATAGATTTTGGAGAATGTGAACGTCACATTATCCCGTCACTTCTAATATATCGGTGCCAACCGTCAAGTCAACATAAATTAATCTGTACTCAAGCCTAGTCAAGGTTCGAACTATACTATAATAGACTCAAGAGTTATGCATATATAAATTACTACACTTACCAACTATGCCAAAAGACACGCCCACCCTAATAAAGGCAACTAATAAATAATGTTTATTTTTCTGACTTCAGATATTGATCTGTTTGACCTAACGACACCATTATACGTGATCTTTTTCACCGTTAAGATCTTCGACCATTCTCCTGTTAAATAAGTAGCAATGTTCGGTATCAGGTGTATTATTTTGTTTTTATTGTCATTGTTGTTAGTGGTGGTTGTAGTGGGGAATGAGATAGTAGTAAAAGGGGAATAAGCGAGATAAATGAAGTTAAGAGTCCCCAAATTCTAACAATTTCGTAATTCATCTTAAAAGAATTTAAACCTCTAACACTTTCAGAATTCGATTTCTGCACGGAGAAATTATTTTTTTTATTTTATTTCACCTCATTTTTAATTTTTTTTCAAAAGAGGGAAAAAGACACAAAGGATAAAAGTGTGTTTTCTAATGTAATTTACTGAAATTGACGTTTACTGATTACTGCCACCATTTGTTGCTTCTTTCACATGTCGATATTGCTATAATTATTGCTATTGCTATTGTTGTAGATGGTTTTGATCATGTTATGTTGTTTAGTTTTGTTGTTGTTGTTCTTGTTTTTGTATTTTTATGGCGGGGTGGGGGCCATTTTGTCTATTTTTTTCTGTCAACATTTTAAAATATGTTACATTAACTTTTAATGCCTCAAAAGTTACTCATGTGAGAAAAGAGACTGTCTGCTTGTTGCTGCCGTTGTTGTGACTGCTGTTTATTATTATTATTATTATTATTATTATTATTATTATTATTATTATATTTTTGAAGTTGTGATCATAGCAACAAAAGTATTTTGATCTCAGAAGTAAACATTGCTCTTGTAAAACACATAGTAGTTGCCGGCATTTTGAGATTAAACATTAACAAAGCTTCGATGCCATGTTGTCAACAGAGGCTGGCGAATGGCACTAATCTTTTGTAACCGAATTAATGGAAGGCATGTGTCGATTTGATTAATGGTTATCGAAACCATAAACTAGCGAGAATAAATAAATAAATAAATATATAAATATATAAATAAATAAATATAATACGAAACGTCATTTGTTTGGAAAATATTATCACGAAGAATTAACATTGTTAATTTTGAAGGGCGGAGAAAAAAATGTAATTAGAAATGGAATTGGTCTGCTATTCTAGTTCTTCAATTTGTTCTTCTTTTGTCCCTGACTCATTCATTTCAATTTCACATTCTCTCTATCTTGTTTTTCTATCTCCATTTCACTCACATGAATTCTTTCATACTGTCTCATTATTATCCTCTTGCACTTCATACTTTATATATGTTTATCCTTTATTTCACATTTGTCTGTTTCATGTTTCTCATTGTATTTCTTATTCTACCTTGCATGTATAAAGCTGATTTCCCTCTCTGTCTGTATGTATCTTTCAACAACCACTATTTCTCTCTCTCTCTCTCTCGATATATATATATATATATATATATATATATATATATATATATAACACATACTGCCGCTTTAACTTCACGCATTATATTCTGTTGCTTTTCTGGAATTTCATTAATTTCTAGTTCTCAATCTTATTATCACCTTTCCTTCCTCCAACAATTCTCACACTTTTCGTGTTTGTATCTCCTTATATTTTGTAGATTTATACTTTAATCATACGTCCATCTTTTTGCAATACCTCGAAAGTAATATCTTCACGATAGAAGTGACCCTTAAAACAATGAGAAGTAAACGTGAAATAAACGTGTTAATGTAGCTTTGCTTATATATTTGCTCTTATGTTTTGAATGTATTCTCCTCTTGACGTTTCGTTAGGTATTTGAGCTGTCCATCAGGAATAGGTACCAAGTTATCTAAGACGGTTAACCCCTGGTTGACCATATAGCTTTCAAGAGAGGCTGATGAATTTTATCTATTATTCGTTTAGTGTCATAAACCTAAAACTAATTACCGACTCTTAAATTTCATTAAGAGTTTAGAAGACATTTTTATCACTAAATTTACTATGGGACTTTAGAATGTAAAATGAATGAGACTTGTGGTGTTGTAGGATAATTAAAGAAATAAAGATGAGTTATGGACAGAAACATAAACTAATTGTTGCATTAAATTATCAAACCTGGCATTCTCTACTAAACCAAGAAACACTACAAAAACAAATCTCCGTCTAGTTTTGTGTTCACATCTTTGTCACCTTAAATGTGACACATGTAGAAATTCAGGCTGCCTTACACATAAATCGGTCTCGTTAACATAATGATAAATGAACTTGAATAGCAAAATGTAAGGCTGAAAAGGTAGTATATTCACTGTATTACTGTGTGTGCCAATATAATTGTTAGGTTATTTTTATAGTGTCCCTTGTGAGCTCAAATTTTATGTTGTTTTAATTAGGCTTTAGTCATGGTTATTTCAATAAAATAAGTAACAATCAAGTAATGTAAATATAAATCCCAGTCACATATATCAGTATAATACCATATACCTTTTAAGGCACTGCTCCTGTACGTCCCTGTCTCACTATTAGAATGAGCCAAAACGGGACACTATAAAATTAACAATCTTCCTTCAAAGCACTCCTCATTGTATTACAAAAAACAATTAATACAGTTTATTTTGCAAGTATAACATGTAAAGCTTTCTCAAGTATATTTCAGAAAGCTTTCACTAAGTCCTATTAATTTTTGTTCCAGTACTAAGAAATTACATATCACTGATGCGTATTGAATATACCTACATCTAACCACAACAGCATGATTTTTAAGACGAAATTATATGCTTTTTGTTGTTGTTTTTTTTATATTTTTGTTGGAATCGAGTCTGTTGTTGGTAGCAACTAGAATGACTTAACATCATTAAATATCATACTATCAATTCAACCAATAATATATCATTTTAATGCGATTGATACAGGATGATTCAAGGAAGATTCAACAACTTTTTCTAGCAACTCGCTCTGTGCTACATGTATGCCATTGAACTATGAGCATTAATAAAGCTCTGGCTTAAAGCATAGACATGATTGTGTAAATATTTTAAGAGTGTTTGTTCGACATTGGAAACTTTGAAGACAAAGCTGAATTACATTGGATTTTAACAATGCCACATTTTTATGAATACTTGAAATGCTATCAAATTGTGTCTCATATTTTGAATAAGTCGTTATTTTCTGTTTGAGCGTGAATGTTGAATTACCCTAAGTTCTTGTTTACAAGGAACACAGAATGTGATTTATTCGAAGAATCATAAAAACGTACACAATTATAACCAATTAAATATACTGTAACAATGTTCTTCTATTTTTATAATATTCTACACATTTACATAATTACTTTAAATTAATTATTTTTCTATACTGTAAAATGTTTTCAAATGTATTGCAATGTTTATTAGCACAAAATATTCTTAGTAATTTTCCCGACTTTTTTTCTTTGTCAGAAACTTATGAACTTCTATGCGGTATTCTGTGTGCCTTGTAAACTTCTTTCTACTTAAGTGTCAGCCGATATTTTACAACTTGCAATATATGTACGTTTATTCATTTACTCTTTTAAATTAAGACATAAATGTGTGAGTAGGTATGTGCGTATAAGTGCATGTGTGTGGGAGGGATGTATGTATATGGGGATGCGTCTCACCAACCCTTCCATTTTGTTCATTTACATGTCACCACTATCTGCCTTCCTAACTAATGACGATCACATTGAGAATCTTGTTCTGATCACTGGTGTACGGCCTTTCCGAACTCAATGTCAGAAACGGAATACAGGATTTAGATATATCTTCCCACTTGGTACCCCGATCCGCATACGCACATACACACACGCACATACACACAACTACGGATTGACTCGCTTATACACACATAAATACGCAGATACATACACGTTAATAATCCACACAAACCCATATAGGCACACACAGACACACAGAAACACACATTCATAATTAAACTCCCACGCAAATGCGAAACACAAATACGCAACCGAATAGTAACACACCTACACACACATACAATCATACAGCAAACAACTCTCAATCAGCACACAAAAACACACACATAGATGTAAGAGGACACACACACCATCTAAAACAACATATATTCCACTCCAACATACGTACCCACCCCATCACATACATACACACACAATATAATAAAAACAACAATACGCATACTCACAAAATTCTCACATATAACAATAATAATGATAGACCTACCCACTTCACAAGGCCATCGGAACCCCCCCCCCTCACCTACACACACACACATACATACACATACATACACACGCTCACACGCGCAGAACTAAATACCCGTCCACCCCACCTCTATTGGAGATCATTGCATTAGCTACAAACAATTGATGCACGAGCGTATCTAACGGTGTAAGAATGTTTCAGGAATATGCTTCGGAATGCGTTAGCATTAAGCGTGCAGCTAATAAAGACCACCATGTGTAGATCTCTGTACCTCAGTTTGTATGCAATGTATGTGGCTGAATATATCTGTCAAAAGCTGGTTATATAAGTCACCAATGTAAGCTTAGAGAAATGCGACAGGTCAAATATAACCAATTCCTTGCAGCCAATTCGACATATGGCAGAGAAGTTTTGAATAGCTCAGGAATTCAAAACTATATAATCATGGTCCGGATCAGATAGAAGCCGATTGATCGAAAGAGTTAATTTAGATGCATTTTGTGCAACAAAACATGGAAGTCCCCAGCAGACTTTAAAATGCCACTGTAGGGCTCACAATATATATTTGTCAGTGATGTTCTTACACGTCTATCGAAGTGACGACCATTATATATAGGGCGGTGAATTGGAAGTATCGGTAGAGGGTTGGACGCCATGCTGAGTTCAAATCCCGTCAAGGTTAACTTTGCCTTTCATCCTTACGGGGTCGCTAAAATAAAGTACTAGTAATGTACTGGGTAATTGCTGGCCTTGTGACAAAAGTAGAAATAATTATATATATATATACTAGCATTAAAGCCCGGCGTTGCTCGGGGTCAGTAAGTTACCAAGGTTAGTTTGCACCACCCATTTTATGGCAGCACTTTTTTGTCTGCCAGGCACTAGGTGAATGAAATGCAGACCTGGACTGGCGAAGCAGGAGCTGCGCCAGCAGTGACAATTGTAGTTTCGCCTATGGTTATTATCTCTGTGCAAAGAAGTGTTGAAATTTATTGTTTCACAGTAGTTGCGCAACACGCGCGTAGACGATGCCAGCCTAACAACAGAGCTGCGATGGAGTTGTTCTGCATGGTTGTCTAATGTGTGTTTTCTAAATTTAAGACAGTAGGGAAGGGTGTGATATGGGGGAGAGTTAGCTGCTGTTTCTAGCAGGTTTAGTGATCTCATAGAGGATATTATTATGTATAGTAAATAAACTGATACTTCTTTCTTCCACGTTCGTTGAGAGATGTTTTAAAAAAGATTTATCGCTATTTTTTTTGTTGTTGAATAAATTTATCTGTTGCTTTTGAATAATTGTTGTCATTGAAGTAAATAAATGTTTGACCGTTCCACACTCAAAAACAAATGCTCTCTCTCTCTCTCTCTCTCTCTCTCTCTCTCTCTCTCTCTCTCTCTCCATCCCTCTGTTCTCTCTCTCTCTCTCCTTCATTTCTTTCTCTCTTCTTTCTTCCGAGTTCCTAAAGGGAGTTTGTAAGGAGTGGCTTAAGCGTATATAAGAGAAAGTTGCAGCATGTATGTAGTTTTATCGAAGGAGAATAGAGAGAGGAAATCAGATTGTATTGGTGGGATAAAGCGTCATGTATTTAGTTTTATCGATTATTTCCGTAATTGTGGGTGAATTGAAAGAAATAAATAGTCGTTGACCTAAATTAGACCATTTACAACATTCATACAGACTTTGAGTCGAATCGATTTCAAATTGTGCAAATGTATAAACATGGAACATGCACACACACACACACACACACACACACACGCACACACAACAACAATCTGCCTTTTATAGATAATGATAAATATATATATGTATGTATTTATATATACGCACAGACACTATAAATATGTATGCATGTATTTGTTGCCAATTTTTACCGCATTATTTGTGACACGGGTGGTTCCATTCTTCTTTGGTGAATTGTTCACTACTTTTTACCACGCCCGACCCTCTCTTCTATTATGTAACACAATTGTATCGTACTTTCGTCTTAGTGGTACCTTTGCCGTAGGCATCTTTCTTCTTTCCGCGTCTTCTATTCTATGTGAATTTAATTGACCACATTCCTTCTTCGTCACATATTGTTCAATTTAAACGTCGAACATTTAGTTGCTTATATATTTTATCCTGGCCATATAATTTCACGTAAGTTTTTATTCGTTAGTTTTGTTTACTTTATCGTTCCTGTCTGCGTTCTGTGATGTATTTTCCTCTCGTTCGCCGTCTTTTAAAATATTTGAGTAGCGTTCAACTATCTTTGTAGACACAGTTGCCACGAATGTTTCAGCAGTACTATCACAGTTCAAACTGCGTAAGTCCATTTCGGCAACCGATGGCTACGTAGTTTATAATGTTCCTATTACCATTGTATATCATTCATATACCATTACCATCACATCGCCTATATATCCGACCCTCAAATTATGTCTCGTTTTAATTGCATATGTTGCCAGTTTTTCTTATATATATATATATATATATATATATATATATATATATATATATATATATATATATATATATATATAATTATCATAGTTTTCTTTTATAGAATATGTTCAATATGTAGTTTCGCAATTATTAAACATTTTTAACAAGTGAAATAACTTTTAAACATTTTAAAATGTTCGAAGAACATTCCAAGGTTATATAATTTGTAATAGCTTTGATTTCGTATCTATGTTATACATGAAGAATGTTTCCTTCGTCATATTAAAATTATAATGGTAATAACAACATTATAATAATAGTGAAATGGGTGTAAGTTAGTCTGCTGAAGAAAAAGCAACGTGCTTGTTAGAATATATAAATATTGAATTTTAAAGATTTTACTATAATTTTTTATTGATCAAACGTTTAGTGTTTTTGTTGCATATATAGATTGAAATTATGGTAATTATATTAAGGTATATTTGGAGACATACATAGTGTATCGGTATGTGCCTTTTATTTTATTTTAGAAATATACATTTTTATTTGTGGAAGGAAGTGCGTATATTTGTCTGAGTTCAAATCCCGCTGAGGTTAACTTTGCCTTTCATCCTTACGGGGTCGATAAAATAAAGTACCGGTAATACACTATGATAATTTCTGACCTGGTGCAAAAGTTTGAAACAATTAATTATGTTCATACACGAAGATACAGTATCTTTTTTATTCTACAGAATATTTTATCACCAGTGGTAGACAACGCACTACTTTGATATTTAAGAATTGATTTTAAGATGTATATCAAATGTATTGGGGCCAGTATATATATGTGAGTGTGTGTGTATGTGTGTGTGTGTGTGTGTAGTGTGTCTGTGTGTGTGTGTGTTTGTATGTATGTATGTATATATATATACATATATACATGAATGTTACAGGTTCGTGTAACTGGCTGTAACCTAAAGGTACACCATTTTCTGTAATCTGACAAGCGATTGCAAGACTCTTAGCAGAATTGTAGGTCCCGATAGGTTCCCTGCTTGTGTCTTGAAGGCGTGTCAACACCAACTTGCATCTCCTCTTGCCAATCTGTGGCGGAACTCACTGGATGCTGGATATGTGCCAGAAAACCTTCTATCCCAGTCTGTTGTCCCAGTTTTCAAAAAGGGAAACAAATCCCTTGCCGTGAATTACCGTCCAATCTCACTCACCTCTCATATCATTAAGGTATTTGAGAGAGTGGTGAGATCGCGAATGACCCACTTCCTTGAGAGTAACAATATGCTGAACTCCAACCAGCATGGATTCCGTAATGGAAGGGATTGCCTGACGCAGCTACTGCATCACTTTGATGACATTTTGAGAGCCTTGGGAGAGGGTTCCAACACTGATGTTATCTACCTTG
>OZ024745.1:53314491-53324491 GCA_964016885.1 Eledone cirrhosa
AAATATATATATATATATATGTGTGTGTGTGTGTGTGTGTGTGTGTGTGTGTGTGTGTGTGTGTGTGTGTGTGTGTGTGTGTGTGTGTGTGTGTCTATATATATGTACAGCCGGAATAGTCACAAGTGTCTTTACACTTCCTTCTTGTTTACAGTAACGCTTCTAATTCAAAAATTGTAGTTCTGCATCAAATATAGCTTAAAGATCTTAATATACGTTGTATTCTGCTTATATGCGGGTGCGTGTGTGTGCGTGTGTACGTGTGTTTATATGTGTGATTGTTTGGGAAGGTGTACTCCCATAAATCAGAGCATTTTGCATAATAACATGAATTCTGTCCTGCAGTATTTCATTGGAGTGTAGTGAAGGCAGTTTAGCTGGTGTATTTCTGCTATATATAGAACACATTCCCCTCTTAGTACCAGCACAAAAAAGAGATACGTAGAATTAAACTGTTGATTCCTTTTAGATATTTTCTGTAATAGCCTGAAATGATGCTGGGTGACACTTTTACTTGGTTTTTTCTTACTCCCAAATCAATTATTGAACTAGAGTCTATATCCTTCTTTGCAGAACCAATTACTCTTTACACCACTACCTCATTCCCCACCAAAGATAATTTAATACTACAATAAAGCTGATACAAGAAATGATATTTCAGAGAATATATGGTTATAGAACTATTTGCTGGCATTAGATTACGATTTAGGTCTAGATTTAAGGCTCTGAGGAAGGCTGTGTGACATGATTCCACTAAAATTATGCAATAATACTCCTATGATATAAACCATGCGCATCAAAATCTTTATGTCATGCAAACCTAAACGTTTCCACCATGCAAGATATACAAGAGGATATATTATTATATGGATATAGACAGGGAACATATATATATATATATATATATGTGTACAGTATATATATATATATATGTGTGTGTGTTGTGGTGTGTGTTTGTATATGTATATATGTATATGTGTGTATATATATATATATATATATGTGTATGTGTGTATGTATGTATGTATTCGTTTGTTAAGAGCGAAAACAAATTTTGCCTTATATATGTATATTTATAAACTCCAGAGTATCAACACTCACTATTTAGCCATATTAAAGTAAATATATATATATATATATATGGGGGGGGGGGGGGGTGCTATTCGAATTCAAGGCTTTAAATATTGTTCTGTATGCTCTCAAGGAAACACATTTTACTTATTCTCATTGTGGGACCTGTAAAATTCCCAAGGCATGCAAGGCTCAATTATTGAACATGACAAAGCTATATGTCCTTATATATAAAATGGAAGTCAACCTCAGGGGGCTTCATCATTTTCACCGTTTATATGACCGCAAACATGACCGGTAGCCACATTTTGCAATAGATAGTGGTGAATGAGTGATATGGAGATGGTGAGCGTTGTTATGCAGAAGGGATGAAAGAGAAGTGTATTAAGAAATGAATTACTTAGAGATAGAGATGGTTATTGCAATAGATGGTCGGATGAAGAGCTGGCAGTGTAGCGTGAGCTAGACAATTCTTTCCGAGTTTGGAGTTTGAGATATATATATATATATATTTGTGTGCGCGCGCGTGTGTGTGTGTGTGTGTGACTGTGTGTGCGGGTGTGTACACATACACAAACACGGTGATGCATTAAAGCTTACAGATACATATATAATTATCTGAAAGTCTATACATATATAAATGTTTAAATTATGGCTTGCATACCTCAAATATATTCGCATATACGAGTCTACTTACACGTAAGCCTGCATGCTTGTGTCTGTGCCACAGTGCATGTTTGCGTACACGTCTGCACATTTGTGTGCAAACTTTCAGATCATAGATGAGAACACACTAATTCTATTTGCAATATGCCTCACAGTCTTGTACATTATTAGTGCACGACTTATAAAATTAAAAAGAACATCTGTGAATAGACAATATTGCTGACGGCTTTGCACAAGCCAGAACTTACACATCCAGATTCGCTCTCACACATACTTGCTCCAGTGCACTATTGCACATACACATGCTTGCACCCTCCCACACACACACAGGCACACACAGCCACTCCAACACACACATACAGACATGACCATGCATGCACAACACGCATCTATACGTATAGAGACAGACATGGACATACATACATACATACATACATACATACATACATACATACATACATACATACATACATACATACATACATACATACATACATACAATCACTTTCATACATTATTACACACACTAATACTCTTAGTAATTCATATTTTCTCTTATACTGGCGCGTACAAACCCACTCATTAGCGCGCATACACACATACACGCAGTCACACTCATAATTCTCTCCCTCTTGTTCACACACACACATACACACGCCTACATACACTCCCACACATTCATACTTAAATTTACATTATTATATTCTCTGTCACACACACTCGCACACATGCAAAGTACACACAGAAACATACACACACAATCACACTAACACATTCTCCTACGTAATCACTCACACGCACGCACACACAATTTCATACACCAACATTCACACTCTTATTTTCTCTGTCTATCTTTCTCAAACAAATACCCAAATGTTTATGTACACATACACACACTTATATTTCCACAATCCAGCTTGACAATATGTTTAAGTAATGTTGTATCTACTATTGCTATTAGTGTTGTTGATGTTACACTAATCAAATTATCTGTTTCTAAGTTCTTTGGATTCAACCTTTGATAGGAACCTTACTAAATGTTCTACCATAAAATATCTATTTTTTTATAACTCATTATTTTGGTTTGTTGGGTGAGTGAGGATATTGATTTTCTTGGTGGCTGGTTGATTGTTTGGCACGTGTTAGATTATTTGTTGTTATATTAGCTGCTTAATTTTTCTTGTGGTCTTACATGTCAAATTTTATCGAGAAAACTTATAACGAAAGGCATTAAAGTCATGGCAATATCGTTATTTGTTATTACGGTTCCTATGATTTCAAGCATATTAGGCCATTATTTCTAGCAGAATGAGTCACCACATAGAGCTTCTCTCGCTGGTTCTGTATTTGTTTAGTTGTAGAGATTGTTCTTTAACCCCGTCTTGTGATATATCAATCAGCCGTATGAGCAAAGACATTCTAGACATGACTTCCCGTCATTTTGTCTGTGAAGTTAACTCAGAATTACATTATACAACCGTCATTTTTTGTGTGCAGTTATCTCTGGATTATATTATACAATCGTCATTTTGTCTGTGCAGTTAAACGTATATTTCCAACATATCAAACACCTACGTAGAAATATCCACTACTCTCCAAATAGCTTTATTGTTGCCCTTGTTGTTTCGCCCCAATGACATTGGAGTATTATCAGAAACATTCAATCAGCTTAGTCTGCTTAAGATTACATTATCCAATATGACTCCTTTTTTTTTGTTGTTCAATAATATATTCTGCGATAGGTCAATAGATACAGTTACCACATAAATATTCCTTCCATTTTTTTTTTTTTTTTTGGCAAGATTTTCCGTTGATTTTTTTTTTTTTTTGTTTAGTCGGATGATTGTATATTTGATTGGCTAGGTGATATTTTTTATTAACTAGTTGGGGGCTTGGTTGATTGGTTAGTTGGGGTGGGGGCTGATAGGTTGACTAGTAGGGTAGATGGTTGATTAGATAATTTACCGAATAGAGACTCGCCCGTTTACTGTTGTTTATGTATTGGCAGGTATGATATTCCGTTTGTTTGTTGATAGGTTAGTTGGTTGACTGGCTAATTGGATGGTCAATCATGTAAGTTGGCTAATTGTTTGTTCGTTTACCTATTTACTTGGTTTGTTTCTTTGATTGGCAGTTTGGTTAATTGATTAGTTGATCGATTGACTGTTGGATTAAATGTGTAGATTGCTATTTGATTCTTTAGTTGCTAAACTGATTTATCTAGTTATTTGGTTGTCTGATTGTATGATTGATTGATTGCTTGGTTGCTTGATTGGTTTTTTTGTTGATGCTTTTGTTTTTGATAATTCTGCTAGGCTGCTTGGTTGCTTAGTTTGTTGGCTGGCTGGTTGGTTGGCTGCTTGGTTGATAGCGAGATTTGTTTCCAAAGCCTGCATTTCTTGTGTCAGTCTTGCTGTATTTTATTCTCACATTAACCCCGACGTGCAAATTTATATCCATCTATCATTCATTTTCTCTCCCTCACGCCTCTCCTTTTAATCTCCCCCCCTTCTCTCTCTCTCTCTCTCTCTCTCTCTCTCTCTCTCTCTCTATATATATATATATATATATATATATATATATATATATATATATACTCTTTTACTCTTTTACCTGTTTCAGCCATCCGGCTGAGGCCATGCTGGGGCACCGCCCATATATATATATATATATATATATATATATATATATATATATATATATATAAAATAAGATGCTGAGGTTACATATATCGTTTAATCATAATAATTATTTCTACGGTTCCCCATGCAATCGAGATGTCCATCCATTTGCTGTTGATTATGAGAACGGTTTCCTCAGATGAAGACCGATATATTTGATATGCCGCTGGCAGGAAAACACACAACCTAATGCCTGTGCTCCCATTATACATGAGTTCCTTGAAGGGTTTGCCAGCCGTCACGTTTATTAGAAAAAGCTATCACCGAAAAAAGACGAAAAGAACGAAGAACCGTGTGCAACCAAAACCCAGTAGACAGTTGAAGGAACACAAGGAGCTCTTGGGGGGGGGGGGTATACATTTAGTTGACGAACACCTATAGTCAACAACAACAACGACAACGACAGCTACAACAACAACAATGACAATAATATCAAATCGCCGACCAAAGTTGTCCACACTGGTCGCAATAGTCGTGTTGATATCATCACCCTATTGACAACAACAACTAAAACAACAGCTACAGTAAAAACACTTACAAAGACAACAGCAACAAACGACAACAACAGCAAAAACACAGACTAGCGTCGTGTATACAGGTCGTAGTCGTCGCAGTGACGGTACCACCCTGTTGACCGTAAACAGCGATAACGCCAAAGCAATAACAAGGAGTTTAGAGGTAGGTGGGGACACAGAGTTGGTGGTATCAATCACCATGACCATAAACAGTAACAACAACAATGGCAACGGCAACAAGCAGCAACACCGCCCATCCCGTTCGTCGCAGTAGTGGTGGTATCATCTATGTCAGTATTAAGCCATTAGTAACAACAAGACCAGCGATGACCCCACCACGGCGACGGCGGCAACAGGAAAGAAGCCACGCTTCCATGAAAATTAAACTAACCACAATAGTAGTCCGTTGAAACAAGGAAGCGAAAATGGGATAGAAAACATAGATGGGTAGTTATATATATAAAAACATTCCCAGTTAATACAATCCTCCTCTATCACTGGAAGGCACAAGGCCAGCAATGATCATAGCATTCAGTCCCAACCACAGTGGCAACAATACTATCAAAAGGGCTGTTAGGCCATGGAAGAGAGTTATGGGCAGCGAAAGTAGGAACAGGAACAAATAGAAGAAACGAGAACACATATAGAGAACACAATAATAAAGGAACGGGACAAAATACATAAAAAAAACAACAGCAGGTATATAAACAGAGGAATAGGGAACAAAGGACAAGAAACAAGTACTCATAGAGACTCCAGGTGTGCAAACAAGATATCAACGGTTCGCCTGACGCTGGGGTTGCCGCATGGCCATGCCCGGCTTCCACGAAAAAGTTTGCAAAAGTGTTCAACTAGCACCACTACGTGGTTAGTCTGTACAGTTTGAGTAAGGGCCCAGAGGATCTGTGGAGGCAGGTGCTGAAGAGGTAACTCCTTTTATTGATAACTTGAGCTCCCCTCTCGATTATTTCCCTAATCTCGGTGACACACAAATGGCACGAGTCATCTCCGCCCCCTCTGGAGGGTTGGGCTGATGCTACCTTGGACCACGACATGGTGAATTCTACATTATCCCGTTTCAGACGCCACACTAGTTCCGAGAGGGCGGTGCTGTGCTTCTTATATATATATATATATATATATAGTATACTAGGGAGAGGATCAGGGGTGTATAACACTCCACTTTTCCAGCAGGCAGTATAATGTTATTGCTTGTATGGTATGTAATTAACCTTTATGCTCTGATGAGTCCCACTTATAGTGCGGATGAAACAATGTTAGCAAGTAAAGACATGCATATGCTATAGGCGTTCTTTGTTATTTATTATATATATATATATATATATATACATATATATTTCTCTCTCATCTCAATCATTATAGTTGCTTTCTCTTTTTCTCTCAATAAATCACATTTCTCAACATTACTCACATTCACACATACATACAGATATAACAACACATATACCCACACATACGGACAAACATGTATGTATGTACGTATATGTATGTGTGTATGTATATATGTATATATATGTACATATGTATGTATGCACATATATATATATATATGTATATGTGTATGTATGCATATATATGTATTGTGATGTATACATGTATATATGTATGTTTGTGTGAGTGTGTGCTTATGAATGTATGAATGTATTGCTATTGTTGTTAATCCTATTCCATAGGTACATGAACGTAGACGTTTCAACCGTGAAAATCTTTTGCTTTTTACTTTTATTTCATTTTATTTAATGAATAACTTTATGGGTCCTTTGTTTCGTAACTCAGTTTAGTGTAATTTTAGAAAGTTTTGTGTCATTTCTTTCAGATCGAGTGACTTCATAGAGGTTCGCTTTCTGATCCATGTCTATATATGTTTGGAAACTATGGTATCAAGGTAAAACTATGTTTATGAATGTACTAACAGCCTCAGAATCCCTATTGCCTTCGATGTTATGAATGTAACATTTTAAAAGTTGAAATATAATTCAGTATTACACACCGTATGAGTCCCTGCCTGTACGTGCGTATGTATGAGTGTGTGTATGTATTGGGGTGTACACACGCATGTACACACACATATACACACGTCCACAAACACACACACACACACACACACACACACACACACACACACACACACACACACACACACACACACACACACACACACACACACATATATATATATATATATATATATATATATATATATATATATATATCCTGCTTGCTAATTCTAACAGATGTTTATGTCACTTACGCAATGCTTTCGGTAAAATCCTGAACTGCACGTCATCATGTCACTCGAACTCAGCATATTTTATCATCCGTATGTATAAATGCTTCATTTATTTGAATTACAAAGTTGTATGGATTTGATTTGTCAGGATCAGTACAGATGCAGATGTAATGCAATGCTTTTCAATATTTACCTTGCACCCTATTGGTTTCTATTCGTACGGACAATTAGACTGCTATAGTATATATACATATACTGTATATATATATAATATATATGTAGGATGTTATTTTAAATACCTATCACTCGAATATAGAAATTTCCTGGACATATATGTTTACCTTTATCTGGATACATATCCATCCAACTTTCTATTATGTATCTGACCATCTTCTTCTTTTACGTCTATTAGAAAATGAAATATTTTGAATATGCCTAATGGATCTTGCGACGTATTTACTATATTTTTTATTTTGCCACCCGTTTTTCTGTTTACCACTTGTTTTTCTCCTCTGTCGAGATTTGTGCTTCTTTATTGTGTTTCTTTACTTTCTAATCTGTTTATATTGTCCTGCTTGTTCGCTTTTTTCCGAACTACATCTTGCCTATTTTGGCATTAATATCAAGGTGAACCTCAAGTCTATGATTTCTTAGCATTTTCTTTCAGAAAAAGTAACGTGGCTCTAAATGAATATCTGATTGGAAGATTCGTTGAGGTTCCCATTTAATCTTTTCGTTTGATTGATTGCTGTCCCATTTTTCACGTGAGCTGCGACGTCACCGATGCCAAGCTGTACCAGCTTTTGATTTTCCCTTGGACAACATCGATGGCATAGAAAGAAGAGATTGTTATGCATGGATGACTGCTGGTCTTCTACAAAACGTGAACGGCATTTTATATATAAGAGTGTGTATGTTCGTGTGTGTATGTATGCAGGTGTGTTTGTCTGTATGTCTGTCTGCGTATGCGCACACGCGAATGAGTGTGTTGTGCAAGTACACATGCACCTACACATTAATTAACCCCAGAAAAGTATTGATCACGTAAATCTATTGTCAGAGTTATTTAGATCAATATCATCCCTTTTTATGTCGGAAGTCATATATCAAGTGTTTAATTATTCGATGTCTCTTAGGTTTAAGATAGTAGCGGTGATTTCAACAAGACCTCATGTACTTCCCTCGGCAGTTCGAAGTTGTTGTTCTTGCTATTCTACAATTAGATTTAATCAATTAACCTAAGAAATGGTTCTCTTCATTGCGGGTTTAATTCTAATTAATTAAAATTATTCGTCGCACTACATTATATAGGTTAGTCCCTATACAACAATTAGTTTCAATTTGATTGAAGAGTGTTCACTATTCTTAGATGTTAAGATATATTCAGAAAGCTATAAAAACCTCATTATCTCGGTTATTTCCTTCTATGTGTCTGGGAATGTTAGTTTATGTAAGATATTATTTTTATCAGTGTGTACTCTAGCATCCATGTTAGAGTACACACATTATTAATGTGCAATTGTGAATGTAATGTTGCAATGATTGTATGTTGTAAGTTGTATTTTATACGTATGAAGCTATGAAGCTGATACTTTGATTCGGGGCACATTCTTTCAAGATGAAGTTTGTATCCTGTGTGGCAACATATTAAATTTATTCTCTTGGGCTTGAGACAGGAAAAACTAAGAATATGTTATTTCATAAAGCACTGCAATTTGTAAAAGCAAGTTTTCCGAGAAAATATGAAAAACTGAAAGTGAGTGTAAAACTTTATTTTATGTGCTATATATATATATATGTGTGTGTGTGTGTGTGTGTGTGTGTGTGTGTGTGTGTGTGTATTAGAAAGTGAGGTTCTTTTACAAAATGAAAAAAAAATACGAGGTGTCCTACACGAGTGACAGTATAAGGAAAAAAGATGAATTCGAAAATGCAACTGGAGTCTTTTTTTTTTTAAATATATTTATTTGGTTCCTTTACCGGTTTCGCAGTTCTTGTGCTTTTCAAAGGTAAAACTGAGATGGAGGGTTTATGGTCTTCATCACATGTATATATATATGTAAACCCAACTTGAATCGTCTTTTGCATAGCTTGATGCATTCTGGGTGAATCGACATTCTCCATTCCTGGGCGTATTGAAAATTGTCAGGAACTTTAAAAGGGAATTTATTCAAAATATTGTGAATTTATACAGTTATGTTTATTTTACGTATTAATAAACCCTGCAACGCTGAGTGTGGTTATTAGCGTTCATATAACCATAAACAACCAAATTTGTTTCCTTTCCCGTTTATAAATATTCTACTTTACTTTTCCCTGAATAAAATAAACTTGAAATATAGAAATATCTGAAATTCCAATTATCTTTGTTTTCAATAAAATAACCTTCAAAAATACAGCGATATATCTCAAGTCATTGATAATGTTTCGTTTAAATCAATACAGCTCATCAAATTATTCATGTATATTCGTTGATTATTAATGACCAAGTAAAGTATAAGAACATTTGATTATTGAGTGGATATTGTAAGAAGACCACAATTTCAGAGTGACATGATTTATTTGCTGTGTCTTCAGAAGCAGTTTTATATTCTATAATTGGTACAATTAACCTATTTTAAACGCAGTAGTACAGGACAACAATCAGTATTGTCAAAGTGTTCAATTTCTGAAATCTATGATTGATTGATCGATCGATTCTGTGTTTTATTAATTATGCTTATGATTTCCAGAAAGTATAAAAATTGGAAGTCTTCTTTGTTTGTCTGATAGCATTCAATAATTGCTTTTTATTTTTCTTCTTGTCTCTTACTATT
>OZ024745.1:53329491-53331991 GCA_964016885.1 Eledone cirrhosa
AAGTTAATATAATTATATGTAAAGATGTAAAGTTATAAAGGACGCTCCCAATAAATATATATATATATATATATATATATATATATATATATATATATATATATATATAATTAATGACAGGAGGCTGGATTTGTGTAAATCATTGAAAGGTTTATTATACTATGATCATTTCAAGTTCCCATCTCTTTCTGTTTTCCTTTATCTGACCGTTAGTAGCACACTGTAAGCTTTAGCCACGTCACTCGAGGGCGACCGGCTAAGGTAGAAGGTGCTGGATAGCGGTCGCCCTCGGGTCCTCGATTTTCAGCCCCATGGAATTTACCTATTACATTCACGTATTTTATTTCGAATACCTGATGATATCACCGGATTCATACGGAACCCGGTCATTGTAATGATCATAGTATAATAAACCTTTCAAGGATTTACACAAATCCAGCCTCCTGTCATTTCATTATAATATTTAACTCCGTAATAGCACCACCAACTACAAAAACAAAGACGGTTGAACTGCTTTACGTTGAGTACTCTCTATATTATTACATTGCGATTGACCATATGGAATAGACCAGCTCTATCCAGTGGTGAACCTCAAACCTGAATATATATATATATATATATATATATATATATTGTTATACTTGGGGAGGGTCATATTTGCGTAATATTGCCAGAATTAATAACAGAACACACTCACTGTTTGGTTGGTTTTCGCTTCTCGCTGTCTTTTATATCTGCGATCTAACTTACTCGGTCCTCAATGTTGCCATATATATATATATATATTGAGAGCATTCTTTATAACTTTACATTTACAATTTGCCATCAATGTTACGGCCATGCTGAATAACCACCCCCCTGCGTCATTACTGTGTACGAGCATGCATTTGTGAGTATAAATATGTTTATTCACAGCCCCAAAACCGGCAAGACATATCATTGTATACTCATATATCTATCCACATATAGAATTTCAGCAATCCTACTATACAGTACGACATCTTTTCAGCACCTCCAAGCATGAGAAAACAACAACATCTGCAATAATAATAGCTATAACACAACGAAATGTAAGAAACTAAAGACAGGCAATGGATTACGTGCTGAATTTAATAAAGAAACAGGAATATCTTCATATTTCATGCGTAAATGTATAAGCTTTTATTCCCAACGCTGTTATATTTTGGTAGGAAAGTACAAAACATACATATATATATATATATATATATATATATATACATAAATACATACGAAATTATATACATACATACATAATATATATAGAAATTAATGAGTAAGCATGCATATATATATATGGGGCGTGCGTGTGTAAATATATATATATATATGATGGGGTGCGTGTGTGAAGATATATATATATGAGGGGGTGCGTGTGTGAAGATATATATATATGAGGGGGTGCGTGTGTGAAGATATATATATATATTGTGTGTATATATGTGTGTGTGTACGTGAACCCACGCATTTATGTATATATATATATATATACTTTTAGGATTTTAGATGTATATTATGTATAAGATATATAAGATATAATTACAGATAAACATAGACAGCTCACGCGCATATATATATATATATATGTTTACATACGCATACATACATATAAACATATGTATATACACATATATATAAATATACATATTTTATGTATAAATACTTTATACATATATATATATATACATATTTTATATATACATTTACTTATTTGAGTGAGTTTGTGTGAATGGATATGAATATATATATGTATATATAAATTATATACCTATATACAAATACAAATGTGTGTGTGTGTAAGCATCTATGTATATCTGTGTGTAGATGAGTATGTATGTTGGTGTGTATACATATCCTCTTCCCCACATGAGCCACTTCCATTCTTTGGTCAAAATGACAGATGAACGTCATTGAGTTTCCTTCTTTTGCAACCTTCCAACGATGTACTGTGTATTCTGAAATCCTCCATTTTATTACATATTATATATTCTTTATATATATTTTTACTGCCTTGCACCGACAATTTGAATTTCACTTTGCTGTTTTATACGTTTTTCTTTTTTGTTATTTTATTTCAATCTATTTTATTATTATCATCATTGTATTACATTCTTTTCTTTTTTTTCCTATCTCCTTTCTATATATTTTACTTGTTTGTAATGTTTGGTTGTTCCTGTGTTTTGGTTTTGTTTTCAGTTTTCATTGCCATTCTTTCTCAAGGTGTTGTTGCTGATTATGATGGCGGTAGTAGTCAATTTTTCTAACGTTTTTTTCTAATCTCTTCTTTCAATTGTTTTATTTTATTATATTTTTTGTTATTTGTTTGGGTGGGGGGTGTATATTCTATAGCTGCTAATCAAGCTATAAAAGTTTATATGAGAATGTATATATCTTCAGTCTCTTACATACACATGCACACACATTGTCTCTCCAGACTCTCTCTCTCTCTCTCTCTCTCTCTCTCTCTCTCTTTCTCTTATTT
>OZ024745.1:53349491-53364491 GCA_964016885.1 Eledone cirrhosa
ACCTCAGTACGTTTTCAATGCTTTTTATGTTTACTGTCGAATCATTAAGTTATGAGAGATAAAATGGTACAACATAACATACACACACGCACATACATATATATATGTATATATATATATATAAACATACAGGTACACATACACACATACACACACACACACACACACATCTATATGCGTTTGATTATGTGTGTAACGATGTGTGTACACATCGTTACACACATAATTGTTTCTACTTTAGGCACAAGGCCAGCAATTACCCAGTGCAAAGTACCAGTAATGCACTGGGTAATTGCTGGCCTTGTGCCTAAAGTAGAAACAATTATGTGTGTAACGATGTGTGTATTGATGATGTGGTTCTGTAAATATACTGTCTTATAAATTTTAGTCACATGGTGTTGGCTAATCAGAGTCTATGATAGTAGATAATTGTTGAAGATAGCACAGAATTGGATGAAATCTGGAAACTTATGGTTGCAAAGGGAA
This sequence comes from Eledone cirrhosa, assembly GCA_964016885.1. Taxonomy (NCBI): domain Eukaryota; kingdom Metazoa; phylum Mollusca; class Cephalopoda; order Octopoda; family Eledonidae; genus Eledone; species Eledone cirrhosa. The sequence continues at coordinate 53,349,978 of OZ024745.1, forward strand.
ATTTTTAACCCTACTACAATGCCAGAGTGGGTGTAATTTAGTGCGTATATGGGTATATTTATTTTCATACACCTATACACACATGGTAGTGGATTTTCACATCGCGAACGACAAATAAGGGTTCAGCAAGGATTTTTTTTTCTTTTAGTAGAAAAAAAAAACATGTTAGTGCCTCTAGATTCCATGAACGCACATATTCCTCTTGAGGTCTTGCAATCCTTTCCACAGATACATTCTTCCCGGGAGTCAGTTGATAACATGCTTCCTCGAGTGAATTGCAAGGCCCACTTGCTCCTTGCGATAAAACCACAGTGGCAAGTAAAGTTGTCATTTTGAGGAGCAGCATGATGCCACCATGCCTTGATATTAGCACATAGTCGGTCATAATGTTCAAGTTTTTTATGGTCCTTTTTTATATGATAAGGTTCATATCAACATTCGGTTCTCTTTTGAGACCAACGCCTAGTGATCGTTTTTTTCTTTTTTCTGTCAAAAGGTTACTCTCGGATGAAAAGATGGGAATTCAGCAATTTGACACGGGTTCAAAGACACCTTTTAAGTTCTGATAGAAAGATTTAAAGTCACATCCATCGGCAGCATTCTGCAATTCTTGTGATTTCCTTCAGGGTAGCTGAGACTGACATTTATTTCTGGCCTTCTTGAACTCATTGCAGTCTGCGGCATTATTCCTCTCTGACATCCACCGGCGGTGGCACTTATGCATGTCATCCAAAAGAGGAGAAATGTTTGAATCATTTGAATCAAACCAGTCTTGATGTTTTCTCTTTACATTGCCAAAAGTTTCCTGAGCTGATTCATAGACATCACTTTTGAAAGCTGACCATGCTAATTCAATATCTGTGCTGTCAGGGATAATAGTATGACTACTATCACAGAGTGTTTGAAATGCCTTGATATTGTCAGTGTTGTTGAGTTTTTTCACGTCTACTGCTCGTTGAGTGTGATTTTTACAAGCTAGACAAAGGATAGGGAAGCTGACCTTGGATCGTATTAGGCTATGTTCAGACCAACACTCACCAATTGAGTAGTGACATGTCATTTTTGTATCATTCCGGAAGGAGGACCTCACAATCACATAATCAATAAGATGATATTGGTTGGATCGGGGATGTTTCCATATATATATACATTTATATGTTTATATATATATATATTTAATGAGAGAGAGAGTGAGAGAGAGAGAGAGAGAGAGAGTGAGAGAGAGAGTGTGTGTGTGTGTGAGAGAGAGAGAGATGTAGATAGATAGATATTTACGTGCTTCTCACTGTAGTATACTCTACCATGATTCTCTTTAAACTCGTCTCATGTATTTGGCATCAGAACACTTGATGTGATAAAAACTTGCTGCTGACGTCATTGGAATAAAAATGTGCCAGGAATTATTAGTTATTAGATTTCGCTGCATGTTTACGTTGCTCTACACACAATATAAAGCATAATGTTATTAATGTGGTTATTTTGTGTTTCTTTCGTTTCTAATGTTGTTGTTGTCATGTTCTTTACTGTTTGTTTTTGATAGGTTTTATTTTAACAATGTTTTTTTTTTGTGTGTGTGTTTTTTTTTATTAAATATTGGTTTATTAATTCTTGTACTGGCGTTATGTTAAATCTCTTACGCATGGCACAATATAATTTTCCTATATTTGAAAGTCGGTCGTTGTCTGATCCTGGTTGTCTGATCCAATGATATGCTGCTACAACTCTGTTTAATTGTTTTCTATTTATCGATTTTATTTATATGTTTCATTTTGTTTTCTATATTAAATCAACATGTAGTTGTGGTAAGGAAAAACTATCCTGTGTGTTACTGGGACGAGCTATGTCACATATATTGATGAATTAGCACAGTCGTTAGAGAGTCGGTATTAGTTACATCTGTATACGCTCTGAGTTTAAATACCACTGCAGAGTTTAAAATAAATTAACAGTCGTAGGGAGTTGATTCTATATCTCTCCCAGTATCCTCTCTCTCTCTCTCCCAGCATAACCTCTTTCTCTCTCCATCTATCTCTCTCTCTCTATATATATATATGTGTGTGTGTGTGTGTGTGTGTGTGTGTGTGTGTGTGTGTGTGGTTCTATCCCTAAAGTGGTTTCCTTCCATAGTGAGAATGGTGGTGGCAGTCTATAGAAATAATGAAATGTCGAGCGTCGAGCTAGAAGCATCTTCTCATAAGAAATATCGTGCTGAGAAACCTCCCAAGAATATACCGGTGTTCAGAATAGCCTGGAAGGGTAAAATAGTAATAGCATTATTTGAATGATGGAATTTTATTTCAGGGAGATGCTTCTCTAAAATCTGAATGTTCATCGTTCATCGCATGTCTATGCCAGCCGCTCTGAATAATTTCATTTGTGTATTTTATTGGTTTAGTCATAGAAGAAATGGGAAGAGTTGTAATCATTGAGGGTCACCGACATTGGACTGGATGAAAACTTGACCAAAGAACAAAAAAACGACCCATTGACTACTACGTCAAACAACGACCCATTGACTGCTACGTCAAACAACGACCCATTGACTGCAACGTCAAACAACGACTCATTGACTGCAACGTCAAACAACGTCAAACAACGACCCATTGACTGCAGCGTCAAACAACGGCCCATTGACTGCAACGTCAAACAACGGCCCATTGACTGCAACGTCAAACAACGACCCATTGACTGCAACGTCAAACAACGACCCATTGACTGCAACGTCAAACAATGACCCATTGACTGCAACGTCAAACAACGGCGCATTGACTGCAACGTCAAACAACGACCCATTAACTGCAACGTCAAACAACGACCCATTGACTACTACGTCAAACAACGACCCATTGACTGCAACGTCAAACAATGACTCATTGACTACTACGTCAAACAACGACCCAGTGACTGCTACGTAAAACATCAGCTTGTAGGTATATTACTATATCCTCAAACCGACGAAGGTCCCGCCAGAATACATCCCAGACAACGCTTATTCTAGTTCTTAAGAGATATTTTTCTACGTTTCTATTAATGTCAATATACTTCAGTAGCAGATCTTGTCTTAAGGAAGTATTACAGTTCATTCTTGCAAATACTGAATTTGCCGAATCGTTAGAACGTCGGATGAAACGTTTTGCGTTATTTATGACAGCTCCTTTCATTCTGTGACGAAATCTCACCGAGATCAATCATGCCATTCTTTTATCCGGAGTCAATATATAGAGAAGCAGTCTAGCGTGGTGAACTGGTGAAATCGTAAGAGCTCTTTACACTGAGTTTAAAACTTGTTGTAGCCCTCTTAGTTAGAAGATGTAATCCATCACCTTATTTAACACCACCACCAGGACCTTGTAAATCATTCTCCCGTTCCTTCAGTAAATACAATATTCCGCAAATTATTATATTAAATATTGTCGTATATACTCCTGTTTATGGAATCAAGGTGTCGAACAGTTCTTTTAATGAATTAGATGTAATAAATTATTTGAGAATAATTTCACTTTTCTTTTAATATGTTCCCCGTATACACCTATAATCTACTTATTATTTATAATCATAGGGCGGTGGATTGGCAGTATCGGTAGAGGCACGGACGCCATGCTTTGCAGCAAAGAAGAGTTACGGCCTTTTATAGTCTGAGTTCAAATCCCGCCAAGGTTAACTTTGCCATTCATCCTTAGGGGGGGAGGTCGATAAAATAAAGTAACAGTAATACACTGGGATAATTGCTGAGCTTGTGCCAAAAGTAGAAACAATTATTTATAAACATATAAACAAACAAGGACTTTAATTAACCACTTTATCTTCATAGATAATATTCACTTAAATTTATATGAGCATCGCCTACCATTTTTCTAGGAATATTCTAAATTTTATTTGATCTCATGACAACTGACTAATGAAATTCTAGTCCATTTAATCAATAGTTACGAGATTGTTTTTCCTCCACATCTACAACTAGACCTGCTGTACCATTTTAGAGTTAAATGTAAACAACATGGAAACAACATAATGGTTATTACAAATTACAAACATCAGTAATTTCGATCAGCAAATTATATCCATTCAATTCAGAAAACTGTAACTTTCTTCATATACTACAACAGCTAAAAGAATTATAAAATATCACAAAGAAACTAATTATTCGATAACATGAAAAATTTCCAAATCTAACTCTGAAATTCTCTGAATCCAATATACAAGGCAATGTTTATTTCTATGGATCATCAATAAGAAGGGAATTGGCCATTTCAATACAGTAGAATATTCGATCTGAGAGTAGTGGGAGGGGGGCTGGGGCTTATTTCCCTACCACACAGAAATATGCATTCAAAATTGCCAAGTTCCGGTCGTTGACTGTTTGTAGAAGCTCTAGGAAAACGTTGCGCAATGATGTTGTTAGATTTATAGATTTTTATCGCCGTGCAATTTAATCGGATAGAAATTTTAAACAGATCTATGCTGATATGATTTCTCTATTTATGTACCCAGTTATTACTAATACTTTAAAGAATTTTGTTGCTTAACTGATGGCATGTTAGACGAGCGATCGAAGTATTGATAGTTAATACCACGTTTCCGGAACATTTTTGTTGCTGTTGTTGTTGTTTTCTTTTATATAGCTAAAATGTTTAATCCTAAAATAACAAAAACAAAAGAACTATATTTACTACATACAGATAAAACCTCATGGAATAAACATCTGGAATATTTAATAAAGTAACGAGAATTTCATTGCATTATATATTTAATGCAGAAGATCGTAGATAGATAAATTCTACTAGATACATGCCATTGAAGTGAAGTATTTCGTGATTTTCCCTCTGAGTAAAGTATAAGAATCATTGAGCAATTAACTTTAGTTTACATTAACATATTGACTTTCATAAACCTTAACTATGGCAGCTCCAATGTGAACGTTAGAACTGCTGAAACGAATAGCTATAATCTAACCCAAATTATATCCTACATGTATTAAAGTGAAAAGACAGACTAGATAGTCAAGTCTTAGATACTACTGAAAAACCAATAGACTGTTGTGGATGGAATACCTTTGGAGATAGTTCTGCTGGATGGAATGATTTGAAGATAGGGATATTGGATCAGATCTAACTTAGTGCAAAATGTCAAGAACAACAACATCAGTAACAACTACAACTACATTTTTGTTGGTATAAACTTTCATCTTCTTTTACCATTTATTTACACTTACACATGCTATATTAGTTTTTGTTTTCTACATTACTGTTCTGTAGCATTATTATGCACATTGCAGCATCATCAAATGTTTTCAATAGCATAGTTCTTTCCATGTGAAGAGGTTACAAGGCCTTTACGCAAAACATCTCCGTTTTGAGAGAAAGAGTGGCTTTGAGTAGTTTAGAAATTCAGCTAGACAAAGAAAGCAGCAGTGTAAAATCTACATGAGTATTCGATTGGTACTTCATTCAACGTCACTGGAAGGATGACAAGCAACGTTGACCTCGGTAGGATTTGAACGAATACAACAAGGCAACGACTTTACTAATCAAGCGCCCAATAGAACTTTACTCTCGCTATTGTTTTCTCACCAACCACTAACCTTCAACTGTATCAAATTTATACTTCCAATTTAGCCTACATTCTAGAAAATATTGAGAATTAGATAAGATCAGGCCTCTTTTTCTCAAACGAAACCAAAATATGTGTGCATGATTATATATATGCACAAACACGTGTGTCTGAGTGTATTACGTGTGTATCTAGGCTCGGAAAATACGAAGGGAAGAGTAATCTCCATTATCTAGTCAGTAAATAGACTAATTACAGCTTTAACAGAAAACAAAATAAAAATTATTTCAACTAATTATCGAAATATTCAAAATAAAAGAAATTTTCAAAAAAATCAATACCCTAAAAATAATTACACTAATTAAGAAATTTTAATGAGTGTTTGTGGTGCCTTGTTCATTTCTTGGTGACTAACGTTGAATACCGCAGAAATGTACTCATAAATATATATATATATGATGTTATGTGCATACATATCCAACAAAATATCTGGAAAACTAGCTAACGGTTTCTGTTCCCTGTTAAAACAAGAGTACATCATTAGATAATACTATTGTCAAATACATAAGTATTACAAAATAAGACTGCTTTTGTTTGGAGGGAATGTTATCTTACGTTTTCAACCATTGTTTGTTTTGAAAAAAGGATACTTTCTTTAAGACACTCGTGTACATTTTAATGGAACTCCTTACAGGAAGATCCTTCAAATTGATTAATAGTGTCTTTAAAGTGTATGAAATTCAAGTAGATTGGTAGATAGGCTAACGGCTTTTCTTTGATCAAGACCAACAAACTTCTGTTACAAGAGTGCCACCAGGTATTTAACAATTCCATGCGACCAGCTCAAATGAGAATGCATACAAATGTATTGTATGATCTTTTGAATCCACTGCACTTTATAACTAATTTTTGTTTATTGACACAAAGGAGCAAATCGGTCTCCATGTCTATTGAACTTCAATGTAAATAACATATTTAAATACTTTAACACTTTCAGCTCTACGCACAGCTAATTCTGCAAATTTTCCCCAAACAACTACCACTATATATATATATATATATATATATATATATATATATATATATATATATATATATCCTAAAGTCAATGAAAACCATGACCGCAGGAAGGCACTTTGCTCTAGCTCCCTCTAATATCCTCCTCAGCATCAGGATGTGACTGGTGGTTGATCTACCCTCACTGAAGCCGTTCTGGTTGTCCCTGAGCTTCTTCTCCATCTTAGGCTGGATCCTGTTAAGAATCATCCTGTTGAGGGTCTTTGCCACAAGTGACGTCAATGAGATCCCCCGGTAGTTGTTGGTGTTAGAGAGATCTCCCTTCTTTGTCACTGGGACGATGTTACTGATCCTCCACTGATTCGGGGCAACTCCTTTCTCCAGTGCCCCGTTACAGAACCCCAGGATGATATCATCAAAATCACACCTCTTCATCACCTCTGATGCCACTCCATCTTCTCCATGAGCCTTGCCCTCCTTGATCCTCTTCTTGGCTCTCTGAAGCCTTTGATTCTGTGGACCGTTACTGCCTGATGAAGAACTTACAGGCTTATGGAATCCCCAAGAAGATAGTGGACCTGATATCACTGCTCTACACCAACACCAAAGCCCAAGTCATTACACCTGATGGGATGACAGAGTTCTTTGAGATACTGGCTGGAGTGCTCCAGGGAGATACATTGGCTCCCTACCTTTTTATCATCGTAGTGGACTATTGTATGCGCCTTGCACTGGAGAAACACCAGGACTCTGGCTTTACTGTAGCACCGGCTCAGAGCAGGAGAGTTAGGGCGAAAAAGGTATCGGATGCTGAGTTTGCCGACGACATAGTTTTGGTGACAAATACAGTGAGGGAGGCAGAGGATTTGATGCGGGAGGTTGAGACTGTGTCGATGAGTGTGGGGCTGAGAATGAATGAGACTAAAACAAAATATCTGGTAGAGAATGTTGAGAAGCCAGAGGGGATCACTAATGTAGGCGGGAAGCCGCTGGAATTGGTTGAGGACTTCCTGTATTTGGGAGCAAAGATTGGGAATACGGAGGATGATGTGGTTGAGAGGAGGAGCAAGGCCTGGGCGGCGTGCCACAGCTTGAGATCGATGTGGAAGTCGGACCTTCGTAGAGACCTGAAAGTCCGCCTCTTCATTGCTGTAGTGGAGTCTGTGCTGCTGTATGGGTCTGAGACTTGGACACTGACCAAGAAACTCACTCAGATGGTGGATGGGTGCTACACGAGAATGCTGAGGTTAGCTGGACATGCTCACCGACATCCAGGGTTGACATTGCACTCAGTACTCCTTTGGGGGCCCCTACATGGACACACTAGAAGAGGAAGACCAAGGTTAACGTATGTTGATGCCCTAAGGACAGAGACTGGTCTGTTGGAGATGCAGGGCATGGCAGCGATAATGAGGGACAGAGACTGCTGGAGAGAACTCGTCCATGGATCTCGGGAATTTTACCCGCTTTATATATATATATATATTCCATTCTGGTTGTTACGAAGGATTGGCTCAAGAAATGGGATTAAGTGGTTAAGAAGAAGCTTGTTGTATATTTTTGCAGCAATTGCTATGAGAGAAATTCCTCTATAGTTGGTGACTAAAGAAAGATCTCCTTTTTGGGGCATGGGGATAATTTGAGCTGCATGCCAGACGCTAGGTGGTTTATTGGTCTCGAAAGTATGGTTACATAAGTTGAGCAAAAGGATGTGGAAATGCTCATCCTTCCAAATCAGGGTAGGTATATTATCCGGCCCAAAGGCTTTTGAGGCTTTGAGCTGTTTGATGGCTTCTTTGAGCTCAGGCATATTGAAAGGAGAGGTGTTGATTCCTAAAGGCTCTGAAACCTGAACGGATGGCAGTTGATAGTTATCAGGGAGTCTGGCCTTTTTCCCTAGAAGGTTTTTAAAATGAGCAGACCAATTTTCAAGACGTTTTTTTGGCAGAGCCTCCTTTGATTCTAACTGCAGAGTTTAAGTTTTTGCCTGAAAGATCTTTGACAACCTTCCAAGCAAGATGATGGTGTTTGCTGATGTGATGTTGCGATAGCTGATCAATCCTACCTGAGATATAGTCGGCTTCAGCATTAAGATAAGCGTCGTCTAGTGATTTGTTGTGGATTATGTTTTGCGCATGTCTGTGGATAGGATTCAGGATAGGGGATACCAACTACAGCCTAGGAGAAGCTCACGCTACCCAGCAAAATACTTGACCGACACCGACTTTGCTGACGACATCGCATTGATCAGTCGGTCACTGGAAAATGCTGAGAGTCTTTTGAAGTCATTAGAGCAAGCGTCCAACTGTGTTGGACTGTACCTCAACGAATCCAAGACTGAGTATGTGAACAGATGCGCAAACAGCCCAAACTACCCCACCAGAACCCTTAATCGTACCACCCTTAAGCAGGTGGAAGATTACAAGTATCTTGGCTCATATATCTCCTCCTCCAAAAAAGATTTTCTAACCAGGAAGGGTATGGCATGGTCAGCGTGCAATGACATGCACGCCATATGGACATCTCAACTTTCCAACAAGCTAAAACTGGAAATATTCCAAGCAACCATTAAGCCCATATTACTTTATGGATCCGAAACTTGGACACTAACATCACAACTTGAGAGGAGATTGGATGGCACATATACCCGCCTCTTAATGAGAGTGCAAAACCTATCCTGGAAACGACATTCCACCTTGTCTAAAATCGATGGCAAACTCCCTCGAGCCTCTGCCCTTCTAAAATCCCGGAGAGCTCAATTTGCTGGCCACTGTCACCGTGCCAGCAATGAAATCATATCCGCTCTCTTGCTCTGGAACCCTGACTCCAGCCTGACTAGGAGTAGGAAGCTGTCATTCCCTGACGTTATCTCTAGGGATACGGGAATCAGTAGACAGGACCTGGGGGAAGCGATGGGGGACAGGGAATTCTGGGGCATGAGGGTGAGATCCATCATCTCGAGAGTAGTCGACGAATGATGATGATGATGTATATATACCACGACGAGCTAAAGCCAGTATTTGAAATATATAGTATAAAATTGTCTAGCTTACATGCTAATTAAGTGTTTCTCGGTGAGATTTGCTGCATAAGTGAAACGCACGAAATATAATCGTTTTCCAATCTTAAATACCACTATAAGTGTCGTCCCTTGTCTACAGTTTTCTTTGCGGATAAAAGATACAGTTTTCCTCAGATAGAAAGCACCAAATTTTAACTACCCACTAAAAGTCGAAAATTTTCTCACTAGTTACATATTGCTACTGTGTTTAGAATGAATGATACGATACCCATTTGGCAGCTGGTGAACTTAAGAGGAGAGAGTTATATGTAAAAAGTATGATCGTCACTGTTCAGAAATTAGCATAACCTTAGTTGGTTGCACGAAACCGAACGATTCAGCTACCAATACTCTCGAAATGCTAAGCACTTAAACTGGAAACTGAGGCCCCACGCCTCGAGCATTCCTTCGTTAATATTACTATCTTACTATCAATAAAAATGTACATTTTAAGAACAGAAGAATGTTGAGTCTGACATTCACGCCTATATCATCTTCTCCTACGTTCTATCAACGACCTTTCTCACAGCTTAACGTAGCCCAGAAGGAGGAAGAGGGGGAGGAGGAGGTTACATTGAGAGTAGCAGATCAGTCATTAAGGCGTTTAACTAATGCTTGACAGTATTTTTTCCGGCTCTTTATTTTTTTAGTTGAAATCCAGCCGAAGCCAACTTTGCCTTTTATTCTTTCCAGGTCGATGATATAAAGTAGCAGTCCGTTATTGCAGTCGACAACTTTCCCCTTCTTAAAACTGGTGGTCTGTAAGATTATTTTACCAAAAGCTTATCAGTTGATCTTTGTTAAACTCTTCTCGGATCTATTATAATCTCTCTAAAATCCTTCAGTTAGTAAAAGGTAATTTCTTATCTCAAGAGATCATGTAGTAATTAATACTTATTTTAAAGTTCTAAATAGGATGAAAAGCAAAGCCAAACCACAGAGGATTTGGAATTATTCCCAGAAGGTGAAGAAATAAGTTTCAGTGTCTACATATAATATGTTTGGTAACTTACTATAATCGTTTATAAACGATGTACCGTGGACTTTTTAAGGATTTACAGACCACATACCAACCAATTCGTGATTGTCTTGTCAAATATATTATTCATAAATTGGTTATAAGTAATTATTATTAATATAACTAAATATAAGCTTGTGCTGTGGCGGCGATGTATTTGATTTGCATGGTTTTTTATATGAAATCGTATGTTAAAACAGATATTGCTATATTAGGGGAGGGTCAGTTTGTTATAATATTGCCAGAAAAATATAGCAAAACACACTCACTATTTGGTTTGGGTTGATTTTCGCTTCGGTTGTTTTTAATAGTTTTATAGTTTGTTTTTCTATATTTTTCTGCAACATTATAACAACATGACCCTCCCCAAATATAACAATAACTAGATATAATTTGCTGGATATATCTTCTTTTAAATGTTTAACTCACAAAAGTATTTTTTCTGTATATCATGTAAAATTCTTCAGTAATTTTGGGTTTCATTTCCAATGCACCACTAAGTAAAAATAAGTACCACTACATTACTGCCACGTGGTTACGAAAATCCGGAGCGGTTATATGTTGATATATTATAAAACCAAGGAGTGATTACCGTTTCAGAGATGACCGTGTATTGGGAAAATGAAATATCACAATTTGTGAATTATCTATATATATAAAACAGAGGATGTCTGTCTGTGCGTATGTGAGTTCAAATCTCTAAAACTCGAGAACCACCCAACCAACTGTTTTCAAACTTTACACATGTAATACTTATGTTTCAGGGAGTGTTCTGAGCAAATAATTTCAAATTTTCTATGCCCCCGGGACCACATTAGGCGATTTAGCGATCTCGCTCTATAATTTTTAGTCTTTCTCTTTTTAGATAGATACATACTTATAACGTCGCGCCCTTATAATATCTGTCTGTATGTCTGCTGACTGCATTACGTCACTTCCTTGAGGATGTGTGTGTGTGTGTGTGTGAGTTTTAATCCCTAAAACTCGAGAAGTACCCAACCGATTTTTTTCAAACTTTACATACGTATTACTTTTTGTATCTCCTATGGCTCGTATTAGGTGAAAAACTGCGTTATTTAACATTTGTAGGGTTTTTTGAGGCGTTACGTCAGACCGATTTCCTTGAAATTGTAACTATGTATTAGTCAGTCTCTTCTTCATACCGTAAGCAAAGAAAATCCAGCTTTCTTATGGCCTAGGGCCCGCATTAGGTGAAAAACTTCATTTGTTCAGCTTCTTAGGGCTTTTTGGAGGCGTTACGTCTAGCCGATTTTCCCGAAATTTCAAGGCATATTATGCACATAAAAAAAAATCATTTTCTTGATCCCCTAGGGCCCGCATTAGGTGAAAACCTGCATTTTTCCTGCTTCATCGAGGAAAATCTTAAAGATTATCCAGCCATCAGAGTATTCGGTTTATTTTCTTTACATATTGTCCAGGCATGCAGTTTTTAGGTCTAATGGCGGCTCGCGTTACAAAATACCTTATCCCGTGCAACGCCGGGTACCACTGCTAGAATAAAGATAACGTAAATATGCATTGCCGCCAATTGAAATCAAATCAATGTATTTCTAGTGCATGATTTTTTTTTTTTTCGTTCTAAAAGTAACGATAGGTGAACGGTACATTGGCAAAATTTGAAATCAGAAAGTAGAAATGAAGATAAGCGATTGGAATATATGTAGTCATTTCAGAATTTGTTTTGATTTTCTAATCACTAGTCATTAAATACATTACGATTGATTTCATCACAATCAAATACAAATCTAATATTTACCGACCAGACTGTTTATCTGTATCTGTGTCTAGAGAAGAAGTCATGTATAAATTCAGTAACAGTTTGCAAGTGCATGTGTATATTGAATATACAAAAATAACACTTCTGCACTAAAAATTAATTTAGACAAACTTTAATCTCGAAATATGGTTACGTTTTGCTTCAAGGTACATGGCGTAGACAGAGTAATATTTAATTCAAGAGTCTTCGTTTCTACTGAATATGTGAAACATAAATCGCCTAAACGGTGCACATTTAGTTCAATTAGAAATGTTGATAAATTTCTTTCTTTTTGTTTAGTTTTCATGAGTAACTTTTTTATGCTTTTGTTTCTTTATTTCATTTGTTTCATTTTCTACGGATTTTATTTTATTTCACAAACTGGTTTGGTTGTTAAAATGAAACAATTTACTTTATTTAATGGTTGAGTGAGTCAAGCATGTATATAAGGTAAAGTTATTTTGTGCAACTTAATCAATGTTCACCGGAAAATGTCATAGGCTCATTTCATTTGGAGCTGACATGTGTTCAAAGCGCCTACATCTAACATTTTTCATTTAATATTGCTGTTCAGTTAAATGTATAAAGACACTGAGCATTTGTATAAATGATGAATGCTTCCTTAGCTTCCATTAAAGTATAGTTTATGCTTGATGCGCTGCATGAAAACAAAGTTTTCTTTCAATTAGCTGACAATTCAATAATATGCCTTGAAAGACTCAATGTTAACAGAATCTTTACCTTCATGCATCTCCGTAATGATATCATTCCATTCAAATAAATAGCTACAAAAATACATGTAGTCAAAGAAAGGGATTGTGTGTGGTGATTTCAGATGCTAGATCCCTGACGCCAGGAAACGAAACATTAGATAATATATTCACCTAATATATATACCTAAAAGCATTTGATGACTCAACAGCAATACCTTTGACTTTATCATTTATCTGCGACAATAAGGATGAATTTTCCATCAATTTCAACCATGAACACTCAAAAGTTCGAATTACAAAATTCTTATTCGTCAAATGAACGTGTAAATGTGACACTATGACGAAATTGGGTCATTAAATACAGGTAGAATCAAGTAAATGAGTGGGATATGAACTCAGAGCGCAAAAATTCAGTATGAATACGACAAGGCATTGTATCCATACACCAAATCACCTGCCACCTCGCTAACTTACCTGGTGTCAAATATCAACACCATCAATTGTAACAATAAATAGTTCAAGAAGGTATTTGAGTATATTTTCACATCTTTAATCAAGTGAAAATCTCTGAGGACGAGGACAGAAGCTAGAGAAATTGGTGCCAAGTATCATAGACAATATACGATCAAATAAATATATTTCATTTTCTATCTGGTGAACACTATATATATTCAACAAATCCGAGATTTTACATTAATTCATTTATGTGTTGTAGTTCTTTTTTTCTGCATGTTATTGGAGCTGTCTGTCTTTTGCGTTTTAATTTTTTATTGTTTTAGTTACTACTATAATCATGGCTTAGACAGATATCAAACGCTATTCATATTTATTTCTTTTTTAAATACTACTACTGAGGAAAGGAGAGGGAGAAAAAGTAGAGAGAGTGAGAGAGAAAGTTCATTCAACTATGTATTTCTTTTGTTCTTATTTTTTCAATGAATTCTTTATTACGAAAAGAAGAAAATTGAGACAACCTTTACCGATTCACTGATATCAATCATACAAATATGCATACAGCTATATATATATATATATATATATATATATATATATATATATATATATTATACCCTTTGCTCAGTTAGTAGTTTTACAGAATTAATCTTATTTAGTTTCTCTTGGAATTTGGTCAGAAACTGTGTTTGTGGCTAGATTCCAAACACATCGTAAGGGGATTACTTCTGTAAAACTAGTAAATGAATAAAAACTATAACATACTCTACTCACTGAATCATTGAGTACTTTCTTTTGTAACTGTAAGCCTTGTTCTCAAAAATAGAAGTAGAGAAAAAATAATGGTTTCTCATTTAGGTACAAGGCCAGCAATTTGTGAGAAGAGGAAAGCCGATTAAATAGACCAAAGTGTGTGACTGGTACT
>OZ024745.1:53366991-53369491 GCA_964016885.1 Eledone cirrhosa
GGTGGTGGTAGGGGACTACTGGTAGGGAGAAGGACTACTGGTGGTGGTAGTGGTGGGGGGACTACTGGTAGGGAGAAGGACTACTGGTGGTGGTAGTGGTGGGGGGACTACTGGTAGGGAGAAGGACTACTGGTGGTGGTAGTGGTGGGGGACTACTGGTAGGGAGAAGGACTACTGGTGGTGGTAGGGGACTACTGGTAGGGAGAAGGACTACTGGTGGTGGTAGTGGTGGGGGGACTACTGGTAGGGAGAAGGACTACTGGTGGTGGTGGTGGTAGGGGACTACTGGTAGGGAGAAGGACTACTGGTGGTGGTAGTGGTGGGGGACTACTGGTAGGGAGAAGGACTACTGGTGGTGGTAGTGGTGGGGGACTACTGGTAGGGAGAAGGACTACTGGTGGTGGTAGTGGTGGGGGACTACTGGTAGGGAGAAGGACTACTGGTGGTGGTAGTGGTGGGGGACTACTGGTAGGGAGAAGGACTACTGGTGGTGGTAGTGGTGGGGGACTACTGGTAGGGAGAAGGACTACTGGTGGTGGTGGGGGGACTACTGGTAGGGAGAAGGACTACTGGTGGTGGTAGTGGTGGGGGACTACTGGTAGGGAGAAGGACTACTGGTGGTGGTGGGGGGACTACTGGTAGGGAGAAGGACTACTGGTGGTGGTAGTGGTGGGGGACTACTGGTAGGGAGAAGGACTACTGGTGGTGGTGGGGGACTACTGGTAGGGAGAAGGACTACTGGTGGTGGTAGTGGTGGGGGACTACTAGTAGGGAGAAGGACTACTGGTGGTGGTAGTGGTGGGGGACTACTGGTAGGGAGAAGGACTACTGGTGGTGGTAGTGGTGGGGGACTACTAGTAGGGAGAAGGACTACTGGTGGTGGTGGGGGACTACTGGTAGGGAGAAGGACTACTGGTGGTGGTAGTGGTGGGGGACTACTGGTAGGGAGAAGGACTACTGGTGGTGGTAGTGGTGGGGGACTACTGGTAGGGAGAAGGACTACTGGTGGTGGTAGTGGTGGGGGACTACTGGTAGGGAGAAGGACTACTGGTGGTGGTAGTGGTGGGGGACTACTGGTAGGGAGAAGGACTACTGGTGGTGGTAGTGGTGGGGGACTACTGGTAGGGAGAAGGACTACTGGTGGTGGTAGTGGTGGGGGACTACTGGTAGGGAGAAGGACTACTGGTGGTGGTAGTGGTGGGGGACTACTGGTAGGGAGAAGGACTACTGGTGGTGGTAGTGGTGGGGGACTACTGGTAGGGAGAAGGACTACTGGTGGTGGTAGTGGTGGGGGACTACTGGTAGGGAGAAGGACTACTGGTGGTGGTAGTGGTGGGGGACTACTAGTAGGGAGAAGGACTACTGGTGGTGGTAGTGGTGGGGGACTACTGGTAGGGAGAAGGACTACTGGTGGTGGTGGGGGGACTACTGGTAGGGAGAAGGACTACTGGTGGTGGTAGTGGTGGGGGACTACTGGTAGGGAGAAGGACTACTGGTGGTGGTGGGGGACTACTGGTAGGGAGAAGGACTACTGGTGGTGGTGGGGGACTACAGGTAGGGAGAAGGACTACTGGTGGTGGTAGTGGTGGGGGACTACTGGTAGGGAGAAGGACTACTGGTGGTGGTAGTGGTGGGGGACTACTGGTAGGGAGAAGGACTACTGGTGGTGGTAGTGGTGGGGGGACTACTGGTAGGGAGAAGGACTACTGGTGGTGGTAGTGGTGGGGGACTACTGGTAGGGAGAAGGACTACTGGTGGTGGTGGGGGACTACTGGTAGGGAGAAGGACTACTGGTGGTGGTGGTGGTGGGGGACTACTGGTAGGGAGAAGGACTACTGGTGGTGGTGGGGGACTACTGGTAGGGAGAAGGACTACTGGTAGTGGTGGGGGACTACTGGTAGAGAGAAGGACTACTGGTGGTGGTAGTGGTGGGGGACTACTGGTAGGGAGAAGGACTACTGGTGGTGGTAGTGGTGGGGGACTACTGGTAGGGAGAAGGACTACTGGTGGTGGTAGTGGTGGGGGACTACTGGTAGGGAGAAGGACTACTGGTGGTGGTAGTGGTGGGGGACTACTGGTAGGGAGAAGGACTACTGGTGGTGGTAGTGGTGGGGGACTACTGGTAGGGAGAAGGACTACTGGTGGTGGTGGGGGACTACTGGTAGGGAGAAGGACCACTG
Source organism: Eledone cirrhosa (assembly GCA_964016885.1). NCBI lineage: Eukaryota > Metazoa > Mollusca > Cephalopoda > Octopoda > Eledonidae > Eledone > Eledone cirrhosa. Next base: position 53,369,172 of record OZ024745.1, read on the forward strand.
GTGGTGGTAGTGGTGGGGGACTACTGGTAGGGAGAAGGACTACTGGTAGTGGTGGGGGACTACTGGTAGGGAGAAGGACTACTGGTGGTGGTAGTGGTGGGGGACTACTGGTAGGGAGAAGGACTACTGGTAGTGGTGGTGGTGGGGGACTACTGGTAGGGAGAAGGACTACTGGTGGTGGTAGTGGTGGGGGACTACTGGTAGGGAGAAGGACTACTGGTGGTGGTAGTGGTGGGGGACTACTGGTAGGGAGAAGGACTACTGGTGGTGGTAGTGGTGGGGGACTACTGGTAGGGAGAAGGACTACTGGTGGTGGTGGT
>OZ024745.1:53374491-53404491 GCA_964016885.1 Eledone cirrhosa
TGGAGTCTCCACTGATAACCGGATCCGCCTGCCAGAGGGCGGTGAGCGCCTGGGCACACTCAGTGTGCCAGGCGCCCAGATAGATAGATAGATAGATAGATATATTTCTTTATTAGCCACAGGGGCACAAAAGAAGGGGACAAATACAAAGGGGGAAGATAGATAGATAGATAGATAGATAGATAGATAGATAGATAGATAGATAGATAGATAGATAGATAGGCGTATAGAGGCTTATTGGATTGTATTTAATCCTGGCCTAAAACACGTCCATCACTCAATAGATGGTTAGCTTTCCAAATTGAAATAGTGTCGACCCGAGGGATGAATACTTATTTCATCTGTAACGTAGGAACGGGTGATGACCGCTACATAGTATCAAGCAGGATCACTGAGTATAAAATTCCAGATACGTGAGGCCCGTTGAACATGTTTATTGTGTTACGTACATTTCATCAATGATCAGGCTTGAAACTGTCTTCGATTACGTAACCTACGTCCCTGCCTCATCAAACGTATTAAAACAGTTGATGTCTTTGTACCCCTGAAGAGGCAGTGGTTTAAGGAGTCGGACCACGCAGTCAAATAAGGTCACGTAATTATAGACGTTTTTACCCTGATCACTAATGAAACTTGTTTAACAAAATAAACCTATGTTAAACTGATATCACTCTTCTGGTCATACACACACACACACACACACACACATATATATTATATATATATATATATATATATATACGCGCGTGTGTGTGTGTATGTATGCATTTATGTACATGTGTATGCGTGCTTGCATTTATATGTATAAACATATACGAAACATCATTTTATCGTTACGTGCCTTCTATTTTCATTGTTTTGCTCATTGTATATTTACGTTATATATTGTTGTTGCTTATTTTATTGCTGGTCCTGAGAGTGCAAACCTGTGATCCGTGAAAATTCCTTAACATTGGATGCGTTGTCAAATATGTCGTTCCACTTGTAAGTCGGTCTAATATGATTTGAGGAATATCTTTTTACAATTTTTATCAAATCAATTTATATTACATTTTAAGCATTGCGTATATAAATCTGTATGATTATGTATGTGGGACTTGCCATACAGCCCTCGAATTGAATCACTGTGTGATAGAAAGAAATTTCATAGATGAATAAATTCTATATTATTCTAAGGAAATCGAAGGAAAGGCTGTGTAGCTAAGACGTTCGCTCTGTGGTCAAATATTTCTGGTTTTGTCCGATAGCACGATATTTAACTATTACCTAAGCTTCAACTTAACTAATAGTGTGCAATTTGGTAGATGGCAACATTTTTTACGGTTTCGAGTTTCTACTGTGTGTTAAGCGTTAATTAATATAATTCATATTACTATAACAGCATTATTATTATATTAGATATAATTTGTATGCATTTTTGTCTTTATTTTCTCTCTCTCTCTAGGTATATTGCCAAATATACTATGCACACATTCATATATACATCGCTATTTCAGAGCACCAATCCTAATACTTAATTTTTGCTGGACCGGCAATCGCTCTGTATAATCAGCTCCTGATTATTACTGGAATTCTATAAGAATCTAGCTTCTATAATTTTCGGCGGAAGAGGGAAGTACGGAGCTCTTACACCGAAAAGAAGTAAGTGATATAGTCACTATTTTAAAAATGATTGCGTAAGGTCTTCAAAATATGTTTAATTAAACATACGGTATATTGCCACATATACTATGCATACATTCATATATATATATATATCAAAGGTATATATTGAGTTAGAAATTAAAAATAGTATCTTACAATAAAATAGCTATAGGAAAGAGATTTTTCCGAACCGTATATTATAATATATATATATATAGAGAGAGAGAGAGAGACGGAGGATTTATAAGTACAATTGAAAGAAAGGAAAATTCAATACATTGTGTAGCCTAAAGTTGGTGATTTTGTTGACTCAAACGTCATTTACACAGACGTTCATAGACATATAAACCTTTTGTGTCATCGAGGGTCTAAAGGTCTTTTACCTGAACGTGGAAACCGAGTAATTAGCTCTGAGTCGTCAACTATTCACCTACATGCACAAATAAACCTATACACACAGAGCCATCCATATTCCCACATACATACACCCAATCACTTTTCCACACAACACACATATATATGTATATAAGTTCGTCAAACACACACCTATACATGTATATAAGTTCGTCATAGAAAATAATACATTTTGGTAGTTGTTCTATACTGATATACAAATATTCCCTTATTAATCACTTTGTCAAAACGAGAATGCGACATTGATTGAAATGTCATTGCCAACCTAAAACTACCTACTATATTGTTTACCAATTGTTATACAGAATAAATAAATACATATATACATACGTTCATACGTAAATATATGTTCGACTATCTCCGTGCGTGTGTGTGTGTGTGTGTGTGTGTGTGTGTGTGTGTGTGTGTGAAGGAGCTCAGCTGAGTAAAGGCACAAGCAGAAACTGTATGAGCTTACGGTTAATTTTTTTCTTCATAAATGTACCAAATATGCATCCTATTAAACATCGAGTACTACTTTGCTTTGCGGTCATTCTCGGCTTAGCACTGTAGAAACCCCTTATATATATGCCGATGGCAACTACTTTTTAGGTCTTTTAAGGGTCTTCATCCTATTTTATATGCTTAATAGCATTTCTGCGCTTCAGCACTTTCGTTATATATATATATATATATATGTGTGTGTGTGTGTGTGTGTGTGTGTGTGTGTGTATGTGTGTGTCTGTGTAAAAGGTAAACAGTAATAACAACACAATCCGTACAGTATATGGAAGGGATATATTAGGTTAACGCTTGATATAGCAGGAAGAGGGTCTTAACCTTTCGGACGCTAGTCCTTCATCAGAAGAAAGAATGATAAATAAAATAGATTGAGGGACGGGCGGGATGGAATTGGAAAAAATGTCTTTAGATAAAAATAACAGGTCCATTCATGTTGACATCTCTTGCAAAACTGTTGGTGCTGGCGTTTTGTGTATGATTTGTTTTTTAGAAAAGTGGATGATAGCGCGCGTCTACCTGAAATGGAAAAAAAAATGTTTTGTAAAAAGAGGTATACTTGAGCACGTGCGTAAGCATGAGTTTGTGTGTGTGTGTGTGTGTGTGTGTGTGTGTGTTATTATAGGTCCGTACGAAGGTATATATATATAAATATATATATATATGTATATATATACAAATATATATATGTATATATATGTATATATACGTATATATAATATATATATATATGTATATATATATATATATATATATATATATATATATATATATATATATATATATATATATATATGTATATATATACGTATATATATATATATATATATATATATATATATATAGAAACACACAGATACATGCGGACACACACATATATACATACATGAATGCATCCGCACCCAACTGTGAGTTAAGGGTGCCAACTTCACCGATGTTGCTCAATGAATGACTGGGACAGACCAATTCAGTTTGAACCAGACTGAACCAGTGTCAGAGTTAAAAATACATTATGAAGAGAGAAGAAACATTTAGATATAATTAGTAATAAAATGTATCATACCTAAACTGTTCCTAAATTCCTCGACTACGTAGTTTCGTGGCATAAACAAAAACAACATATCAAAGATATAGAGTCCTTGCGAGGTCTGCCGACCTATCAAGAGGATACCTCATTTTACTAGTCTCAAGAACGCGTCTACACGACGTGAGAAAGAATCCCAAAAGGCGGAGGGGGAGATAGTCACGCGATACAACGGTCGAGAAACAGAGCTAAGCCTCTTATAACCACGAAGAAAATATATAAGTATGTGTTCCTACATGTAAAAAATACATATAGGGATACAAGTATCGTCCAACCGTATACCATTTGTATCCCTATATATATTTTTCACATGTAGGAACACATACTTTTATTATTATTCTCCCCTAAGGTTGAGAAATCTTTTGGTCGTTTGAACTGCTGCTATTTTTAGTAGCAGGACATTGACCTGTCCGCCCTACTTTCTGTCTTTACACGCGGCACTAGACAGGATTGTTTCTTTCCTCATTCACTCTCATTCGGGAACAATTTTGTATGGCGCCAGTTTGTGATTTGAACTCGAGAATTTTATATTCTCCGAGCGAGAAAAGCCTTCTGACGAAATTCTCTTTCTCAATGGAAATCCACTTGGATTATCTGTTTATTTTGGGAATGGAAACCGCGGTAAAGGCACATATAATAAGTACAGCGAACTTTTTAAAATTTATTTTAAAACTTTTTCTCTATTTGCTAAACCTTGATTTTATATGTTCTGGCTTGTTAATTAATTAACCTTCTTTGCCTACTTATTCCTGAGAAGGTCATGGGGGCAGAGACATCAGTCACTTCTTCCCGCGTGTCCTGTCAGAAGGAACCATCTCCAACTGATCCGGCTGGATCCTCAAGTGAGAGCAACCAAGCTCATCGATGTTATCCAACCATCTTGCTCGGTGTCCAACCCTGGTATTCCTGCCAGTAGGTTTTTGCCCATAAAATATGTGCAGCGATTCTTTCCTAAGACATTCTAACCACACGTCCATAGTATCGGTCCTGTGATGTCTCAGTTTAAATAAGTAGCGACTCTACCTCGAGTGACTCTCTGATTTCGGAGCTGCGCACTCTATCGAGTAACGTTACTCCAGAGACCCTTCGGAAGAACCCATCGTAATTCTCTGGATTTGGATGCAATAGTATCTGCATACCTGTTTCTGACTTCCTTATCCTCCAATATTTCCCACTTTATCCTGTAGATCACCCTGGACCTGCCAGTTTTGTGGGCTTCTTCGGCTTTATATAATCTCAAGTTACAGATAACTAAATGGCGATTCGTTGACAGCTCAGCCTCTACCTGATGCCAACATAATTTTGGAAATGCTGATGGAATATTTTCCACATCATACAGATAATGTAGTGCACACGGCGGCGTTGGGGAGAATAAAGATTGAGTTTTTCTAGTCGACCCCATTAGTCAAGGCCTGTCATGCTATCTATCTTTTTTTGTGATTGATGTTTGAGGTGCTTCAATTTTCATGATTCTTTGTTTCGTGCGGGGAGACCATCCTGGACAACAGTATTCAAGATGGGGTCGGGTAAAAGTAGCGAAGAGAAGAATAATGGTGTGGATATGTCTCGACTGGAAGGTTCTGAGAATCCAGGAACACTTTCTATTTATAAAGAAAAGAAATTGAAAATGCAGCTGGAATATTTTAAGAATATTTATTACTTTACCGGTTCCACAGTTCTTATGATTATCAAAAGAAATGTGAAACCGGTAAAGTAAATAAATATTCTTAAAAGATTCCAGTTGCATTCATTTTCAAATTCTTTTCCTTCTGGACAATTCTAAGCCGGTAGAATTCATTTCTATATAAAATGAATATATATATATATATATATATATATATTTAAAAGAATAGAGGTATATATATATATACATATGTAGGAGTGGTATTTAATTTGTTGGAATTCCGACAAACATAAATGTTTATAACTGATATAGAGCACTCAACAAGTTGCTGGAGTAAATATTCCAAGATAATAATTGTTTCTACTTTAGGCACAAGGCCAGCAATTATCCAGTGCATTACTGGTACTTTATTTTATCGACCCCGTAAGGATGAAAGGCAAAGTCAACCTCGGCGGGATTTGAACTCAGATCATAAAGGGACGTAACTATGCTGGAAAGCATGGCGTCCGACCCTCTACCGATACTGCCAATCCACCGCCCTCTATTCCAAGATAATAATAAATGGAAACTATATTTATAAAACCATATTTATTTTATTATATATATTTCAATAAAATACAAAAATTTGTTTTATAAACAAATTTTTGTATTTTATCTGATGAAAGCGCACCAAGCTTTGCTTGGTCGCCCTTGAAATATAAATAATAAAATAAATATGGTTTTATAAATATAGTTTCCATTTATTATTATCTTGGTATATATATATATAACCAAAGATTAATATGGTTCATTGATTACTCAATGAATACAGTTTTACAATAGATTAAAAGAGGTCAAGGCTAAATCTATGGAAGGGCACTAGTGAAGTCATAGATTGGTTCAATAATATCTAAAATAAGAATAATCATAAGTTCATTCAAATGGACATAGCGAGTTATTATTCCTCGATAACTCCTAACTTACTAAATAAGGCGATAGCATATGCATATAAACACTCGGATCTATCTAGTGACGAGATAAACATTATTCTAACTGCAAGGCGAACATTGATAGATTTTAATAATTGTTTCTATTTTGGGCACAAGGCCAGCAATTCTTCCAGTGCATTACTGGTACTTTATTTTATCGACCCCGTAAGGATGAAAGGCAAAGTTAACCTCGACGGGATTTGAACTTAGAATGCCAAGGGCTGTAACTCTATGCGTCAAAGAGCATGGCGTCCGATCCTCTACTGATACTGCCAATCCACCGCTATTGATAGATTTTAATAATGATCTTTGGACTAGATCTGATAGGCTGAAGAACTTTGACATTACTATGGGCTCGTCTGATTCGGCACAAGTTACCGATCTTGTGGCAATTTTCACCCTTAACATGATCAATAGAAAACTGCCGGAAATTACCGGTGGTTTATATAGAGACGACATATTATTAGAAAAACATAATAATAGCGAATTAAATAGAGTAAAGAAAATAATTATAAAATTTTTTTAAATTACGACCTGAAATTAGAAGTTGAAAATAACAATAAAATAGTTAATCTTTTAGATGTTACTCTTAATTTGAACTCAGGCCTTTATTATTCTTTCTATAAACTCAATGAGAACTTACATTATGTTAGTTTTTATTCTAATCATCCTAAAAGTGTTAAGAATGCAATAGTCAACAGTGTGCAACAACGAATATCCAGACTATCTGCTAATAGATCCATATTTAATAGTAAGGCTGTATATTATAATGAAGCGTTAGATAAAGCTGGAAATAACAATAATATTGACTATGTGGAAAAAAACACTGAAAATAATATTAATTATAATCACAGTATTCATAAAAATAATAATAATAATAATAATAAAATTTACTATAAAAACAACAACTTGAGGAATAAATCGGGGAAAAAAATAAGAAGTAGATCTATAATTTGGTATGCTCCGCCAGCATTTTAATCCATTAGAACACCTTTAGCACACTTATTTTTTAAAGCCTTGGATAAATGCTTCCCTAGATCACATAAATATTACTCTATCTTCAATAGACACACAGTTAAACTCTCTTATTCAACAACTATGAATATAGCTCAAAATATAGCAAAAATAATAGTAAAAATCTTAATTTGAACCAGCAATAAATAGCGATAATAACAATAATAACAATAATACACTAGTTTATGGGAATAACAATAATAATAGTTTAAATATGAATAATAGTAGAACACTTTAAATAATAATAATAATAATAATAATAATAATAATAATAATAATAATAATAATAATAATGATTTCTTTATTAACCACAAGGGTTTACATAAAGTAGACATTAAGGACAGTGCAGGACAATGCAGGACGGTACAAATGGGCATTTCTGCGTGTAAAAAAAACAAAAATAGAGGATGTAACAAAAATAACAATGAAAATAACAATGAAAAATTCCCCAATAGGGGGGAGACTTCGGAGGGACATTTGTGGAGAAAGCCCAGTAAAAAGCCACAATGACCCTGACCACCAAGGCAAGTGCCCTCTCCCAGTTTTCCACCTTTAGTTTACAGATATATACTCAGAGTCGGCCCATTCACTCGGGCCATTCTTGCTTCTCTCACCCATCTTTCAACAAAATGCTGGGAAGAGAGCACTTCCTTCTCTACTCTGATTTTCCTTTTCAAATGAAATTTGAAAAAGTCAATCAGAGCATCACCGAAGAGGTAAGTGCTCGTCTTCAGCCCTTTCAAACGTGTCCACCATACTATCTCTTTCGCCATGGCCACCAGACAGATAAAAACTGCCTGCCCTTCCCGGCTAAAGGAGGAGGGCGGGGCAATCCTCACGATAGACTCAGATGATAGCTGGATCCGTCCTAAACGCGACAGCAGGTGTTCGACATAAACCCACAAGTCAGCAATTTTCGGACACTGGACGAGTGCGTGCAGGACGGTTTCGTCGCCCTGCGCGCATCTCGGACATGCCCGGCTGACGGCACCTCCATGCCTGTAGAGTTTATCCCGAACTGGCAAGGCTCCTCGGTAGCACTGCCAGGCCAGAGATTTCTGGAAGTTGTCCATAGGCCCTGGCCCGAAAGTTCTTCCGAAGAGATTGGCTAGTTGATTTTCGTCGACGCCTAGAGTTTCCCCAAGTACGTCGTCGCTCTTCCCCTCCACTAATCCTCTATAGAACGCCGAGGTGGAGTTTCCACCGATCACATTGCCCGACTGGTCGAGGGCTGTGAGCGCCTGAAGACATTCCAGTCTCCAGGCGCTCCCTCTCGGTCTTCGCTTGACCCAGGACTGCAGCTCCGTCAAGGAAACGAGCTGGGGAAAAACGCGTCTAGCAAACGGCGACCACACCTGATCACCGTCGAGGAAGAGGTGGAGATGTCGTAGCCTGAGCGCGTGCCTGCGCATCATCAGCCACGGCATGCCCAGCCCTCCACGTAGCGGGTGTTGACAACAGATGGACCGCCTGACCATCGGAGCGCGTCCCTTCCACAAAAAGCGAAAGAGCAAACGCTCCAGCGCAGTCAGGCGAGGCTTAGGACAAGATACGACGGTTAGGCGGTAGCAGATGACAGACGCGATGTACGCGTTAGCCACCTCCGCTCGACCTTTCAGGGATAGCTTCCTCTCGGCCCATTTCTGGGTGAGAGAAGCCACCCTGCTCGTCACCTCGTCCCAGTTTTTGTCCGTCTGGAGGTCCGGACCGAACCAGACCCCTAGCAATTTAACCGGTCCGTCCGTCCAGCGCCCGACGACGCTGTTGGACGGCATGGACCTGCCTCTCCAGGTGCCGAGCTGCAGGCCCACTGACTTTTCCTGGTTGATCATTGCTCCTGTCACCGCTTCGTATTCTCTTAGTGTAGTGCCGATCGCCTCGATGTGTTTGGCGTTCGACACCACTACGGTGACATCGTCCGCATATGCTGACACGGATCTTCCGCATCCTAGTTCGCGCGGGACTCCCCTCAACGTCTCCAGTTTGTGCAGTAATGGCTCGAGAGTCAATACGTACAAGAGGGACGAGAGGGGACATCCTTGGCGGACCGAGCGCATGATGTTGAACGGTTCCGACAGGTGACCGTTCACTCTCACCACAGAGCAGATGTCACTGTGCATGGCAGCGATCCAGCCTCTGAAGACGGGCCCAAAGCCAGCCGCCCTCAGGACTGCCGCTAGGTAACGATGGTCGACCCTATCGAAAGCTTTCGACTGATCTAAATTGATCAAGGACCCACCCGTGCCAGGTTCCCTAGCTACCCTCTCTACGATGTATCGCATGAGGTGGAGGTTGTCGTGGATGGATCTGTCGGGAATGGCGCATGTCTGCGCCTCTCCCACCAGACCACCAACGACAAGCGCCAACCTCTTTGCTAGCACCTTGGCCAAAATCTTAAACTCTGTGTTTAGCAGAGTTATGGGCCTGAAATTGTCTATGTTATCCCCCTTGTTCGGATCCTTTCTCAGCAGTGCCACCGCTCCTCGGCTCACAGAACTGGGAATTCTCCCGTTCTGTTGCCAGTTGCAGTAGACGTCCGCCAAGAGGCCTCCGAACAAGTCTGGCATATGTACGTAAAGTTCATAGGGCAGACCATCCAAACCAGGCGATTTACCCCTTGTGCAGCCAGTCATTGCCTCCCGTACTTCAGCGGCTGTTATCGGCTTTTCGCAACACTTCGCCTCAGTGGCCGAGAGCCGCGGCAGTCCGTCGAGGTAGACACTAAAGTCCATCCCTCTACCCGGCCCCCCGCTGCCCCCGAACAGCTGAGCGAAGTGTCGCTGAAAAGCTTCACACATTTGCCCGGGATCGAGTAGCATGCGCCCGTCGTGGTCCACCAAAGACCGGATCGTGGCTTTGTTGCCACGACGCGCCTCCGCCACTCGGGCCCATTGAACGGCTTTCGTCCCCTCGTGTCTGAGAGCACGCACCCTAGCTCTGACAACGCAGCCTTCGTGCTTTGCATTGAAGAATTGGTCAAGGGCCAATTTCGCCGCAAGCACGTCGGTCGCAATGCCTTTGCTAAGCGCCTCGTCTAATTTTCTAACTAGTTCTCCCTCTGCTCTATTTTTCTCTATTGCTAAAGCCTTACTAAACCTAATCGATTCTATTCTAATCGCTCTTTTCAGAGCAAACCACCACTTGTTGTTGACGATGGCCCCCGTCAACGCCCGCTTAACTAGTTCGCTAATCCGGTCTCTGTAGGCCTTGCGCGCTGGTAAGGACGCGTTTAGCTTCCAGTAGCCGGGTCCTCGTCTATGAAGCCTATCTAAGTCAAGCACACAGGTCACGAATTTGTGGTCCGTGTAGCTGACTATCTTGAATTGTGGACAGCCTATGCTAGACCTATCTATTTCCCTACAAAATACTCTATCTAGATATGATCTGGATGACCCTATGCGGTTTGTCCAAGTCCACATTGGCACATTCGGGAAATCCAATCGGTACCTGTCAGACAGTTCAAAACGCCTGAGCAGGTTGGTGAGGCTCCTGCACCCTCCACCCCTATCCGCTAATCCCACACAGTCCCAGCGTGCATCTAAGATCCCGTTCCAGTCGCCCACTAACACTAAAGAGCGGGACGTTCCAAGAAAGGTCTCCAGACGCCGGAAGAAATCAGGCCGCCCTGCTCCTGTCGGGGCATAGACGGCCACTAGCCTGAAAGCTTGCCCGTCTCCGCTGGTCACGTCCAGCACCACCAGCTTACCCTCTGGGTCCAGGAAGATGGCCCGTATGGCGAGATCCAAACCTCTCCGAAAAAGCACAGCAACTCCTCCACCCGATCCAGGACGGCTGGGAGATGCGTACACATCGTAGCCGCCGAAGATCGGTGCGAAGGCCCGTGCTTCGGAGATTCTGGTCTCGCTGATGGCCACTACATCTATGTTTAGTGACCTGAGGTCGTTGAGCAGGTGACCCTGCTTCCATGACGACCCCAAGCCACGCGCATTTATGCTGCCTATTCTGAGTGAGGTCATGTTTAAAATAGAGTGGAAAAGATGGGAAAGACCACTTACCGTACTTTTGGTAGAGGAGGGATGGTTTTTACATCCCTTTTCACTTGATCGTCTGGTGAAGGGACCGTTGAATCGTCCCTTCGGCTGGTCGTCGGCTCTTCTAAGAGAATGTCTGAATATACTCTTCGATTGATGGTTCCTCCTAGGTCCCTGAAATCACCAACTGCGTTGGGGAATTTCGTTTTAATGTTTGTGTATTGTTTCTGTGCTATTTTTAGCAGTCTTATGTTAGTTGGCGTTTTGATTGGTGCTGGTATTATGTAGTCCTGTTGTGAAATGTCTGTGTGTTCAATTATGTAAGTCATTAGTTTCTTGTTGTGTGTGTTTATTGCCGTGCATTTGTTTTTCTGGGGGTGGGGTGTGGTTCTGCTATTTTCTTGTCGTTGTTGCTGGGTGTGTGTGTTTTGTTGTTGTGTTTGCGATGTTGGTGCTTGTGGTGGTGGTGTTGAAGGTGTTGTTGGCGGTGGGGTTGTCGCCGGTGGTGATGGTGGTGCTGGTGTGGGTGGTGATGGTGTTGGTAGTGTTGCTGCTGTGGGTCTCTTTGCAGTAGACTTTACCCTTTTCTCATTTCTTTCCTCCCTTTTCAAAGGAGACGATGCGCTGCTTCTGCGTTTGTGCCTTCTTGCGACCTTTTGCCATCCCTCTCCCACCTCACACTCCATGTCTGATTCTGTAAGGTCGGGGAGGGGTACCAGCTCCACTCTTTCACTTGTTGTTGTTGGTGATGTTTGCACTGGAGTCTCTGTTGTAGCTGCATTTGGTATTGCTGTTGTTGTTGTTAATATTTCCACTGCTGCTGCTGTCTTTGATTTCCGTGGAGTGGGTATGGGTGCCACGGACCTATCGTTCCTGGTTGCCGCTTGTCCTGTTGCTGGTAGCCGTGGAGCCGGATTCGGAAGGAGGGGGGTTTTCTCCTTTCTCAGGGTCTTCTCGTTGCAGAAGGCCCTGAGGTGAGTCTTCGATCCACAGCGAAAGCATTTCGGGCGTTTGCCCTCAACACTTATGGGCAGTTGAGTGCCGTTATCGAAGTCTATCACATCCGGGATAGCTTCGATGCACTCCTGGTTGGTTTGGATTAGCATCTCAATGGAGGAGCCGACCCAATCTTCTCTTACTTTTTTCTGTACTTGCAGTACAGTTGTTTTGTCCTCGATTCCGACGAGGACAGACGCGGCCAGCCAAGAAGGGGTCATTCCGGGGGGGACGTGGGTCAGTTTGACCCTCACAATTTTTTGCCCGCAGTAGGAGGGCACCAACACCATTTCTTCGCTCCTTAGGGTCACTACTGATTGGGCCTTTGCCTCCTGGGGTGTGGCAAAAAGTACGTCTACGGTGGCGTATTTTTTGCCTCGGGTGATGTGCGTTTTCCTCTGCCACACAGACCCCAAGGCTTTTTGTATTTGGGCCTCTGTGGCTCTTTCCACCCTACGGGATTTTGTACTTACTGTACGGTACGTGACCGTACAGTGCTCTTGGGTTTCGAAAAAATGTTTCGCTGCCTTGCAGATTGCTCGGTGTCCGTTCTTTGTCACCATCTTCTTCGCTTCCTCTAATTCCTCATTTGTTATGAGGATTGTTTCCAAGTTTTTCGCAATACCTGCAAATGAGATTGGTTTTTCTCTGCTGTTGTTGTTGTCGTCAGAGCTGCTGGTACTTTTGTTGTTGCTGCAGGTACTACGACTACTGCCTCCGCCGCTGTTGCTGTGGTTGTTGTTGGTGTTGCTGCTGCTAATGCTGTTGTTGTTTATGCTGCTGGTGTTGCTGTTGCGGCTGCTACTGTTGTTTTCATTGTCACTGTTGCTGTTGTTATTACGGCTGCTACTGCTATTATTCCTGACGTCAGACGAATGAACTGGGTTTTCGTATTTCCCGCACACCTGTTTCGTCGCTGTCGTCGTCGTCGTGGAGAAACCTTGCACGCTTTGCACGAGACTTTTCTTTTCTTTCGTCGCTTGCGAAAGAGAAGGGAGGGAGAGAGACACATTTAAAGAAGGGAGGGAGAGAGACAATCTTCTCTCTGTTGTAGTGATGATTGAGGAAGAAGAAGACGGAATGAGTGGGAGTGACGTATGAAATTTCTTTTTCGTAGCCATGTTTTTTTGTTTAAAATGAAATTTTGGGTACAAAACCCCAATAACTGGTTATTTAACCCCGAAGGGCCAAATAACGGACAGAAAGACCCCTCTCACGAGGAGGAGGGTGTCTTTATCAACAATTTGGTTCAAGTTTTAAACAATTTACAATTGTTTTAACGGTTAAAAATTACTATACCTTACAGAGCCGAGCCTCCGTCAACCATGGCATTCAATAATAATAATAATAATGATTTCTTTATTAACCACAAGGGTTTACATAAAGTAGACATTAAGGACAGTACAGGACAATACAGGCCGGTACAAATGGAAATTTCTGCGTGTAAAAAAAAAAACAGAGGATGTAATAATAGAACAATGAAAAAATTCCCCAATAGGGGGGAGACTTCCGAGGGACATTGGTGGAGAAAGCCCATTAAAAAGCCACAGTGACCTTGACCACCAGGGCAAGTGCCCTCTCCCAGTTTTCCACCTTTAATTTACAGACACGTACTCAGAGTAGGCCCATTCACTCGGGCCATTCTTGCCTCTCTCACCCATCTTTCAACAAAATGCTGGGAAGAGAACACTTCCCTCTCTACCCTGATTTTCCTTTTCAAATGAAATTTGAAAAAGTTAATCAGGGCATCACCGAAGAGGTAAGTGCTCGTCTTCAGCCCTTTCAAACGTGTCCACCATACTATCTCTTTCGCCATGGCCACCAGACAGATAAAAACTGCCTGCCCTTCCCGGCTAAAGCAAGAGGGCGGGGCAATCCTCACGATGGACTCTAACTGATAGCTGGATCCGTCCTACGCGCAACAGCAGGTGTTCGACATAAACCCACAAGTCAGCAATGCTCGGACACTGGACGAGTGCGTGCAGGACGGTTTCGTCACCCTGCGCGCATCTCGGACATGCCCGGCTGACGGCACCTCCATGCCTGTAGAGTTTATCCCGAACTGGCAAAGCTCCTCGGTAGCACTGCCAGGCCAGGGATTTCTGGAAGTTGTCCATAGGCCCCGGCCCGAAAGTTCTTCCGAAGAGATTGGCTAGTTGATTTTCATCGACGCCTAGAGTTTCCCCAAGTACGTCGTCGCTCTTCCCCTCCACTAATCCTCTATAGAACGCCAAGGTGGAGTTTCCACCGATCACATTGCCCGATTGGTAGAGGGCTGTGAGCGCCTGAAGACATTCCAGTCTCCAAGCGCTCCCTCTCGGTCTTCTCTTGACCCAGGACTACAGCTCCGTCAAGGAGACGAGCTGGGGAAAGACGCGTCTAGCAAACGGCGACCACACCTGATCACCGTCGAGGAAGAGGTGGAGATCTCGTAGCCTGAGTGCGTGTCTGCGCATCATCAGCCACGGCATGCCCAGCCCTCCACGTAGCGGGTGTTGACAGCAGATGGACCGCCTGACCATCGGAGCGCGTCCCTTCCACAAAAAGCGAAAAAGCAAACGCTCCAGTGCAGTCAGGCGGGGCTTAGGACAAGGTTCTACGGTCAGGCGGTAGTAGATGACGGACGCGATGTACGCGTTAGCCACCTCCGCTCGACCTTTCAGGGATAGCTTCCTCTCCGCCCATTTCTGGGTGAGAGAAGCCACCCTGCTCGTCACCTCGTCCCAGTTGTTGTCCGTCTGGAGGTCCGAACCGAACCAGACCCCTAGCAATTTCACCGGTCCTTCTGTCCAGCGCCCGATGTCGCTGTTGGACGGCATAGACCTGCCTCTCCAGATGCCGAGCTGCAGGCCCACTGACGTTTCCTGGTTGATCATTGCCGCTGTCACAGCTTCGTATTCTCTTAGTGTAGTGCCGATCGCCTCGATGTGTTTGGCGTTCGACACCACTACGGTGACATCGTGTGCATATGCTGACACGGATCTTCCGCATCCTAGTTCGCGCGGGACCCCCCTCACACATTTGCCCGGGATCGAGTAGCATGCGCCCGTCGTGGTCCACCAAAGACCGGATAGTGGGTTTGTTGCCACGACGCGCCTACGCCACTCGGGTCCATTAACCGGCTTTCATGCTGCATTTAAGAATTGGTCAAGGGCCAATTTCACCGCAAGTACGTCGGTCGCGATGCCTTTGCTAAGCGCCTCGTCTAATTTTCTAACTAATTCTCCCTCTGCTCTATTATTCGCTATTGCTAAAGCCTTACTAAACCTAATGGACTCTATTCTAATCGCTCTTTTCAGAGCAAACCACCACTTGTTGTTGACGATGGTCCCCGTCAACGCCCGTTTAACTAGTTGGCTAATCCGGTCTCTCTATGCCTTGCGCGCTGGTAAGGACGAGTTTAGCTTCCAGTAGCCGGGTGCTCGTCTATGAAGCCTATCTAAGTCAAGCACACATATCACGAATTTGTGGTCCGTGTAGCTGACTATCTTGAATTGTGGACAGCCTATGCTAGACCTATCTATTTCCCTACAAAATACTCTATCTAGATATGATCTGGATGACCCTATGCGGTTTGTCCAAGTCCACATTGGCACATTCGGGAAATCCAATCGGTACCTGTCAGACAGTTCAAAACGCCTGAGCAGGCTGGTGAGGCTCCTGCACCCTCCTCCCCTATCCGCTAATCCCACACAGTCCCAGCGTGCATCTAAGATCCCGTTCCAGTCGCCCACTAACACTAAAGAGCGGGACGTTCCAAGAGAGGTCTCCAGACGCCGGAAGAAATCAGGCCGCCCTGCTCCTGTCGGGGCATAGACGGCCACTAGCCTGAAAGCTAGCCCATCTCCACTGGTCACGTCCAGCACCACCAACTTACCTTCTGGGTCCAGGAAGATGGCCCGTATGGCGAGATCCAAACCTCTCCGAAAAAGCACAGTAACTCCTCCCCCGATCCAGGATGGCTGGGAGATGCGTACACATCGTAGCCGCCGAAGATCGGTGCGAAGGCTCGTGCTTCGGAGATTCTGGTCTCGCTGATGGCCACTACATCTATCTTTAGTGACCTGAGGTCGTTGAGCAGGTGGCCCTGCTTCCATGACGACCCCAAGCCACGCGCATTTATGCTGCCTATTCTGAATGAGATCATGTTGAAATGGAGTGGAAAAGATGGGAAAGACCACTTACCTTACTTCTCGTAGAGGAAGGATGGTTTCTCCATCCTTTTCACTGCTTCTGACCTCCTCCGGAAGGATGTCCTTATAAATCCTCCTGGAAAGTGCTTGTCGGAAGTCTCCGATGTCTTTGGATAATTTTTGTTTTAGTGTCGTGTACGTTTTCAGTGTGATGCGAGTGATTTGTATGTGTGGAGGTGGTGTGATTTTTTGGGTTGTTGTGTAGTCTTTTTCTGTGATGCTGGTGTTGTGTTGGATGTAGTATAATAATTGGTTGTTGTTCAAATTTAATGCTGTGTAGTGTGTATCGTTTTGGTTGTTTTGTTTTGTTTGCGTTTGTTATGGGTTTGTTTCTGTTTCGCTTTTTGGTGACTTTTGTGGTGTTGGTGATGGTTGTGTTGAAGTTAATGATGGTGATGGTGTTGGTGTTTGTGGTGATGGGGTTGGTGATGCTGGTGTGGATGGTGGCATAACTGTCCTAACTTTTTTGTTTGATAGTTTATTTGTTTCCCTCTGTATTTTGTTTTTGGAGGGGGGAGGAAGAGGATTTTTTCTTTTTTGGTTTCTTTTTCTTTTTTTTTCTTTTTTCCTGATACCGTTTCCCACTCCTCGTCGTCACAATCTGTCTTCAGTTGCGATAGGTCGGGGAGTGGAAAATCCTCCACGGGCGTTTGTTTTGGTTGTGGTGTGGTGGATGGTGTAGGCGCTGGTGCTAGTTCTGGCGCGTTGGGTGGTGGTGGTGTTCGTTTTGCTACTGTTGCTGGGGTTGTTGCTGTTACAGTTGCTTCTGTTGTTGCTGCTACAGTTGTTGCATCCATTTCTGCTGCTGGTGGTGTTGATGGTTGAGTCACTGGGGTGGGTAAGAGAGGTGGCCTCAACCTTTTAGCCTGAGGGCAGAAAGCCCTTAGGTTCCTTCACCACAAACGACACACCTAGGTTTTCTGCCCTCGACGATTACGGTGAGGTGGCTGCCGTCAGTGAGGTCTATTACCTCTGGGATCTCCTCAATGCGTTTTTGGTCCGCTTGGATCAGGAGCTCCATCCCAGATCCGGACCAGTTCTCCTGCTTTTCTTACGCTATTTCGATTATCTTGGTGTTGGCCTCGATGCCGGCGAGGACGGCAGCCATTAGCCAAGGAATTTCGATGGCTGGTGGAACGTGGGTCACCCTGATCTTCACGAGTCTCTGGCCACAATAGCTTGGGACGAGTGTGAAGTCGTCACTACTTAATGGGGCCATGGAGTGTTCTCTGGCCTCCTGTGGTGTTTCAAAGACCACGTCCACGGTTCCATATTTCTGCCTACGTCTGATGTGGGGTTTTTTTGCCCACACATGTCCCAAAGCTTTTTGGATTTGGGACTAGGATGCCCGTTCCACTCGGCTCGATTTTATGTTAATCGTCCGATAAGACACGGTGCATAGGCGCCGATGCTCAATTGTATAAGTGTGGGTGGGGGCTGACCCTGTATCCATCTTTCTTTACCATTCTCTTGGCTTCATCTAATACCTCCTGAGTTACCTGGATTGCTTCGCACTTTTTAGCTACTCTGATAAAAGACAGGGTGGTTTTCTTATTCTCATTGTTGTTGTTGCTGTTGTTGTTATCGTTATTTTTGTTATTGTTATTTTTAGTTTCAGTTGTGGTGGTGGTGGCGTCAGTGGTGTTCGGTGTGGAAGAGTCCATTCTGGGTGAATCCATTTCGATGTCACGAGATAATTTATTTTTTTCTTTTGTTTCTGTTGTCGCTGTGGTGGTGAGGGTTGGGGTGGCGGCTTCAACACCTGCAGTCATTGGTAATGGCGGGAAATGAATGTCTGCATGAGACAAATTTAAATTATTGCTACTGCTTATATTTTTAGTGTTGGCAAACGTAGTAATATTTACAATGGTGGTGTCGGTGTGAGGTGTTACTGTGAGTCGTCCATGATTTTTTTCAAAGAAATTTTTTTGTTTGATAATTATAAAAGTTTAAATTTTGAGTGTCCTTTTCCGAAAGCAAATTTTGTGACCTTATAAATAG
Source organism: Eledone cirrhosa (assembly GCA_964016885.1). NCBI lineage: Eukaryota > Metazoa > Mollusca > Cephalopoda > Octopoda > Eledonidae > Eledone > Eledone cirrhosa. The sequence goes on from OZ024745.1 coordinate 53,392,920, forward strand.
TTAACAACAAAAATTTTCCATAAATGGCAATTTTAAACAAACGAAAACAACAAACCTTTGCGGAGCTCACGATGATACGATTTCCTACGTAGGTCGCCAATAATAATAATAATAATATAAATAGTTTAAGGTATAGAAATAACATCGAGAAGAAATGTAACTGTAGAAAGAAGTCAGAATGCCCCTTACAAAATAACTGCCTTGACAAGAATCTAGTATATAAATGTACCATTAAGACAAATAATAATATATACAACTACATTGGTGCCACTTCATCTAAATTTAAGGTTCGTTGGTACAGTCATAAAAATTATTTTTCTAATCCAGATAAAACATTTTCAACTTCACTCTCACAATTAATATGGTCTTTGAAGGACAAGAATATTAAATACTCCATCTCTTGGACACGGTTAGAAAATGCCAATTCCTATCAAAGCTTCCATTTCGCTAAATTGTAATCTTTGCAATCTTGAGACTCTATTGATAATTACAAATTATACCAATTTAATTAACAAGAAAAATAAGTTATTTAGCAGCTGCCAACATAAATTCGGTAAAACATTCCAGGCATTGTTCCAGGCAAGTTTCGAAAAAATATTGACAATTAATAATAATTTTAAAAAATATATATTTAATTTTTTGCCTTACTGGGGTAATAATTTATTGATGTTTTATCTGTTAGAATAATTTCATTAAGAGTCTTTGTATCCTATGTTTTGTTTAGGACAGTTCAATATTTAACTTGGCAATTGTTGATTTATGGTTTAGAATTATCACTAGATTTCAGAGTAGTTAAATGTTCACATATGGTGAATGAGTTATCTTCTTTTTGTTTACATTCTTCGTAAATACTTTTATTCTGTTTGAATAGCTTACTAAATTATATTAGACATGAATTATGTAGTTTAATAATATAAGAATATCTTTAAAAGGAAACTATAGTAATATATAATTACTGAAGTAACTATAAATTAACGGAATAAAACTTTTGAGATTAAATATAACAGCAATTTAATCCTGTAATTATATGATAATTAAAGAATAGAAATGATTTTATAAAGTAAATATCCTATTTAAATTAAATAATTCGGCTAAAAAATTATCTTAATATATTATATATATTTATGGTGAGATATGCATGTATTTTAATATATATTTTAAATGCATGTTTTATAATTATTTTAATTTGTTTTAAAGATAAAACTTTTTAAATTTGTAACAAAATACTTAAAAAGTTTACTTAAACTAAAATTATAATTTATAATGAGTTAAATTAAATTATATAAATTTTAAATTAAACCAATTATGTGACGGATATAAAAAGTAATGTATATTGTCTAATTTTGATATAATATATAAGTATAATTAGCTTAACCCTAATCAAGTACAAGAGATATTCAATGGTTTATGGTAATTGATTGGTTGCCCCAATTGACCTAATATTTGAAAACAACGGTTTCTTCTATATATCCTAACATATATTTTATGTTCCCTCTCTTTTGTCGTTATTTCTCCTTTCTTCTTCTTTTATTCATTTAAATATTTATGTATGTATTTATTTATTTATTATTATTTTTCATTTTTTATTTCTATCTTTCTTTCTTTTTCTTGCCTTCCTCCTCTTTACACCCTCTCGTATATCTCTAATGCGCTCCATGTCCTTTTCTTCGTTATGTTTATAATATTATTATTTGTGGTATATAAATGTTGAGATTTGATGAAATAAATCACTGCCAATACTTGAATTGAAATATCAAGACCGTAGAGGTATGTCATATATCAAATCATATATTTTATCTGACGAGGACGTACTGAAAAACAACACAGTACCTTCAAAATATATATAATAAAGCATATATTTTGATTATGTGAATATCTTCATTTGTTAATATTTTGAATAATATATATATATATCCTATGACATTATCAGAAATTGTCAAAAACAATCTATTCTGCACTGCGTAAAACTTTCTAGATTATCCATTTACTGTATAGATTTCGATTGAAATTTTTCAGTGAGAACGTAAACAAAATTCTATAATCAAATTAGAATTAAAGAAATCTTTTAAAATACACCTAGAAATGTTCATTGCAAAAAATAACGATACAACCTTGAATCCGAAAATATCTCAAGAAAATGTTTTTTGTACATTTACTTTTTCTTAGATTTTTGTCTAAATTTTACTTTTTAATTTGTATTTTTATTTAATTATTTTCTATTCGTTTATGTTTATATCAGGTAAAGGATTCAAATATACAGTCGTGTGAATTATATCGGCTGTTGTTTCATCTTTAATTGAAATAGTTTCTGAAAGAAATAAAATGAATTTTATTGATTACCAATGTTAATACAGGTATTTGGTTAGCATAATCCCATAATCCATGGAGATTTTGGATTTCCGCTAAAGGCAACGTTACAACCGTGATAATTTAACTTGACCCTGAATATTCAAGAACAATGATGAATGCTTTTGTTGCAAACACTTTTACAACATGATTATTTTGCAACTAATGTTATTGGTTTTGTTGATGCTGTGGTTGTTGTTTAAGCTTCAGGTGAATCCCGATAAAACAAAACAAGGATGTGAGATTTTGCTTCAATAAGCATACCAGCATATTGTTTTATTTCTCTCAGTATATATGCTGTTTCCTTTTCATGTAGATTGAATAGACTTCTGCACAGTTTATTTTCACTCACAAGACTTGGGGACCAAAATCTAGCATAGTATATACAGGATATGGTCCATTTGACAAGCTCAAGAAGTGAATATCAGGGATAGTATAAGAAACTATTTTTATCTAGATAATAATGATTTTTAATTGAGGAAGAAGGCCGTGAAATAAATCTTTCTAGCCAGAAGGATGAAATGAAAAATTGACAACGGCGCATTTTGGAATCAAAGCATAGAAAGTCATGATTAAATACCGCAAACGCTACTGTTATTACCAATCCACCAAACTCTAGGGGCAATAGAGAATAATTGTTTCTACTTTTGGGCACAAGGCCAGCAATTATCCAGTGTATTACTGGTACTTTATTTTATCGACCCCATAAGGATGAAAGGCAAAGTTAACCTCGGTGGGATTTGAACTCAGAATGGCAAGGGCCGTAACACTATGCGTCAAAGCATGGCGTCCGACCCTCTACTGATACTGCCAATCCACTGTCCTTGGGGCAAACTCTAGGGGCAATAGAGAATAATGGCTTCTGATTTAGTCACAAGGCCAACATTTTTGGGGAAGGGGAAAGTCAATTAAATCGACACCAGTGCGTTACTGCTATTTTATTTTATCGACCCGTAAGGATAAAAGGGTTACTCTGGTACAATTTCACACACATTTCAGTGGCGCTAAATCGATAAACCGACTGTAGTACTTCATTAATATATTTAACGTATTATATTAACCTCAGTGAGAGGAAATAAAAGCTGAGGCCGGTGAAAGTTCAATCATAGAACATGAAAAAGAATGTAACTTAATACTACAGTCATTTCATGTTGCGATCCTCTACTTCTGGAATCTCGTACAAACTTAAAATTTTTTGATAATATGTTATACTTCTGTTAATATAGACAGTGAGGGGAAAATGAAAGCAGCAAAATCAGATTTTGTTATGAATCGAATAGAACACATGTAGTTATTCATAGATATTCCGTTTTTAGAAGAAGAAAATACCCATATTTAGATATCTTAAAAGATTCTTTAGAATAATGTCTTGGGTGTATTAAAACGGCCTTCACAATATGGGAGTTTACAACAGCTAAAGAAAAAATAATAGTAAAGAAAAGATAGTAAGGTCTGTTTCAGGCAGAACAGTACTACTATGCGCACTTGTCATCCAAATAAAAGTTAAAAGCTTAAATCAATTTCCTAAACAGCATTAAGCCTCGGCCATAAACCATGCACGCCTTATCATTACTCTTCAACACACACACACACACACACACACACACACACACATATATATATATATATATATATATATATATATATATATATATATATAGTTGGAGTGAAAATTTAAGTAAGTAAGTTCAAATTTTTTTTTAATTCTTTTTTTTAAATGTTCTTATTTTACGTCTTTTATATATATATATATATATATATATATATATATATATATATATATATATATATATATATATATATATATACATATATATATATATATATATATACATATATATATATATATATATATACACATATATATATATATATATATATATATATATATATATATATATATATATATATATATATATATATATATATATATATATAAATTAAATAAAATATATATACATATATGTGTGTGTATATATATATATGTATATATATGTATATATGTATATATATATGTATGTATATATATATATGCATATATATATATATATATGTGTGTATATATATATGTATGTATATATATATGTATATATATATATATATATATATATATATATATATATATATATATATATATATATATATATATATATATATATATATAAATTATGTAATAAACAACAAGATAATTATTTCATTTACCAGTGGTTTCTTGAAGGCATATGTTGTGTCTGTCTTCAGTCGTCAGAATGAATAAATAACATTTTATTAAATATGGATTTTAAAACAAAATTTAGGAAATATGAAAGTGAGGCTGAAAAAAACGGGCAAAAAGGAAATACAGGAAAAAAATATAAAAAATATAAAAAAATATATATAATAAAATGAACATACACACACTCAACTACGCGCATATACGTAATAGTACGTAGGCGTATACTTTCTCACATAAGCGTCTACATAGAAATACGAACAGGAACGTAAATACAGACACATACATTTACACAGATATATATGCACTCAAATATCTACACACAAATACACACGCACACATATAAAAAGGAGGTGTACACACACATGGTTCACTTCCAGTATTGGCAGTACTGGAAATGAACAATCAACACCGTTTGAGGTATGTCATACATCAATTCATATATTTTATCTGACGAGGACGTACTGAAAAACAGCACAGTACCTGCCAATTCAGCACAGTATCTGCCAATACTGGAATTGAACCATCAAGATCGTTGAGGTATGTCATACATCAATTCATGTATTTTATCTGACGAGGACGTACTGAAAAAACAGCACCTTCGAAATATATATAATAAAATATATATTTTGATTATGTGAATGTCTTCATTTATTAATATAATATTCATTATTAATATAATATTTATATATATATATATATAAAATATGGGGAGAAGAATACTGCATGGTTGCACATGGATTACATGTTATAAAATGAGTCCCTCATCAGTGATTTGCCAACGATCATTGATATTTCATCGCATTAAAAATCATATACCTCACGTTGGTGCGATAATAACTAAAATAAGTTATTAGGACAATTGAAACGCGTAAAGCGAGTGAGACAAGTTAACAACACAGGGGAAAGCTAACCGAAGATGGAAAGAAACACAAGCAACATGGTTATTCTGTCAGCATAAGCTGTGTGAATATATGAGCGAGTTAGAAACAGACCTTTTGCTAGTGAATCCGATGTTAGAAAGAAGGAAAATCGGGTTCGTAGCGAACGGGAGGAGGTGAGAAGGGGAGAAACAGAGAGTGAGTGAGTGGAAGTGCGAGGAAGAGGTCAGTAGAGAGAAAGTGTTAACTGACATGACAGAGGGGACGAAAGAAAGTAAGAGAAACAGAAAGAACGAGGGAGCAGTAAGAGAGAAAGTGAGAAACACAGAATCGCAGTTTAGGTAAATATATGAAAAATATGGGGAGAAGAATACTGCATGGTTGCACATGGATTACATGTTATAAAATGAGTCCCTCATCAGTGATTTGCCAACGATCATTGGTATTTCATCGCATTAAAAATCATATACCTCACGTTGGTGCGATAATAACTAAAATAAGTTATTAGGACATATATATATATATATATAAATATATATATATATATATAAATATTATATTAATAATGAATATTATATTAATAAATGAAGACATTCACATAATCAAAATATATATTTTATATATTTATATATATATATATAAATATATATATTTATATATATATATATATTTATATATATATATAGATATATATATATATATATATATATATATATATATACAAATTAAATTGAATATGATTCGCTGACAATAAAATGAAAGTGAATGAAAGTGAAAGGCACCTGCTTTTTCGTAGTAACTCTTCGCCATGAATATTTTATAATCGATAAAATTTATATTCATTTGTAAACATTTCTTCCCGAATGATTTATTTGTGATATTTTTCGATACCGACCTTCTCTCTCACAACAGTCTGTTTTCTGTCAATTGTCGCTTACAATATTTATTTTTTTTACGCGATTTAATGTTATTGATATAAATGTAAATACATAAAATATTAAAAAAGAAAGAAAAAATTAAGCGAATTTAAATAGCAAATGCTAGTGATAGGAGGAGGAAGGGGTTAACTGTACACCCTAGTCTAGGCAGTATGTCTCAGCTGCTTCCATGCATACAATGGCAAAGGTATGGCCAGTGACTGTTGCAGCATCAGCCTCACTACTTCATGAAGTTCCTTCCTTGTGTGTGATGCACTACCGATTTTACGTACCGACACAAAAAGGAAGCTGCTTGTCAGGGTTCGGTATTTAGCTGTCTTCTCATCTGCTTTACAGACAGTGTTGTCTGCATTTAGGACCGAAGCAACAAGATTGGTAGTGGAGACTATATCGCAGCATGTGGCATCCATCTTGGCGAGACAGGCGGATATGAATCCTAGAAAGGAAGGATCTTGACTAATAGACCGATAGAACTTGCATACCTCATTCAATTTCATTCAGCTTCATTTTATTCAATAGTTTCTCAGTATGAGCCCCTTTTATTTTGTCTATTATTTTATACATCTAAATTCTACAGACACTAAATCTGTTTTAGAAAGACAGTAAAATACAATCTGGAAATAAAGTAGTGAAATTTACACTTATACATTATATTTCAATTTTTCGAGATTAAAACATAGGTGTGTGTCTAGCTGGAATCTTTTGTACAGTGGGTGATATGAAACTCTTAGGAAAGCTGGACAGCAGAAGGTCTTCAGAGAAGAAATTGCCCTCGTGTAAGTGTTTCGGTTATAACAGCAAATTTCCTTTATTGTGTTCGGGTGCTGTGATAATGCCTTTGTTATCTTGAGTGTGATCTACTTTCACTGTTATATGAATTAGTAGTTTGCGGGCATTTCTTTCGATATAATTTCCAACAGATTAATTTCAAGCTATGTGGTAGACAATATAAAACCACAAGCACAGATTTTTTGGAGTCCACAGGTTGTTTGTTCAGTGCATCACTACGGATTCCTTGACGGATTGCAGCAGGAGTTCTCTTATTAACATATGGTAGTTTCAGAAAGCATATAATATCTTTGAACATATGAATTGTTTTGGCAGTACATTGACATGCTGGTATTTGGCAAATGATTCTATTCTATTAGATTTGGGGACTGGTTTGTGCTGAACAACTAACCTGCTGCCACACTGGACCAGTTGCGTATCCAGAAAATCTGATTCTGAAGATAACCTTAGCTCAGGTTCATAGAGCTGAGTTATATTACACAAATAGTGAGGATTTGAAGAGCACATAACTAGAGAAATTATGCAGAAGTAGCATGACTTAAGCAATTCAGTCGGTCCATATATTTGATTACTAATAAATTGTGTAGACTTGACCCCATCTGTACGGTTGAAATCTGCAAGGAAATGAATTTATGAAGATGAGAATATGTGTTGTTTACTATGATGGCGAGGAAATCCTGAGGGTGTATAACCGAATCAATTGAGGTCAAGTGAAGTGATGACACGGTCGATTCTGAGGTTGCCTTGCTTCTAGTAGTATTCATGCACACATACATACACACACATATATATATGTATATATATACAAATATATATGTATATATATATATATATATACAAATATATATATATATATAATATAATATAAGATCAAAAGATGGTTAAAAGAGTTCCAAGTATATATATATATATATATATATATATATATATATATATATATATATATATATATATATATATATATATTCATATATTCATATATATATTTAATATAGAAAAGCTTCTTCAGGACTAGAACTGTTTCATTCGTGAGAAATTTATATATATATATATATATATATATATATATATATATATATATATATATATATACAAATATATATGTATATATATATATATATATATATATATATATATATATATATATATATATATATATATATATATATATATATATACAAATATATATGTATATATATATATTTATATGTATATATATATATTATATATATATATATATATATATATATATATATATATATATATATATATATATATATATATATATATATATATATATATATATATATATGCTGCAACTGGTCACTTTTAGGCTCTATGAAGAATTAATAAATTAAATAATCAGAGCAATATATCATAAATCATGTCCTTAGAATTATTAGATAAAATATTTACCGTTTCCTCTTCCAATTAGCATAATTAACCATATAAAAAATCAATTAGACCAAGCTATAAGAAGAAAGGCTCTTATGAAGAAATCTCTGACAAATAACCGAGAGTGGCCTCTTCGCGGTGGCCCCAATAGAGTATTTATCCAACATTTCGACAGCATGTAGAAACTGACTAAATATACCATCAACCATACACAATTAGGTGTTGATTTTTTATATGGTTAATTATATGGTTAATTGTGCTAATTGGAAGAGGAAACGGTATATATTTTATCTAATAATTCTAAGGACATGATTTATGATATATTGCTCTGATTATTTAATTTATTAATTCTTCATAGAGCCTAAAAGTGACCGGTTGCAGCATATATATCTATAACTTTATGTATATGTAAACCTTTATATTTAACAATCTCCCGTTAGGTTGAGATTCAATTTGGCGATATTTGGCTGCGCTTTCTAGCAACAAGCGTACCCGCCGTTAGCAACCAATCACATTCTTTCTAGCTTGACCACAGCCACATAGCGATTCTTAGCCATTTTTGAATCTAATTTTGGCGCGATCAAGTTGGAAAACTAAATGTCTGATTTTGAGTTTGTCTCCTGATGAATCCTAACTCAAGACATTCCTATTAATTGGATGTCTAAAAATACGGATGAAACCATGGTAGAGATATAATTACGGTATGTACACATTTCTTCTAAGTTTAATTTTACACCGAATTGTGTATGGTTGATTGTATATTTAGTCAGTTTCTACATGCTGTCGAAATGTTGGATAAATACTCTATTGGGGCCACCGCGAAGAGGCCACTCTCGGTTATTTGTCAGAGATTTCTTCATAAGAGCCTTTCTTCTTATAGCTTGGTCTAATTGATTTTTTATATGGTTAATTATGCTAATTGGAAGAGGAAACGGTATATATTTTATCTAATAATTCTAAGGACATGATTTATGATATATATATATATATACATAATTCTTCGGCTCTGTTTAATTACATTGAGCTATACCTTTACTGTCATTTCTATAATACGAAGAGGGTGTTTAACTCCAACACACTCTAGTATTTTAATTCTTATATATATATATATATATATATATTGGAAAAGAGAAGTGTGGTTCTATACAAAATAGTGGATATAGAGAAAAGATGAAGTGCTGTGCTTTGGGTTGTTGGGTTGATGAACATTTGCGTGTTTTGCTTTATCTATACCGTTATTAATTATGTTAAGTGGGAACAGCATATTTTTCACATCAACAAAACAACTTATTCTCACTCCCAGCCAACTTTTCAAGAAGCATGATGGAAGAAATTTTACTCAAACATTCGATTTTAATTTTAATTTTAAACCTTCTTTTACTCCTACCAACTCTTTTTAATTAACTTTTTTCACTGAATTTGACAAGATGGATCTTAATACATCGAAACCGGTAATTTTCTCTTATACTTCATATACTTCATAAAAAAATTTAAAAAAAGAATTATCCCTCTCTTTTTTTAATAACATTATCTTTTTAATAACACTATCTTTTCAATAATGTCACTTTGACGAATCAAAAAAGAAAAACAGACCCTTAAATATATCTCCCGTGTTATTTCCAACTTCATCTTTTCTCTCTCTCTATATATATATATATATATTTAAGTCTGTGTGTCTACGTATATACGACGAAAGTACTTGACCACCAGTCACCCGTTGGGTCACGTCCACGTAAGAATATTTTTTAAAATCATGTTCACTTAAAAAGAATTTTTAAATAATTAAAATATACACAGACATATATAAGGTAAAATGAATTTGGAAGGCCCATATATATGCGTGTATATATATATATATATATATATATATATATATATATATATATATATATATATATATACATATATATATATATGGAGGGTCACAGACACATACACACATATATATATATGTGTGTGTGTGTGTGTGTGTGTGTGTGTGTGTGTGTGTGTGTGTGTGTGTGTGTGTGTGTGTGTGTGTGTGTGTGTGTTAGATTGATGTCTGGAATATATTCTTTGGTTTAAGAGTTCTAAAGAAAGTGAAGCATAATTAGGTAGCCTAAACGTTAGGGGCAAAATATCTGGAAAAAGTTAGGCGTAGACTTGTAAGATAATTTTGTAAAGGAGGCTAACTTATTTTCATAGAAATAGAGATATTTTAGAGTGCCTAAGGGTCATTCGATTGTTAAGGAAATGGGTTTTTTTAAAGCGGCTCTGCGATATGCCTACATACCTTTTTGGTGGTTTTCATTGGTGGAGGTCACTTCTATTCGATATATCACCATTGGAATGTTACATTATTAGTAAATACAGCATGTTACTGCTGCATGTGCGATCGTCTGTATATTTTTGAAGTGGAATTGAGTGTTAAGACATCTTTGGATATTTTAAACAGAGTTCTACAAGAGTGTGTATATATATATATATATATATATATATATATATATATATAGTAATAATAATAAATTTGAAGACTAAGGGTGAAAGCAGCGATTCTTTGCTTAAACTTTAATCTGTTATTTTAATATATATATATATATATATATATATATATATATATATATATATATATATATATATATATATATATTTATATATATATATATTATGTATATATATAAAAGACAGTGTTGTAGTTTGCTTGAAGCATTGTTGAATAGGAAATATAAATTTAAATAATTTTGAAAATCATACAATGCATTAGAAAATTAAAGGTGCCAAGAGAACAATTTTTATCTTGGCACCTTTAATTTTCTAATACATTGTATGGTTTTCAAAATTATTTGAATTTATATATACATAATAAAAAGAGCAAGGAAATTCAACATATTTGGCCGCCTGTCATTTTACTTTATAATATATATATATATATATATATATATACATTTAAAATATATGATAAACACGAAATGTGTTTATATTGCAACAGACAAAGTTAGCTATTAATGAAATAAACTAATTAAAGTGAATAC
>OZ024745.1:53409491-53419491 GCA_964016885.1 Eledone cirrhosa
ATATATATATATATGCAAAAGTTTTATTTAAGATTGTTGGGTTACAACGAGTAAATATTTTATAACTGATATAAAAGCACTCAACAGTTTCTGGAGTAGGTTTACGATATGTCACTAATTATTTATAAAACAGCTTATGTATTGTATTTTGTCTGAGGAAGGCATAACATATTTTTAATATGATATTTTTAATATGATATCCCAGAAATATATATAACGAAATAAATATGGTTTTATAAATATAGTTTCCATTTGTTTAATATCGTATATATATATATATATATATATAATATAGAAAAGCTTCTAGAGGACTAGAACTGTTTCATCAATGAAACAGTCCTGTAGAAGCTTTTCTATATTAAATATGTATACTCTGCTTTGTATTGAGTACCTTACTTACTGTGGTTCCCCCCGATTGAACCAGGGATAAACTTATATATATATATATATATGTGTGTGTATATATATATGCATTAAGAAAAAGTTTCGTTCACATGTAGTTAGTTTCTTTATTGTTTGTCGGCGCAGATTGACCAAATTGGTCCTCAGGGCTAACGAAACGTACGTACCTGGTATTATGGTTTACGGTGCCGTTTTATTAACTGGCCTTAATAATTATGTATATAGATAGATAGAGAGAGGGAGAGAGATAGAGGGAGAGTGAGAGAGATGAGTGTGCGTGTGTGTATGCTAGACTTCGAAACGGTTTCCCCTGAAACAATTTTTTTTTATTGAGGAGCTATTTAGCAAAGAATCTATAATAAATTAAATATGCCTAATGTGCCGCCGCACAGTGGGATCGAACTCAGAACTAACTGTGTTATGAAACAAATTTCTTAATCACATATCTCTAGATGTGCCTGTATATATATGTGTATGTGTGTGTTTTTATGCATGTGTGTGTATGTTTATGTCAATGTGACCGACTCTAATCAAATGAATATCTAGTGCCACCTTGTAGTAATTGATGAGTTAACCAGGTTTCTGATCAGCTGGTGTTAGTGTGTTGCACTGTCACCTGATGACCATTATTCAATCCAACATCATCTTGATTTATCTTGTGGTTCTCTTAAACGATCCTGGAACATCCGGCAGTTGTCAGATGTTCCAGTGCGATTTCTTTGAAGTCTGTAAAATCAGAAGCATACCATAATTGATTATCAATCGACATTGACATTAATTTGAGGAAAGTTGGGTGGCGGGGTTAATTCCTATTTTATGGATCCACGCAAGGAATAATACAGCGTACTTTCAAAATTATAGAAACAATCGTCATAGGTTCAGTACTGTCTCTGTTTAATACTTATAACTGCGGTATAGACACAGTTCAATACTGGTATGAATGTATGTATTGCATGCCACTCAACTAAGAGTAAAGGATAAAAACGAAATTACAATCATTATTTGGCACAAAATATATAAACACACTGATGCAACATTAGAAAATTCTGAACAAATGCCAGGAAATATGTTTAGGAGTTTTGTTTTTTGTTTGTTTTTGCTGAATTTCTTCTTCATGTATATATATATACAACCCTTACTACATCATTTCATGTATATGTATAATCCTTACTACATCATTTCATGTATATGTACAATCCTTATTACATCAGTTCATGTATATGTACAATCCTTATTACATCAGTTCATGTATATGTACAATCCTTATTACATCATTTCATGTATATGTACAATCCTTACTACATCATTTCATGTATATGTACAATCCTTACTGCATCATTTCATGTATATGTACAATCCTTATTACATCATTTCATGTATATGTACAATCCTTACTGCATCATTTCATGTATATGTACAATCCTTATTACATCATTTCATGTATATGTACAATCCTTACTGCATCATTTCATGTATATGTACAATCCTTATTACATCATTTCATGTATATGTACAATCCTTACTGCATCATTTCATGTATATGTACAATCCTTATTACATCATTTCATGTATATGTACAATCCTTATTACATCATTTCATGTATATGTACAATCCTTACTGCATCATTTCATGTATATGTACAATCCTTATTACATCAGTTCGTGTGTATGTACAATCCTTACTACATTATATCATGTGTATGTACATTCCTGACTGCATCAGTTTATTAAATAATCTATAATAAGAAAACTTCATTTATTGTGTTTTGCATTACAGCAAAACATGCTCTGCAATACACACGCATATATATATATATATATATATATATATATATATATATATATATATATATATACCTTCTACGCCTACACGTATATAATTGTAGTTTTTTTTCCGTTTACCGTATTTATAATGTGAACCTACTTATATATATATATATATGTGTGTGTGTGTGTGCATGTGTGTGTGCATGTGTGTGGGGGGGCGTGTTTTTTTTTTGCCCTCCTTATTCTTTCTCTAGTATAGCAGCCTCTATGCTGTCAGTAATTTTTATCTTCGTCTAAAGCACTTTTGTGTTTATATTCTGTCCTTCGTCTTGTTAATCTCTTTATCGATTATGTTACTCGATAACCTAGATCCTCCCGACCTTTGAGATGTTATATGAATTGCTATCAAGAAAATGATGCTCTATATTCTAGAAATCACAATAATGTTAAGAAAATTTGTTGATGTCAGCTATTTCATTGCTCGAATACCACTGAAGCCAGCTGATGTGTCATTTGAATTTAAAAGCTTTCAATTTCATGACAGATTCAGCTTAACCATATCAGAAAATCTCAGGAGCAAGCATTAAAAGTTATTGCACTGGAATTGGTAGTTGCAGTCTTTTTACAAGATCCGTTTTGTGTTTCAACGTGATTTTGTCTTTATAGTAGCAAGGGCAAATTTAAAAACGTTTATTGTGAGGCTTTGGAATAAACAATTAATTGAATAAGCTCTTTTCGCTGTAGTTCCCACTTCTACCCTAAATCATTGTCATATAGTTTGTTAGGCCTAGCAAACTCTCCACATTATTGCTTTGTGTTACTTCGACATGTTGTATATGCATGAATGTATGTATCTGTATCTATACATACTGTTGAAGGTGAGCACTCTCATGCAGATAAAAAGAAGATAGCAATGTCAAAACATAATGAAACACACTGACAGTTGGTTGCAGTAGTAAAAATGTTTAGAAGAAATACGAACAACTGCAATAACGCTAAACATACAGACACTCTAATCTTTTCACTATTTTCTTTCACTGCTTCTGTTCGTGTTCTATTCATGTCTTGCAAAATTTAGCATATATTTCAGCTGAAGATGACCACTAATTGGGAACGGTTCCAAATGTTCGAGCATCGCAACATTTACAAATGGAATGCTAAATCATGTTTTATTTCTCTTGCATCAAATCTCATGAATTATATCATTGTAATTCAGGCTGCGATTTTTATATATATTTATACTTATTAATTTATTTATTTTTACTTTCGAAAAACATGAAATAAAAATAAGTAAAAAAAATATAAGAAAAAAAGAACGATATCCCAAGATTATAGGTTTCACAGTAATGCATGTTCCCTAATACTTTTGACGATATTGTGGATCTCCTTAAACTGCATGATGTAAGTTGTATTGACATAATTACATTGAGAATACAATTGTGACAAGCAGTAATGGCAGATGAACATTGTTCATCCAAGGAGACGGAAAAAATAAACAGTTTACGATAAAGCCAAATCTTTATATTGACAACACATAATAGTAACCACTCTCAAAAATTGGCATCTATTTAACAGATAACTTTATTTCTATTTATTTATTTCTCCTGTTCCCATCGCCAATTTTACTTTGCTTTGTTGAGGAGTTGTAAAGAGAAGAATTACAATGGAGTTCTTTTGGTCAAGAATGCCAAATATGCTGGCAAGGGAAGAGATTTCATTCACAAGTATGTTTATGTTTATATAAGAGTTACGAATAAATCGTTTGTTATTTTTGTTCTTTATTTCTTTCTGATTTGGGCTTTTTTGTGAACGATTAAAAAGTGTCAGTTTGTATTTGTTCTTGTTGTTTGAGTTGTTGTTTGCTCCAAATCAATATGTTTACAAGC
The DNA here is from genome assembly GCA_964016885.1 of Eledone cirrhosa. Classification (NCBI taxonomy): domain Eukaryota; kingdom Metazoa; phylum Mollusca; class Cephalopoda; order Octopoda; family Eledonidae; genus Eledone; species Eledone cirrhosa. The sequence continues at coordinate 53,413,547 of OZ024745.1, forward strand.
CCAGGACACGACAGACGGCCTTATAGATAATCTGGCTCCATAGTGTGTAGGTTATCAACCGGTTACTTACAAACAGTCATCAAAGGCAACTATACAAAGAACTGCAACTGCAGACACTATACGAAAAAAATGAAAATTTACGAAACAAAAGCTAAATAATACAATACGCACACACACTCACATACATACTTACATACATACATACATACATACATACATATGGAGAAGAATTTTAAAAGTTAGGATTATTTATGTATATAAATGAATATTTATATATATTTATATATATGTATGTTTTGTATATGTATGTGTATGTAGGTAGGTAGAATCCTATCTTTTAAAATTAATCTCCGCCTACTCAAAGAATATTCTTGATTTCTTCCCATTCTCTCCACCCCCTCTTCCTACCTCACCCTTCCCTCCTATCCTACCATCTCTCTCCCCCTCTCTCTCTCTCTCTCTCTCTCTATATATATATATATATATATATATATATATATATATATGCGACATGTAAATAAAACTAATAAAACTTTCTGTAATTGCATTGCTGTGTTTGGCTTTTGATACTTGAACAATGTATATATATATATGTGTGTGTGTGTACGTATATATACATATACACAAAAGGTGGATGAACTCAAGAGAGTCAACGGCCAGTCTATCTAACATGTACATATGTTGTACGTTTATAGATGTATATATATATGATTATATATATATATATATACATATATATAATCAAGGTTTAGCAAATAAGAAAAAGTTTCAAAATAAATTTTTAAAAATTAACTTTACTCACTATGGTTACCTTTACCGAATCGGTTTCGAGTTTCAAAAATAAATGGACAGTCCTTACGGCATCCATTGCAAAGAAAAACTCTCGTCAGATGGATCTTTTCACTCGGAGAATATAAAGTTCCCGAGTTCAAATTACGAACTGGCGCTATTCAAAATTGTTCCCGAGATGAAAGTAAATGATGTGGGAGCAATTCCTTCAAGTGCCGTGTGTAAAGATAGAAGCAAAGAGGCAGGGAGGTCAGTCTACTACCACTATAACTAGCAGCAGTCAGAACGACCAAATTTTTTTCTCGACCAAGAGGAGAATAATAATAAAGTATATATCCCTACACGCAAAAAGCGCATAGGGACACATGTATTGTCCAACCATATGTATATATATATATATATATATATGTGTATATATATATATATGTGTGTGTGTGTGTGTGTGTCTGTGTGTGTGTGTGTGTGTGTGTGTGTGTGTGTGTGTGTGTGTCTATCTTTTTGAAACACATTTTAATCATTTTTTTTCCTTTTAACATTTTAATCTTTTTTATCTTTTCACCTTTAACTTTTTTTTCTGGGTTGGCTAGTAGCTCTAACCTTGGTAAATATGGTAATTGGCTTTATTTGAGACACGTCTACCTGAAGATGGCGAACTTACTGAAAAGCCATTAGGTTAAACTTTCTTTTGGAACAATTTCCTGAACGGTAAAAGAGAGATTCAGGTGTTGGTTTTACATTTAAAAACTCAATCCTAGACTGTATCCAAGATTTTCAAAGTTATATAGCTGAACGCATTCTATTGAAAGCATTCATAAATTGCATCAGGATCTTGGAAATCTGGTGCAAAATCTTCCAAGGGAAGAGAAACTAATCATCGAGAGTGATTTTAATGCTAGAGTAGATCAAGCAACGAGACCTGTTTTGGAGAAGCATGGCACTGGAAAATACAACGAAAATTGACTATCTCTTCTCACATTTTGTACCGAACACCAGCTGACTATCTCAAATACTTTCTTCGAGCAAAATGAGAAGTATAAAAACACATAGATGCACTCTAGGTCTAAGTGTTGGAACCTTTTTGACTTTATATTAGTTCGCAAAGCAGCTCTAAATTCCGTCACTAGTGTGCGAGTAATGAGAGGTGCAGAATGTTGGATGGTCCATTGCTTTGTTAGGGAAAAATTCAATTACTGAAACAGGCAAAAAATACCACAGTGGATTTGTGAGCATTACTCAATGAAGATAACCCTTTGGAGTGTTAGAAGTTTCAAGTCTATGAAGTTGTATCAAGTACTTTGGGTTTGAAACCCAAGAAAGATAATGTGGTAATGGTGATGGTGTTGATGATGACTGTGACAATGACGATGTTGGCAGTAGTGATGACGGTGATGATGATGTTGATGATGATGACGATGATGATGATGATGATGATGATGATGATGATGATGACAAGGATGATGATGATGATGAGGAGGAGGAGGAGTGGGAGGGGGGAGAAGAAGGACGAGGGGGGTGAAGAAGATTGAATTCTTATGTTTACATTTCTGTTTCAATCTACTGCGTTCCAACTAATCCTTGAACCCGACCATATCCTTCAGAGATTACTGGATTAACAGATTACACGTGCAACAATAATATATACGAATGAGAATGTCCAAGAGATAATATATACGAATTGGTAGTTTGTGATGTCTTACTATAAATGTTGTAATGTTTTGTTGATATAAATGTTGTGTGGTATTGTTGTAGGTGTTGTAGAGTATAGCTGTTAATGTTGTGAGGTGTTGTTGTAGATGTTGTGGTGTATAGCTGTTAATGTTGTGTGGTATTGTTGTAGGTGTTGTAGAGTATAGCTGTGAATGTTGTGAGGTGTTGTTGTTGTAGATGTTGTGGTGTATAGCTGTTAATGTTGTGAGGTGTTGTTGAAGATGTTGTGGTGTATAGCTGTTAATGTTGTGTGATATTGTTGTAGGTGTTGTAGAGTATAGCTGTGACTGTTGTGAGGTGTTGTTGTTGTAGATGTTGTGGAGTATAGCTGTTAATGTTGTGAGGTGTTGTTGAAGATGTTGTGGTGTATAGCTGTTAATGTTGTGTGGTATTGTTGTAGGTGTTGTAGAGTATAGCTGTGAATGTTGTGAGGTGTTGTTGTTGTAGATGTTGTGGTGTATAGCTGTTAATGTTGTGAGGTATTGTTGTTGTAGATGTTGTGGTGTATAGCTATTAATGTTGTGAGGTGTTGTTGTTATAGGTGTTGTGGTGTATAGCTGTTAATGTTGTGAGGTATTGTTGTAGATGTTGTGGTGTATAGCTGTTAATGCTGTGAGGTATTGTTGTTATAGATGTTGTAGTGTATAGATGTTAATGTTGTGAGGTATTGTTGTTGTAGATGTTGTGGTGTATAGCTGTCAATGTTGTGAGGTATTGTTGTTGTAGATGTTGTGGTGTATAGCTGTCAATGTTGTGAGGTATTGTTGTTGTAGATGTTGTGGTGTATAGCTGTTAATGTTGTGAGGTATTGTTGTTGTAGATGTTGTGGTGTATAGCTGTTAATGTTGTGAGGTATTGTTGTTATAGGTGTTGTGGTGTATAGCTGTTAATGTTGTGAGGTATTGTTCTTATAGATGTTGTGGTGTATAGCTGTTAATGTTGTGAGGTATTGTTGTGGTAGATGTGTTGTAGTGTATAGCTGTTAATGTTGTAAGGTATTGTTCTTATAGGTGTTGTGGTGTATAGCTGTTAATGTTGTGAGGTATTGTTGTTGTAGGTGTTGTGGTGTATAGCTGTTAATGTTGTGAGGTGTTGTTGTTATAGATGTTGTGGTGTATAGATGTTAATGTTGTGAGATATTGTTATAGATGTTGTGGTGTATAGCTGTTAATGTTGTGAGGTATTGTTGTAGGTGTTGTGGTGTATAGCTGTTAATGTTGTGAGATGTTGTTGTTGTAGATATCGTGGTGTATAGCTGTTAATGTTGTGAAGTGTTGTTGTTGTTGTAGATGTTGTGGTGTATAGCGGTTAATGTTGTGAGGTATAGTTGTTGTAGATGTTGTGGTGTATAGCTGTTAATGGTGTGAGGTATTGTTGTTGTAGATGTTGTGGTGTATAGCTGTTAATGTTGTGAGGTATTGTTGTTATAGATGTTGTGGTGTATAGCTGTTAATGTTGTGAGGTGTTGTTGTTATAGGTGTTGTGGTGTATAGCTGTCAATGTTGTGAGGTATTGTTGTTGTAGGTGTTGTAGTGTATAGCTGTCAATGTTGTGAGATATTGTTGTTATAGATGTTGTGGTGTATAGCTGTCAATGTTGTGAGGTATTGTTGTGGTAGATGTGTTGTAGTGTATAGCTGTTAATGTTGTGAGGTATTGTTGTTATAGATGTTGTAGTGTATAGCTGTTAATGTTGTGAGATATTGTTGTTATAGATGTTGTGGTGTATAGCTGTTAATGTTGTGAGGTATTGTTGTGGTAGATGTGTTGTAGTGTATAGCTGTTAATGTTGTGAGGTATTGTTGTTATAGATGTTGTGGTGTATAGCTGTTAATGTTGTGAGATATTGTTGTTGTAGATGTTGTGGTGTATAGCTGTTAATGTTGTGACGTATTTCTTTGTAGATGTTGTGGTGTATACCTGTTAATGTTGTGAGGTATTGTTGTGGAAGATGTTGTGGTGTATAGCTGTTAATGTTGTGAGGTGTTGTTGTAGATGTTGTGGTGTATAGCTGTTAATGTTGTGTGGTATTGTTGTAGGTGTTGTAGAGTATAGCTGTGAATGTTGTGAGGTGTTGTTGAAGATGTTGTGGTGTATAGCTGTTAATGTTGTGTGATATTGTTGTAGGTGTTGTAGAGTATAGCTGTGAATGTTGTGAGGTGTTGTTGTTGTAGATGTTGTGGAGTATAGCTGTTAATGTTGTGAGGTGTTGTTGAAGATGTTGTGGTGTATAGCTGTTAATGTTGTGTGGTATTGTTGTAGGTGTTGTAGAGTATAGCTGTTAATGTTGTGACGTATTTCTTTGTAGATGTTGTGGTGTATAGCTGTTAATGTTGTGAGGTATTGTTGTTGTAGGTGTTGTGGTGTATAGCTGTTAATGTTGTGAGGTATTGTTGTTATAGATGTTGTAGTGTATAGCTGTTAATTTTGTGAGGTATTGTTGTTGTAGATGTTGTGGTGTATACCTGTTAATGTTGTGAGGTATTGTTGTTGTAGATGTTGTGGTGTATAGCTGTTAATGTTGTGAGGTATTGTTGTAGGTGTTGTGGTGTATAGCTGTTAATGTTGTGAGGTATTGTTGTTATAGATGTTGTAGTGTATAGCTGTTAATGTTGTGAGGTATTGTTGTTGTAGATGTTGTGGTGTATAGCTGTTAATGTTGTGAGGTATTGTTGTTATAGATGTTGTGGTGTATACCTGTTAATGTTGTGAGGTATTGTTGTTGTAGATGTTGTGGTGTATAGCTGTTAATGTTGTGAGGTATTGTTGTAGGTGTTGTGGTGTATAGCTGTTAATGTTGTGAGGTATTGTTGTTATAGATGTTGTAGTGTATAGCTGTTAATGTTGTGAGGTAATGTTGTGGTAGATGTTGTGTTGTGGTGTATAGCTGTTAATGTTGTGAGGTATTGTTGTTATAGATGTTGTGGTGTATAGCTGTTAATGTTGTGACGTATTTCTTTGTAGATGTTGTGGTGTATACCTGTTAATGTTGTGAGGTATTGTTGTTGTAGGTGTTGTGGTGTATAGCTGTTAATGTTGTGAGGTGTTGTTGTTATAGATGTTGTGGTGTATAGCTGTTAATGTTTTGACGTATTTCTTTGTAGATGTTGTGGTGTATAGCTGTTAATGTTGTGAGGTATTGTTGTTGTAGATGTTGTGGTGTATAGCTGTTAATGTTGTGAGGTATTGTTGTTGTAGATGTTGTGGTGTATAGCTGTTAATGTTGTGAGGTATTGTTGTTGTAGATGTTGTGGTGTATAGCTGTTAATGTTGTGAGGTATTGTTGTTGTAGATGTTGTGGTGTATAGCTGTTAATATTGTGAGGTATTGTTGTTGTAGGTGTTGTGGTGTATAGCTGTTAATGTTGTGAGATATTGTTCTATAGATGTTGTGGTGTATAGCTGTTAATGTAGTGAGGTATTGTTGTTGTAGATGTTGTGGTGTATAGCT
>OZ024745.1:53424491-53429491 GCA_964016885.1 Eledone cirrhosa
ATATATATATAATGTAAATATACTATAAATATATAATATAAATAATATATAAATATATTCACACACACAATTATACATATATACAAAAGTATACGTATATATATAATGGGTGAGAGTGTAGGTATATGTGTGTATGGGTGCGTATGTGTCTACGTTATCTAGCACTATTTATCTCATTCACTCTTTTTTATTCTCTTTAGATCGATCTATTTTTGCGGTCTAGGCACTAATGAATTGTGGAAGGGGTGAGGAATTATAAACTAAAGATAAATATTGAGGTTACAGAAAAGGCTGAAAAATCAAGTCTGAAAGACTGTCTTCATCTTCTAAATATAATTTAATAAAACTGCATTAATTAAATGCAAGAAAAGGGAGCGGAGAAGAAGAAAAGAAACATCAAAGTACGATTTATTTAATTTCTGCTTTATTAGAAGATGGCAGACATTTGCTAACGGGCGATAACAAAATTTCATCGTCTTTATTATCTCTCGCTCAATTCATTTATACAGTTATATATATATACATATATATACGTATATATATATATATATATATATATATATATATATATATATATATATATATACATATATATATATATTTATATATATATATATATATATATATATATATATATATATATATATATATATATATATATATATATATATATATTATATATATGTGTGTGTGTGTGTGTGTGTGTGTGTGTGTGTGTGTGTGTGTGTGTGTGTGTGTGTGTGTGTGTGTGTTGTGGTTGACGGCTTACAGAAAAGAGTACTCAATAACGATGTAGAGTTTAAATATTCATTTTGTTCATGCTAAATAAAGAATCTTGTTACTCTGTCTGGAGTTTCGCCTGTTTATCACAAGGTCATCCTGGCCTGACGACCCACGATTTAGCCTCATGAATATGAATATATAAATATATATATTGATAGAGAGAGATATAGATGGATATATAGATAGATGTGCGCTAAGCAGCCGAAATGTAAGATGAAGTTATATCTGTATATACACAGAGTAGATAACCGAGACTGCACCAATGTGTATATAGATGTACAATTCTTTTTATATATACCCATGAAACATGCCAGAAAATATCAATTTCCATATAAATTGAAAAACATGATAAATATCTTTAATCGATTTTCGGTCCTAGCTGGGTGCACATCAGAAGACGCGTATATCATCCCAACAACCATAAGGAAAACGTTGATGAGCTTATATACCCATTCGCTCTTAGTAGTATTCTGAAATGGGCGTATTAATTTAAATATAATTAACGCTCGTTCTCACTTAATTGAAATATGTATTAAGAAGTGCGCTAAGCAAACTCGGTTACCCACTATATATATATATATATATATATATATATATATGAAAATGTTTAACCCCGACGGCAGAGCTAAAGACGTCGGGGTTAAACGGCTTGAGCTCTACCGTCGGGGTTAAACATTTTCCTATTACCCACTCTACTACCCTAAGTATTGAGTACTCTGGTGCGTTATGGTCCATCTGGTTCCTTACCACAGTTCCTTCGTTATATATATATATATATATATATATATATATATATATATATACAGTATTTTCCGTTGTGTTGTAATATAAATATTACACACAGTAGATTGACAGCTCACGTAGAGTTTGCTCGACGGTTCCAGTTGTAGTTCCAAAAGTAATCCGGAGAAAAATAGAAAGATTTGTATCCTTTCAACTAAACTGTATCCATTCAAATCTTTCTATATATATATATATATAGTGGGTAACCGCACTTCTTAATATATATTTTAATTACATCTTTATGTATATATATATATATATATATATATATATATATATATAACTAAGGAATTGTGGTAAGGAACCAGATGGACCATAACGCACCAGAGTACTCAATACTTAGGGTAGTAGAGTGGGTAATAGGAAAAGGTATGACGCCGACGGCAGAGCTCAAGCCGTTTCGACGGCTATTTCTGGACAGAGTTGATATATATATATATATAAGATGAATATATAAAAGATGAATATAAAATGAAAGTGCTTTTTTTTAAAAAAGGAATTTATTAGGTATTGACATATGTTTCTGTAACAGACGGAATACCTATGTATCGCTGCTTGCGTAATCATATAATGTTAGCAAGTATTCGATAGCAAATGTATAATCAGTTGTCACTTCTTCAGAGATATTGGATAAATTGGAAAAAATCAGAAAAATTGAAGTATTTATATTAGTTGTAATAAAGGAAGAAGAGAGGGGATAGTATATGACAGATGGTAATTCTATTTACTGGTAAACAAGTATATAAAGGGTTTCTAATGAGAATACAATGAGTATATGGTTTATTTTATCTAAATAAGAATTTTTGGGAGTGCCTATTTTAATCTATACTTGACCAATTGAACAATGGACAGGGCTGGTCGTTTGGTGTAGTAGTATTAATTATAAAGTACCAATTAAGGAACAGGGAGATTTTCACTGCTACTGAATAACAACAATGCTGGTAGCCTGCTGGTATATGCATTAGGGAATTGAATTAAGAAATCTCATTTTATCTATAGCAGTTTATATTAAATGGTAAAGAATAGAAGAGTTGATAGAATTAAGACTAATAGAGAATGTTAATATGTATTTTGACAATCAAACGGAGATGGAGACAGGCGTTCAATCCTGGTAGTGTTTGTAATATGAAAATGTAGATTTCAAGCGATGGTTACAGTATAACGATCGCTCTATTCTGTTATTTTATAAAATATTTTTGGATTTCATAATACAAAATAATTCCATATTACACAATTTACAAAATTCCTGTCCGTGGGGATATGTAGGGGCATCACTATTATATCCCATTTTAGGTTAAATTGTTTGTTATTTTCGCGCAGCTGCCAAGCCTTGTCTGCGAGTGTTGTTACATAACGCTGGTTTTCATGTTTTATCGAGTAACGATGTCTATAAAGGCGAGATTTGAAGGAGGTGGCTGTAGACCCCACATAGTACTACTTTATAAAAAAAGCACTTTCATTTTATATTCATCTTTTCTACATTTTCTCCGGAATATAATTTATACTCGTTGAGCAAACCTACACGTACGCTGTTCATCTCTAACGTGACGATATATTATCACTACATTATTGATAACCTGAAATGTTTATATATATGTATATATATATATATATATATATATATATATATATATATATATATATATATATATAGAGAGAGAGAGAGAGAGAGAGAGAGAGAGAGAGAGAGAGAGAGATGTGAGAAAAACCACAGACCCTCCATCTCAACTCTACTTTTGAAAAGCAAAAGAACTGCGAAACCGGTAAAGGAACCAAATAAATATATATATTTTTTTTTAAATAAGACTCCAGTTGCATTTTCGATTTCATCTTTTTTTCTTTACACTTTCACTCGTGTAGGACACCTCGGTTATTTTTCAAAAAATGTTGCAACCGAAGGAAGACAGGAAGACGATACTTTGTTTCGTGGAAACGTTCCCTGGCAAAGAACGGAAAAAACGAAGATAATACGTCATTATTTGGTGCGGTGAAAAAGATTACAAACAAAGACAAAACCACGTTTATGGTATAAATGAAGTCGTAGACTAATATTCTATTAGGTGGTCATGGAGACGTTCTCTGGCAATGAACGGAAAAAATGAAGATAAAGGTTGCAACGTTTTTTGAAATATTTACTTCTGCGTTCACAGATTGACTTTTTTAGTTTCAGAAGATCCCGTTAAGGGTGAAAGCAGCGATTCTTTGCTTAAACTTTAATCTGTTATTTTAATAAATATATATATGTAAATAATATATTGATGTGTAACGTTTAATTACTATTGGCACACCAGTTTGAGCACTCAGTGCTAATATGTGTCCGGTAGCCGATGTAGTATATTACGTTTAGAAGCAGAGTGTTAACAATAATAACATTGATAATAAGGAGCAGGAATGAAGTATTAATATAACATCGTCTGATGAGTTTTCGATTCCAGAGTCTGGAACGATAACAGCCAATCGTACCTTGAGCAATTCGACCACGAATCGTCACTAGCTAACTGGCTACATCCGAATTATTCTGAAGAACGAGAGAGCGAGAAAAAAGAGGGACAATTCGTTACAAGTTCAGGAGGTTTAATTCATTTACCTGTTCCGAAGGGATAAAATGCAAAGTAAGCTACGGTGAGATTCGAAAATGAATAACGCAAAGCATTTTATCAGACGCTCTAACGGCTCTGACAACTCCCTGCTCTATACCTAGATAACTGCCTGCATGCTTGTATATATGCATGCCTAAATGCATACATACATGTATATATATATATTTTCTAACCATATGTGCAAATATTTGTGTGGATGTGTGTTTGTGTATGTATACAAACCTCTATAATATAATTATCTATATATTTTATATAATGTAATCATTAATTTAAAAATGATATTTACTTTCCGAGCAACTTATGTTATTGTTTCTTATCTTATCTTATAAAATATTGTCATATTCGTTCTTTATCTTCGTTATAATTATTTCTTGTTTTCAACAATAACAAAAACACCGCCGTTAACCAAATCAGCAACATCATTTACCAAACTACGACTTACGCTATCATCACCATTATCAGCATCAGCATCATCATCATTATCATCATCACCATTATCATCATCATCACAGTCATCAGCAAGAGCATCATCAGCAAGAGCATTATCAGCAACAGCATCATCAGCATATTCAACATCATCAATAACAACCTCATTACTATCAGATATTACCTATTCAGCTAATTCTACACCAAACCACATGAAACCTCTATCCTTATCACGATCCTTATTTTGAAGAAGAGGCAGAATTATGTTCACTTAAAGATGAAATGGTATTGTTTCAAATTAAATCTGCAATAATTGCCTGTATGGTTGAAAAGGCAGTGGGGGGGGGGGGCAGAAAGAGAGGAGGTAATTGCAGAAAGAGAGAGAGGAGGGAGCAAGGAAAGAAAGAA
>OZ024745.1:53434491-53481099 GCA_964016885.1 Eledone cirrhosa
TCTAGTGTGAAGTGACTCATGAATTATCTGTGAATCAAGTGAGATGCTTGTGGTGATTAACGTTCTGTAGAAGAGTAGTTAAATATTTATATACTTCATTTAAGAAAGAAGTAGTTGTAGACTAATCGGAAAAAAACTTGTTGCCAGAAGCTTTAGAAATGAGGTCCATGTCACATCTGCTTGCTTGTTGTTCTTTTCAGAGTTCCAGTTAACATATATATTAGTATAATTTTTAATAAAGCTTATGTAAGTATACGTAGTACCGATTAGAGTCGATATTAGCCATGGTATTTATCACGTGGCTTGCCACTAATTATAAATAACATAAATAGCACTTCTTTATGAAGAGCGGCGGATTTAGTTGTGCGTGTGTGTTAGCAGTGAACTGTCTAATGCACGTCGCAATGAAACCAGCCGTGTGCGTTCAACGAAATTTGAGATACTTGATAATACTGTAACATTTTAACGTTACCAGAATGTTCAACAATGTTCTCCATGCCACTGTGTATACATATTCGTTGGTTAGTTTCGATATTTGGATGTAGTGGATTAGCAGTTATAGACTGAGCGTCAGACACCATGCTTTGTGGCATAGACTTACGGGTATTTACGTTCTGAGTTCAAATACCGCAAAGATTAGCTTTGCGGGGTTGATAAAAAAGTGTACCAGTTATGTACTGGGGTTACTTTAATCAACTATCTCCTTTTGCCAAAAATCATTGGCCATGTACCTAATTCGAAACCATTATTGAGTTCAAATCCCGCCGAGGTTAACTTTGCCTTTCATCCTTACGGGGTCGATAAAATAAAGTACCAGTAATACACTGGGATAATTGCTGGCCTTGTGCCAAAAGTAGAAACAATTATTTAGATGCGGGGATTACCTTTAGGCATTCTAGATTTCGATGGATTGGCAGTATCAGTAGAGGGTCGGACGCCGTGCCTTGCAGCATAGAGTTACGTCTCTTTACGGTCTGGGTTCATATCCTGCCGAGGTTAACTTTGCCTTTCATCCTTACGGGGTCGATAAAATAAAGTACCAGTAATGAACTGGGATAATTGCTGGCATTGTACCAAATATTATAAACAATTATTATAAACATGATATTATTTCCGTTAATGGTTTACTTTCCAATACTTCCGGTTCTGCTAAGTTATAGTATTTCAAGAATAAATATAAATCGTTATGTTCAATGCTAATGTCTAATTAATTAAAACATTTACTTAATCCTGTATTCTTGCTTGACATACACGAATTAGCTAATATAGATAATTGAATTATCCTGTATACTATTCATATCGAGTATGTATCTGCAGCACAGTGTATTGGATACCTGAATGCTACAAACGTTTGGAGATAAACTAATTGTTTACACGAACGTTAACTCTTCTATTAACCTAAGTGTGCGTTCATGAAGAACAATTCTGGTAGATTTAAAATTACATTCCAGTCTGGGCAGCGTCATGGACCCTGCTACTATCTATCTATCTATCTCTGGATGGTATAGACGTTCTTCACATTGGCTCCGCGAGTATTGGAGATATTACGTGTTAACAATAAGTGTTTGTCTGTATTCTTGCGTTAATTAGCCCCCTTGCCTGGGTCTTCGACATTAGAGTTAATTTATTTCACCCCTTTTGGGGTGAAATTTTTCATCCTAAATATCTTGTAATTGTCTCTACGCTAGTGGTAATGGAAGCCATTACCACAGGTAACGATGAGACGCCCACTAAACAAACTGAAGGAGAGCGGGTAGCGGAGGCAACAAGCCTCCCTACTGAAAGAATAATGATTATTAGAAACATTGAAAATGCAGCCAGAACGAATTGCTAGGATCCCCGACCGCATATTGCTGGATGGGCTTGCCTACTTACACATCACAGTGGAGGGTAGACGACCCGCTTGTTATCTCTGTGGTGGCAGATGTCACCTGAGGGCTGCCTGTTCCCAAGCAAACAAAAAAACACCGATTTTGCCCACACCAACAACTACAACACTAACAACACAACCTCCACCACCACCACCACAAAAAAAAACACCACAAGGTAAAACACAACTGAAAACAATCCCCCCCCCCACCCACAGAAAACAAATACAATAACACCCACACCACAAACACGAGCCGAAAATGAACCCCTCCCCTCGAATACGGAAGACGACCCCTTTCGTCGTCAGACGAGGGGGGGGGGGACACTTTCATAAAGTTAAAAGAAAAAAAAGAAAACACACAACAGGAACACAAATACAAACAATCCCTCCCCAAGCCATAACACAGACATCAACACAAAAAAACACACAACAACAGCAAACAAAAAACATCACGCCAAAAGAAAAATTTGCATATACCTACATAAGTACAATAAATAAAAAACTGTTAAACGTTATTTATAATAACAACTTAATAAAAACCGAAGGTTCGAATTTCGCACAAGCAACGAGGCTTCCCCATCTAAAAATGATTAAAACCCCAATGGACATTTACAAATCGTTAAAAGACACTTTTAAAGAGGACGTGGGGCCCCCCTGCGTCAGACCCATAACCGTATCCTCCTAAAAAATCCCCCCCAGACACCCACACAACTCCAAATACCCCAACCCCACCACACACTGATGCCCCTATACTTCCACAAACCACCACTCCACCCAACAACCCATCCCCCACCCCCATGGAAACTGTGCGGCCACGTCCCCGGGACGCAGAGAGGAATGTGCCTTTTCTCTTTACCACCAACATGGCTGTGTTGAGAATAGGTTGTCTAAATGCGCGTGGCCTGGGCTCACCCTGGAAGCAAGCAAAGCTTCTAAATGACCTCAGGACACGATGTATAAATGTGATGGTTATTTGCGAGGCCCGGATCAGCAGCGTGCGACAGCTGGCCCCCACCTTTGATGACTTTGAGATGCACGCATCTCTCTGTCAGCCCGGAGGTGGGGGTGGGGTTGTCGTTCTGCTGCAAAAACATCTGGGTCTCGCTACACAGACGGTACACTTGGACCCAGGGGGTCGACTAGTGGTTCTGGACATTGGCAGTGGTGAAGGCGGCGCATTTAGGCTGGTGGCCGTCTACGGCCCTTTTGGGTCAACGCGGCCAAACTTCTTCCATCGTCTGGAGACTTTTCTAGGGACTTTTCTCCTTACTTTTAGTGGGGGACTGGAATGGTATCCTAGATGCACGTTGGGACTATGTAGGGGCATGTCCTGATAGAGGGGGTTGTAACAGCCTCAAGGGTTAATCGGCCGATTCGACCTGGCCGATAGATATCGACTAGATTTTCCGACTGTGCCAACTTGGACTTGGAGAAACCACAGCGGTCAATCTAGATCGTACCCAGATAGGTTATTAGTTAGAAATAAGGATAGGGACTTTTTAAGTTGTCCAAAAATGCTCATGGTTGGCTATTCAGACCACAAGTTAGTGACCTCCATGGTCAACCTTGATAGAACGCATAGACAGGGACCCGGTTACTGAAAGCTCAACTTGTCCTTACCGGCAAGTAAAGCTTACAGGAACCGGATTAGTACATTAGTTAAGGAGCGGTTGACGGGCGCCATCGTCAACAGCAGGTGGTGGAGCTCTCTCAAAAGAGAGATTAGAATAGCTAATATTAGAGTAGTGATCCTTGAACCTAAGCAGATGTGCGAGGCCTTTCAAAGGCACTTTGCCCGATTGTTCGGAAGGGACGAGGGGCCGGATGGGGATGTAGACCTCGGTCTATATCTCGACGGCTTGCCGCGTCTTTCGGACGAGGAGGCGAAGTCCTGCGAGAGGCCGATCTCAGCTGCTGAATTAGGGGACGTGCTGAGCCAATGCGGCAGACGCAAATCTCCGGGCCTCAATGGTCTACCATACGAACTGTATTTAACTATGCCGGACTTGTTCTTCGATCTCCTCGAAGCGGTCTACTGCAACTGGCAACAGAACGGGAGAATTCCCTATTCTGTGACCAAGGGCGTAGTCTCGCTAGTGAGGAAGGACGAGAACAAGGGGGATAAAATAAGTAATTTTAGGCCCATAACACTGCTAAATGCAGAGTTAAAGATTTTGGCCAAGGTGTTAGCAAAGAGGTTGGCGCTTGTCGTGGGCAACCTGGTGGGAAATGCGCAAACATGCGCCATCCCGTCCAGGTCCATTCACGACAACCTCCATCTCATGCGATACATCATAGAGAGGGTTGGGAACGAACCCGGCTTTGGTGAGGCCCTGATCAACTTGGATCAATCTAAAGCGTTCGATGGGGTCGAACATCTTTACCTGGATGCGGTGCTGGTGGCGGCAGGTTTCGGACCCGTTTTCAGAGGCTGGATCACTGCCATGCACAGCAACCGCATCTGCTCTAGCGTGAACGGCTACCTCTCGGGGCCATTCGAAATCACGCGGTCCATCCGACAGGGATGCCCTCTCTCCTCCCTTATGTATGTATTGACCCTAGAGCCACTGCTGCGGAAGTTGGAGTTGTTACAGAGCATCCCTTTGGAACCCGGATTGCGGAAAGCGGTGTCGGCCTACGCCGATTACGTGACAGTAATGGTGTCAACCGCCTCGGAAATCAGAGTGATCGGCACTTTACTGAAGGAATACGAAACGTTTACAGGAGCTAAGCTGAACCGGGTCAAGTCAGTCGGTTTGCAACTCGGCGGGTGGAGGGGCAAACCGATGGCCTCCAACGGCGTCGTCGGACGTTGGACGGAGGGCCCGGTGAAGTAGCTCGGGGTCTGGTTCGGGCCAGACCTCCAGGTGGAGAAGAACTGGGGTGAGGTATCGAACAGGGTGTTTGCGCTGACGCGGAAGTGGGATGAATGCAAACTATCCCTGAAAGGTCGGGCGGAGGTGGCGAACGCTTATATAGCGTCCGTCATCTATTACCGCCTGACCATCGTGCCTTTCCCAAGGGAAACGCTCACCAAAATTGAGCGCGCACTCTTCCAATTCCTTTGGAAGAAGCGGGCTCCTTTGGTGAGGAGATCCATCTGCTGTCAACACCCTTCGAAAGGAGGGCTGGGGATGGCCATGGCTGTTGATGCGTAAACAAGCATTAAGGCTAAGGCACCTCCAGGTATACCTCACCGGTCAACCGGTGTGGGCCCCGTTTGTGAGGCGAGCCTTTCCGAGACTCGTCTCGCTCACCGAGCTGCAGTCCTGGATCAAGCAAAGACCGAGAAAACTGGGCGCCTGGCACACCGCGTGTGCCCAGGCGCTCACGGCTCTCTGGCAGGCGGACCCGGCTATCGGTGGAGACTCCACCTCGTCATTCTATAGAGGGCTGGTGGTTAGTAGGTGCGACGACGCCCTCAGACAAACCCTGGGCATGGAGGAAGACGAACTGGCCAGCTTATTCGGGAGAACATTTGGCCCGGGATCTATGGACAACTTCCAGAAATCCCTGGCCTGGCAGTGCTACCGAGGGGCGCTACCCGTTCGAGAAAAGCTCTACAGACACGGGCGCCCGGGTAGGGACCCCTCGAAAAAAATCTGTCCCAGATGCGTGCGCGACGAGCAAACCGTTGCGCACGCATTGGTACACTGCTCGGGCGTTGCCGATCTGTGGGGCTATATCGAACGACTGGTGTCACGGGTGGGACCAATCCGGTTGACCACTGAGTCTTTTGTAACGATCAAGCTGCCTCCCCCCTTCAAAAATGAAGGAGAGGCGGTCTTCCTCTGTGTATAGCCATGGTGAAAGATGTGGTATGGTGGACACGTTTAAAAGGGATGAGGTCGGACACCATTCTCTCCGGCCAACAACTGGTCCTTTTCTTTAAATACCATTTTAAGAGAAGGATCTGAATGGAGAGAGAGGTGCTCTACCCCAGCAAGTTTTATAAAAGGTGGGTGAAAGTAGCGAGAATGGCCCGTGTGAATGGGCCTTCTCTCTTTATCAGCTTGTAGGTGGAAAGGTGGAAGTGCAAAGGAGCACCCCCTCTCTGTGCTCCTAAGGAAAAGGGTTACACACTTTTTCGGGGGGGGGTGTAACCGCCAAAACGCCTCCTCCCTATCGAGGACTGTATTGTTAATTTTATATTTGTTATTTGTTTTTTTTACTCGTCCCTTTATGTAAACACCCCCTCCCCCACACTTGTATTTGTCCCCTTCTTTTGTGCCCTCATGGCAAATAAATAGAAACTTATCTATCTATCTATCTATATATCTATCTATCTCTCTATCTCTCTCTCTCTCTATATATATATATATATATATAATACGTGTACATATATATATGTGTGTGTGTGCGTGCGTGCGTGTGCACGTGTGTATGTCTACGGGTGTCTCTGTGTGTGTATATATATATATACAGAGACAGAGAGAGAGAGAGAGAGAGAGAGAGAGAGAGAGAGAGAGATGCTTTATTGGCTTTTAGCTGTTTGGTATTCTTGTCTTCTAGGTTAGTTTGCGAGCTGGCTGGTTGGTTGTTTGGTCTTGGTGGTTGATTGGTTGGTTTGATAGTTGGTTCACTGGCTGAATGTCTGGTTTTGTAAGCTGGATGAATAGATGAATGAATCGATGTGTATGTGCGTGAATGAATGAATGAGTACTATGCTGGAGAACGGTTATGGAAAGGATGCTGGCTAAGATAGTTTATTTAATGACGTTAGAGCAATTATAATCAGTCAGAAGTAATCAAAATAGGCCTAAAAGATAAAAAAAAAAAAGGCAACGAAAGAAAGAAATAAAAGATAAGAAGCAAAAACAAAATTTCCATGCAGCTGAACAGCCACTATATTAGAAAAAAATCAATTTCTCTCTCTATATATATATATATATATCTTCTCTCTTTCTCTGTCTCTCTCTCTATCTCTTCCTCTCTCTCCCCTCTCTCACTCCCTCTCTCTTTCTCTCTGCAATCGTAGTAAAAGAATAAAACAAACGATGGGTAAATCATTTGACATGGATTTCTGCCCAGAATCCAATTGCTTTCCTCCAGTGAAGTTCAAATAATCAATTTATTTGACATTCTACCATTGATCAAACTATGAATCGATGTTGCTGTTTTCCTTTGCTGTTGTTGTTATTATCATTGTTGTCGTTATCGTTGTTATTGTTGTTGTTGTTGTTGTTATTATTATTATTATTCGATTACTTTGCCGGACAGTAGCAGTAGAAATTCCAATAAAATATTCGGTAACATCACCTGCTATTGACTTTATTCTACGTGACGGAGTAACATTAGTAACAACATCTAGAACAAAATGATATATGATAATAACAACAATAACGACAACATCAATAATAATAACAAATAACAATAACAATTTTCGGATTTGTCTTTGCCTTTCATCCTTCACAAGTCAATATTTTAATCTATTTCTAGGCTGATGAATGATTTCAAACGAATGAAACAGTTCTAGTCCTGTAGAAGTCATTCATATATATATATATATATATATATATATATATATATATATATATATATATATATATATATATATATATATAAGAAATTTGAAAGTAGTCACCGCAATGCGGATAAATAAAATAATAGATGGTAACTGTAAATAATAGTTTAAAAAATTATGTAAAATACCCCAAGGGACAGAATTAAGTGGATAGAGATGCCTTCGTGGTATCAAGTCATACACCTTTCATATGCAGGGTGAGTGCGATTAACAATCATGCCACAGTCCCGTGCTTCCAAGTACCGTCTTTTTTTAGATTTAAACTTATAGCTTGAAGTATACACAAATTTGTTGACTTACAAAGCTTTAGGAAGTTTGAACTAATAATTGTAAATATCAACTATTGTTATAATTATCGGCATTGTCGTGACTATACTTTCATATATTCTAAAAAGACGGTAATTGATAGCCATGCAACCTTTGGAGTAATGGTTAAACGCGCTCGTTCGGCATACAAAAGATGTAGGGTTCGATTCCTCGCAGTCGTCTTTATCCAGTTCTCTCACTCCCAGGGAAACTGTACGTGATTTATTAACTATTATTTTTTGTTACCAACTATTATTGTAGTTATTTGCACTGTACAATCTATGTAGACTTCGATAAAATAGGTTCCACTTAAGGATTACCAATTCTGTAGAGGGGACCTGTTCAATTTTTGAATCTGGTCAATTTTGTAAATCCTAACTACAATGTGTTGCCTTCTACCACTAAGAAACACCATCCTTACGGGGTCGATAAAATAAAGTACCAGTAATGGCCTTGTGCCAAATGTAGAAATAATTATCACTGTTATCCATGTTATTCTTTTTATGCTCCTTTATTTGTAAATTTCTCATTGAGACTGGTTAGTTCGTTGTATATGTTAAGACTCAATAACAGGTCGCAGATAACATTGCATTGCATCTCTTTGCGTTGGATTGGGTGTTATAGTAGTAGTAGTAGTAGTAGTAGTAGTAGTAGTAGTAGTAGTAGTAGTAGTAGTAGTAGTAGTAGTAGTAGTAGTAGTAGTAGTAGTAGTAGTAGCAGCAGCAGTAGTAGTAGTAGTAACAGGTGGTGGTGATGGTGGTGGTGCTGCTGCTGGTGGTGGAGATGGAGGCAGCGGCGGCGGCATTAGTAGTAGGTGTAACAGTAGCAGCAGCAGCAGTAGTAGTAGTAGTAGTAGTAGTAGTAGCTGTTGTTGTTGTTGTCACCATCGTCATTGTTGTTGCTGCTGGAGCCTTGTTTGTTGTGTTTTGATTTTAATCACTTCTAGATAGAGTTGTAGTGTAGTCGTTAGCATGAAGAGTCTCAGTTAATGAAATGTTGTATCTCACTACATTACATGTGAGAGACACTACTGTATAAAATGTGTACAGTTGACTTAAACTATTCCTTTCAGAATCTAGTAATGGAATACGATATAACCAAAAACAAATCACTCCTTCGTACATATGAAGGCAAAGAAAATTACACAAACAACGAAACAAACTACAGAAATAAGAATATTATCTAGTTCGTCTAGAGAAAGAAATAAGGAATTAAATAAATTATATATGAACGGGAAAGAAGGAAAGAGCTGACAAGAGGGTCTCTGTTTTGTCGCTGAACATATATAAATAACAACCAAATCATCCTCCAGTTATATAATGGATCACAATGGATAAATGTAATCTGAAATACGTAATGTTCGATCATACGTGCAATACGATGTACCCACAGTGTTCATGACAAGAACACCTTTGTTTCATAGGTCTACTCAGTCAAAGGTGACCCGGGGTTAAACTACAACAACTACGTCAACATAGCAATTAAAATCCTGGATTAAATAACCTTGTCTGTGATTATCAGTGGATTTATATCTAACTCAAAAATCCATGCATGAAAACAGAGACAAATAATTGCTTCCATGAACCGTACAGAAAGTTTAAATAACATTTGAATATCAAGACAGATAATCGTATATTTCAAAAAGCAGTTTATCATTTCCACAAGACGGATGTCATCATGGTTTCTTATATAGGCACCAGGCCAGCAATTTTGGGGGAGGGGAAAGTCGATTAAATTGACCCCAGTGCATGACTGGTACTTTATTATATCGACCCCGACGGGAGACTTAGCCGGAATGATTGCAATATAGTAGAGACCACTAAAATTCTCTAAGAGCCAGTTGTTGCTATTAAACAGGAGGGTGCATTAAATCTACCACCCAAGACCAGGAGATATCTCTCTGGTGGGCTTCTTCGTAGCATAATTTCCTTCTACTCGCGAAACTTCAGTCGATCTGAAACTCTTTACAAACCATTTTGTTTTCTGTGGGACAGAACTTGAAAACAATTTGTTTCGAAATGAACATCTTAACTCCAAATCCATTCTAACGGAAAATAAATAAAAACTTCAGAAAATTCATAGATATAGAAGCTATCCACCGTGGCGTATCATTTATGATATATAGTCCAAACAATATTTTGAATAAAAATTAATGTATTCTGTTAAACTGATGAAACTAGCACCAGGCGATCTGTATAATAAAAAAGAGCTTGAAAGGGACAAATGAACACATTGTCTCTACATATGGTCATAGAACATCTAAGTGCAGTTTATAAAAAATTCAAGATAATTTAAAGTGGTCTCTATAAACCTTTCCACGAATCAGACCATGAACATTTCTCCAAGGAAAATAGAATGTATTAAATTATAATATACAAATCAATTCTACTTTAGAAAAATATCAAGTATCGAAACTCATTATTTATTCCACTATATTGACATCTTAATAAAAACCGCAATAATAACAACAGCAACAACAACAATATTATTGTTGTTATTATTATTATCATTTGAAG
The DNA here is from genome assembly GCA_964016885.1 of Eledone cirrhosa. Classification (NCBI taxonomy): domain Eukaryota; kingdom Metazoa; phylum Mollusca; class Cephalopoda; order Octopoda; family Eledonidae; genus Eledone; species Eledone cirrhosa. The sequence continues at coordinate 53,444,708 of OZ024745.1, forward strand.
TAGTAGTAGTAGTAGTAGTAGTAGTAGTAGTAGTAGTAGTAGTTCTTTATGAGCTACAAGGGCCGAAACATGAAGGACAATTCAAAAACCAGGGACAGTGGAGGTTTATAAATAAAATCGAGTAAACTAGATGACAAAAAATACAAGAGTACTTAATAGAAATCCCCAATTGATGTAGTGGGTGGGGGAAGAACTTCCCTCTTCTCTTCCTGTCCAAATGGGTTTTGATAAAGTTGATGGAGGCTTGTCTGTCTTCAGTCCTTTCAGCCGGGTCCACCATACAACATCTTTCCCCACAATGACCAGACAGAAGAAAACTGACTGATATTCCTACACCAAAAAAGTGGCGAGGCGATCTTCACGATGAACTCAGTCGGTAACCAGATCCGTCCTACGTGTGGTAATAGCTGTCCGACGTTGTTGGCGGTGTGGTTATTTTCTTTAAACTCGAAAGCGAGTTGCTGTCACGTGAAAGCTGGCTGGAAGAGGAAGGGCCTATCACTTCCACTTTTTAAAGCTTGTTAGCATGATAATAAAAAAAAAGTAAAAAAATTTGTGTGTGTGTATCTGTATGTGTGTGTCTGTATGTGTGTATCTGTATGTGTGTGTGTGTATGTGTGTATATATCTGTGTGCGCGCGTGTGTGTGTCTGTCTATCTGTCTATCTGTGTGTGTGTGTGTGTGTGTGTGTGTCTGTATGAGAGCGAGTTAAAAAGCATTTATGAGCGTCTCGTTATATTGGCTAAACATATTATTCACTCCGCATTTGAATGATTTAATATATCATCAAAACCAACTTTTGTGACTTACTTCAGAAAACGAAATATCATCCAATATAGCTTGAAGGGTAATTATTAAATAAACATCGTCTTATCATACCAACTGATATGTTATATCACTGGATATCGACTGACAGATTACATATGCTGCAAGGTTCATATAAATTAATTCTTGATTTTTTTTTTTTTTTTTTACTCTTTCGCTTTAGATGTGACATTAATACCTGCAAGGAAGCTGATCACATCATATTCTTATTTTAATTTCTCTTTCAGTTTTGAATATCAGGACATCAGATGAATGATATCTTTTCATTGAACGTTTTTCGTTCCTGTCTCAACATAGCCGTATGCTAATGACTGGAACCAGTAAAAGTAAAATAGTAAAATAATTTCAGATTAACAGCGCTATTGATCTGCCAGCTAAATTTCTATCTCACCCAACAGACTTATTATGATTCGTGTTTATCCTGTCTTTTTATTTAAATAATGTATCTAGAATTGAACATGCTTTCTTTTAGTTACAAAAATGGATGTATGACTTCTAGGCGATATAGTTATTCCTACAAGATGGAGATACCCCATAGAGGTCCTCATTTCGTGACTTTACCTGCATTCGTGTTCCGTTAGAAGTAGAAGAACCTGAGGTGTTGGTGATAACGAAACGTCAAACTACTCTTCTCCAGATAGAATACGAGATATACAAACTTTTGAACTGTACAGTATTATTGTTATTTCTATGAATAAGTTTAGCGAACAGCTGTAAGTAGCATAAACCCTGTTTAATATATGAGTAATTGCAACTACCGAAAAGAGGATTATCATATTACTGCAAATTGTAGCACTGTGCAATAGATAAGCACGTTTAGTTCATATTTTACTCAGAGATTACCAGCAAATTAACTCTCACATGAAATACTATACGAAGACTTGCTGGTCATGTGGGTAGTTAAACAAACTGCTAGAAATAACAACTAGATATGTCTCATGTTACAATTCGCCGTCTGAAAAATATATGGAAGCTTCCATATATTTTTCAGACGGCGAATTGTAACATGAGACATATCTAGTTGTTATTTCTAGCAGTTTGTTTAACTACCCACATGACCAGCAAGTCTTCGTATAGTAGGTTTTGATATTCTATGCTTGAAAAAAGACTAGAATATCGCAGATATAACACCTTTCATTATAAGTATATTCGATTACATTTGATATGGGACTAAAGGTCACAAATCATAATGTAAAATAAGTTATTTAAAAAAGGTCATGTATATACGGTGATCAGGTTTTGGATTCACACAGTCAATTTTCCGACAATATGAATTATTTGTAAATACAATCCTGGATTATATGCTTCAAGAATATCGTGAAATGAAACTCCCTCTCGCTTAGGGGTATACTCATATAATATGTATATACATACATATATATATATATATATATATATATATATATATATATATATATATATGAATATAGACATAGAATATTCGAAAATATTCTGTATGTTTATAATAAACATTTTGAAGACCTAATCGCTATAGAATAGAATACGTCACGTATTACAATTAGATTCTCGATAAAAGAAAGGGAAGTAATCTACGCGTTTCATTCTTGTTAGAATTCATCAGGACTACATATCCAGTGCTTTTATCGAGAATGACACAGCTAGAGACTTATAGAATACTTAGCTGTGTACAGGAACTGGTTTGAAAGAGCGGTTGCCGGTCCGGCAGAAATTAGAAATTGGAATAAATGCTCTGAAATAGCGATATATATGTGAATATAGACATAGAATATTCGAAAATATTCTGTATGTTTATAATAAACATTTTGAAGACCTAATCGCTATAGAATAGAATACGTCACGTATTACAATTAGATTCTCGATAAAAGAAAGGGAAGTAATCTACGCGTTTCATTCTTGTTAGAATTCATCAGGACTACATATCCAGTGCTTTTATCGAGAATGACACAGCTAGAGACTTATAGAATACTTAGCTGTGTACAGGAACTGGTTTGAAAGAGCGGTTGCCGGTCCGGCAGAAATTAGAAATTGGAATAAATGCTCTGAAATAGCGATATATATGTGAATATAGACATAGAATATTCGAAAATATTCTGTATGTTTATAATAAACATTTTGAAGACCTAATCGCTATAGAATAGAATACGTCACGTATTACAATTAGATTCTCGATAAAAGAAAGGGAAGTAATCTACGCGTTTCATTCTTGTTAGAATTCATCAGGACTACATATCCAGTGCTTTTATCGAGAATGACACAGCTAGAGACTTATAGAATACTTAGCTGTGTACAGGAACTGGTTTGAAAGAGCGGTTGCCGGTCCGGCAGAAATTAGAAATTGGAATAAATGCTCTGAAATAGCGATATATATGTGAATATAGACATAGAATATTCGAAAATATTCTGTATGTTTATAATAAACATTTTGAAGACCTAATCGCTATAGAATAGAATACGTCACGTATTACAATTAGATTCTCGATAAAAGAAAGGGAAGTAATCTACGCGTTTCATTCTTGTTAGAATTCATCAGGACTATATATCCAGTGCTTTTATCGAGAATGACACAGCTAGAGACTTATAGAATACTTAGCTGTGTACAGGAACTGGTTTGAAAGAGCGGTTGCCGGTCCGGCAGAAATTAGAAATTGGAATAAATGCTCTGAAATAGCGATATATATGTGAATATAGACATAGAATATTCGAAAATATTCTGTATGTTTATAATAAACATTTTGAAGACCTAATCGCTATAGAATAGAATACGTCACGTATTACAATTAGATTCTCGATAAAAGAAAGGGAAGTAATCTACGCGTTTCATTCTTGTTAGAATTCATCAGGACTACATATCCAGTGCTTTTATCGAGAATGACACAGCTAGAGACTTATAGAATACTTAGCTGTGTACAGGAACTGGTTTGAAAGAGCGGTTGCCGGTCCGGCAGAAATTAGAAATTGGAATAAATGCTCTGAAATAGCGATATATATGTGAATATAGACATAGAATATTCGAAAATATTCTGTATGTTTATAATAAACATTTTGAAGACCTAATCGCTATAGAATAGAATACGTCACGTATTACAATTAGATTCTCGATAAAAGAAAGGGAAGTAATCTACGCGTTTCATTCTTGTTAGAATTCATCAGGACTACATATCCAGTGCTTTTATCGAGAATGACACAGCTAGAGACTTATAGAATACTTAGCTGTGTACAGGAACTGGTTTGAAAGAGCGGTTGCAGGTCCGGCAGAAATTAGAAATTGGAATAAATGCTCTGAAATAGCGATATATATGTGAATATAGACATAGAATATTCGAAAATATTCTGTATGTTTATAATAAACATTTTGAAGACCTAATCGCTATAGAATAGAATACGTCACGTATTACAATTAGATTCTCGATAAAAGAAAGGGAAGTAATCTACGCGTTTCATTCTTGTTAGAATTCATCAGGACTACATATCCAGTGCTTTTATCGAGAATGACACAGCTAGAGACTTATAGAATACTTAGCTGTGTACAGGAACTGGTTTGAAAGAGCGGTTGCCGGTCCGGCAGAAATTAGAAATTGGAATAAATGCTCTGAAATAGCGATATATATGTGAATATAGACATAGAATATTCGAAAATATTCTGTATGTTTATAATAAACATTTTGAAGACCTAATCGCTATAGAATAGAATACGTCACGTATTACAATTAGATTCTCGATAAAAGAAAGGGAAGTAATCTACGCGTTTCATTCTTGTTAGAATTCATCAGGACTACATATCCAGTGCTTTTATCGAGAATGACACAGCTAGAGACTTATAGAATACTTAGCTGTGTACAGGAACTGGTTTGAAAGAGCGGTTGCCGGTCCGGCAGAAATTAGAAATTGGAATAAATGCTCTGAAATAGCGATATATATGTGAATATAGACATAGAATATTCGAAAATATTCTGTATGTTTATAATAAACATTTTGAAGACCTAATCGCTATAGAATAGAATACGTCACGTATTACAATTAGATTCTCGATAAAAGAAAGGGAAGTAATCTACGCGTTTCATTCTTGTTAGAATTCATCAGGACTACATATCCAGTGCTTTTATCGAGAATGACACAGCTAGAGACTTATAGAATACTTAGCTGTGTACAGGAACTGGTTTGAAAGAGCGGTTGCCGGTCCGGCAGAAATTAGAAATTGGAATAAATGCTCTGAAATAGCGATATATATGTGAATATAGACATAGAATATTCGAAAATATCCTGATGAATTCTAACAAGAATGAAACGCGTAGATTACTTCCCTTTCTTTTATCGAGAATCTAATTGTAATACGTGACGTATTCTATTCTATAGCGATTAGGTCTTCAAAATGTTTATTATAAACATACAGAATATTTTCGAATATTCTATGTCTATATTCACATATATATCGCTATTTCAGAGCATTTATTCCAATTTCTATATATATATATATATATATATATAATACAATATGTTGAAAAGGTAACACACTAGAGAGAGATAGTGTGCCATCAATAAAACAAGGGAAAACCACCAGTGTATTGAATCTATAATCTATGGCAGGCAGGATAGACACACAATAATTAAAAATATAAATTAAAATGTATATACGCACCGCTATAACTATATAACACATGCGTACAAATCCAAAGAGATCTGTTTCGCCAGGAAGTTGTTGACTGAAATGGAATAGCCTGTGGGTCATAGCGCGTACAAGACTATTAAACACGCTGTGATATCTCTCTGCCGCGTGTATCTGGACGATCTGGATGGTTTAGATTCTCTTAGAGTTGTCTGGAATGTATAGTCTTGCACGCGCTGATGAAGCATAGGCTATTTATTGATGGCACACTATCTCTCTCTAGTGTGTTACCTTTTCAACATATTGTATTTTAAAGAGTTCAGGATTCCTTTTCCTTTGAGCACATTATTGATAGGGAATAACGTGTCTATGGCTCCGTTAATTTATCGTGATATTTCGCTCCTTATAACAGTCTTTCCTCTCCCTCTGTTTGGTTGAGCACACTTCTTTGAGTGGTTTGGGGGCTGTCCTTTCTAGCAGCTCATCCCTCAGATACCACTGGTTCACTGCCCTAAACACGCTGTGATATCTCTCTGCCGCATGTAGCTGGACGGTCGCTTTAGATTCTCTTAGAGTTGTCTGGAATGTATAGTCTTGTACGCGCTATGACCCACAGGCTATTCCATTTCAGTCAACAACTTCCTGGCGAAACAGATCTCTTTGGATTTGTACGCATGTGTTATATAGTTATAGAGGTGCGTATATACATTTTAATTTATATTTTTAATTATTGTGTGTCTATCCTGCCTGCCATAGATTATAGATTCCATACACTGGTGGTTTTCCCTTGTTTTATTGATGGCACACTCTCTCTCTCTAGTGTGTTACTTTTTCAACATATTGTGTTTTAAAGAGGTCAGGATTCCTTTTCCTTTGAGCACATTATTGACAGGGAATAACGCGAGTCTATGGCTTTATCGTGATATATATATATATATATATAGAGAGAGAGAGAGAGAGAGAGAGATACATATGCTTGTGTGTGTGTGTGTGTGTGTGTATGTGTGTGTGTGTGTGTGTAATTTAACAAGCAGAAATACAAAAGTTTATTTCTCCGAAGAAATAAATATGTAATGCTGTAGTTAGATATGAGAGTAAATATATTGTTGTTTTGTATCATATCTATACCTATATATTATTACAACATGCTCTATTTTAGACCACATTGTTTAATGATGTTGATGTTGGTGTCAACAATGCATTTTATGTTGACCTACAAAACAAATATTTTTGTCGCACTGTGATGTGGGTATACTACTGTGGCTTGGGGGCAGGGCTACTAACAACACGTTCTTTCCTTCGTCTTTCTTACTCAAGATTTTGAGTTCTTCCTTTTTAAATGTGCCCAAATACCAAGGATTCATAATTCTAAGAGTGTTATAATAAAGGTTTCTATTATATAGACAAGGCATCAAAACTTGTTGGAAAGAAAAGTCGATTAAATCGATCCCCTATTGATTGACACATATTCTATCGCTCTCGGATTATAAAACACGAAATTAATATCGGATAGATTTGAACATTGATTGAGGTATCGAAATACGACAATGCATTTCATTTGAATTCTAACGATTTTATCTATTACTTTCCCAAGGGCGCATTATAATATACATCATCTAACTTGCAATCACTCTTATATGTCACTCTTCAATTTCACGCACCATTAGGTCGGCAAATGGTTTCTGATAACGTTCCAGAGATATGTGGTTAGCTTATCATAGAAATTTCGATGGAAAATCCAAAGGTGGTTTCCCCTTGCGTTCCATCACCTATTTCAAACTGGAATCTATTTTGTCGGCTAGATAGAGGAATATTCGCTACTCGTGCATGGGCACATTGAACGTAAATAGCCAGAACAAATACCGCAAAGCATTTTATCAAACGATTTTACATTCATCCACTACCTGGTTTGGTACATCATTTCATATACACCGGAAGAATGAAACAAAACAGAAATTGTACAGAAGCCCGTTGTATAATAAACACGCACAAACAAAACAAACAAGCACACTGACAATCATACATGTGGGTGGTGCGTGTATTTACAAAAGGATTCTGCAGTTTCCCTCTACAGAATACCACTCACGGAGATTGGTCAGCCATAGCTATATTATATTGTACCACAGCTACTCGGGAAAGTAGATTGTTTCTACCGTTAAGACATCCTGATGACTTGCTGTCTAGATAATCATCCAGCCTACTCTACATCGTCATTCAATCAGAATAAAACGATTAGTTAAATCTCACCCCAACAACAGCCTACTGCCTTTAATAAAGTAAGTAAAAACATTAGATAATCTAGTTGAAAGTACTAAAAAGACTCAAGAACGACACAGCTTAAAATGCCTTTCTTCGTGTATTTTCTGTCATTGTTAATGTGTAACTAACAGCGTATATATTTATATGATAATCTCTCTCTCTCTCTCTCTCTCTCTCTCTCTCTCTCTCTCTCTCTCTCTCTCTCTCTCTCTCTCTCTCTCTCTCTCTCTCTCTTCTCTCTCTCTCTCTCTCTCTCTCTCTCTCTATCTGTATATATGTATGTATATATATATACAGTATATATATATATATATATAAGTTATTCCGGGTTGAATCGGAGGTAACCACAGTAAGGTACTCAATACATTGCAGAGTATAAAGGTTTTAATATAGAAGAGCTTCTACAGGACTAGAACTGTTTCATTCGTAAGAAATCATCAGATGATTTCTCACGAATGAAACAGTTCTAGTCCTGTAAAAGCTCTTCTATATATGTATATATATATATATTTAAATATACAGTATATATATATATATATATATATATATATATATATATATATATATATATATATATATATATATACATATTATATTCTAGGGCGAGTAAAATTCCCGAGATCCATGGACGAGTTCACTCCAGCGGTCTCTGTCCCTCATTATCGCTGCCATGTCCTGCGTCGCCAACAGACCAGTGTCTGTCCTTAGGGCATCAACATACGTTAACCTTGGTCTTCCTCTTCCAGTGTGTCCCTGTAGGGGCTCCCACAGGACCACTGATTGCAATGTCAACTCTGGATGTCGGTGAGCATGTCCAGCTAATCTGTCTCCTCTGTGTCACTTTTGAGGTGACTTATATATATATATATATATATATATATATATATATATATATATATATATATATATAAATATATATAAATATATATTTGGATATATATGGAGAAGAAGTTTATGAAATGGAAATGCGGGTATACAGAATTTATTAGGTAACAATTGTTTCTATAGTGTATGGGTTACCTATACCTCGCTATTTGAATAATATAAAAATATTATCGTAAACCGAAGGTACACTGTAAGCAAACACACCATGTCGTCAGACCTTTGTATTGGAATGATATGAAAATATTTTATACACTAGATAAAAGAGAAAGAAGGAGGCAGGAAGAGAAGGGGAAGAGGGAAGTGAGTAAGGTGGAGGGAGTCCTAGGATTTAAGACTGTCAGACTAGTAGAGATTGTAAGGAGAGAATGTTTTGGCAGCAGTTAGCTCAATGAGGCGTGCTAGGGTTGGCGGGGGAAGTAAATTCTTCTAGTGGTGTTGTTCGGACAAAATTTAGTTAAAGGGGTCAAAGTGGTACAGAGTCACAGACAAGTTATTGGGGCTATTATAGTAGCAGGTTATTTCTAAAGGGGTCCAGAAAACAGTGTTTAGTACTATTATTATAGAAAACCATATCTTGTGTATAAACATATAAAACAGAAATTTGCAAACGGTGGTGTAAAAAGGTAACATTATATGCATTTAAAAAAAGAAAAAGTCGTTTTCAAACGATGGTTACAACGCCGAATCATTAGAACCCATCGTAATGTCGAATTCCGAGGGTCTATCTCTGCGGACCCAATAACTATTTTCAAAGTGCACTACTGTGCGTCTAGCTTCAAGTATAATATTAATTTCCTCGTTTGTGAGGTCCGAGTTAGTCTTAGCGAAAGAGAGGGCCTTATGCAGGGTTTCGGGTGAAATAGAGGAATAGTATTCATCTATATCGAATTGAATAAAAGAGGATTTGTTTTTGTCCCTAATGTTATTGAACCATCTTATTGCCTGATGAGTATTACCCCATAATTTAATATCTACCTTAGCCTTAACTTGGGGGATAATACGATCTAATATGTACTTACTAATTCTACCTATATCGGACTTTGAAGGACATATTAATCTAATTTTAGGGTTAGTATCGAAGTTATCCTTATGGTCCTTCAGATTAAAAGTCGGTGTAGCTGGAGATAGGGGTACCGTTCTGTCGTCAATTTTCAGTTTCTTAACAATATCACATGCTGCGTTATTAATGTTGGTTAGTGTAGTTGCGTTTGTTTTTTTGTACTTCCTATGTAATTCCTTACGTATAAAATTATTATATGTTTCTACATCCAGGGTGTATATATTCGATGTTTTGTCTGCCTTTATGATAATTCCTTTGGTATTCCTTAGGTTGTCGAGTAGAGTTTTAATATCTCGTTGCAGCTCGTTTTTCCTTCCGTTTGTAAATTTGATTCCGGTTATCATTTTCATTAAGTCCTGTTCGAAAGAATCCAAAAGAGGGTTAGAGGGTGGGTTTTTGTAGGATTTGAAACCAAACTTATCGTTGTTGGTGTCGGAAGTTTGCGTAATCCTTTTCCTATCGAAGTGGAAGGCCCTCCATCTAATCTGCCGAATAAATTCGTTGGTCCTTTGTATCATACCAAGAATGTATTCTTTTTTACCCTGAATGGGTATGTTTTTTAAGGACATACCACGATGATGTTTTTCCATTTCAGAGACGTAGGTTGATAGGTTGCTCGACTGTAAAGGAGTGTGAAGAATTAGTAAATTTGTATTCCAATGTTACTAAGTAGTTGCATTGGATGGAGTCAACCGACGTCAGAGATTGCTCAACGTATAATAAAGTGTGTTTTAAAATCCGGAGAAAATATGGAGAAGAAGTTTATGAAATGGAAATGCGGGTATACAGAATTTATTAGGTAACAATTGTTTCTATAGTGTATGGGTTACCTATACCTCGCTATTTGAATAATATAAAAATATTATCGTAAACCGAAGGTACACTGTAAGCAAACACACCATGTCGTCAGACCTTTGTATTGGAATGATATGAAAATATTTTATACACTAGATAAAAGAGAAAGAAGGAGGTAGGAAGAGAAGGGGAAGAGGGAAGTGAGTAAGGTGGAGGGAGTCCTAGGATTTAAGACTGTCAGACTAGTAGAGATTGTAAGGAGAGAATATTTTGGCAGCAGTTAGCTCAATGAGGCGTGCAAACACACACATTCAAACACACCCTCCATGAAGCACTTCTACATATCCATAGGTAATACGCACAGCAAAAGAAATAACTCCCATATATTTATATATATATATATATATAAATATATATATATATATAAATATATATATATAAATATATATATATATATATATATATATATATATATATATATATATATATATATATATATATATATATATATATATATATATATATATATATTTATATATATATATAAATATATGGGAGTTATATATATATATACATGTAAAGTTATATTTAAAATTGTTGGATTACAACTAGTAAATATTTATAACTGATATAAAAGCACTCGACAAATATTTGGAGTATATTTACAATATTAAATAAATGGAAAACTATATTTATAAAACCATATTTATTTCATTATATATATTTCGGGGATATCATATTAACAATATGCTATGCCTTCATCAGACAAAATACAATATAAACAGTTTTATAGATAAATATATTCGACATACCGTAATAAACATCGACTTCATTTGAAGAGGTTTACTGCTAGCGTAAACCTCTTCAAATGAAGTCGATGTTTATTACGGTATGTCGAATATATTTATCTATAAAACTGTTTATATTGTATTTTGTCTGATGAAGGCATAGCATATTGTTAATATGATATCCCCGAAATATATATAATGAAATAAATATGGTTTTATAAATATAGTTTTCCATTTATTTAATATTGTATATATATATATATATATATATATATATTTATATATATATATAAATATATGGGAGTTATTTCTTTTGCTGTGCGTATTACCTATGGATATGTAGAAGTGCTTCATGGAGGGTGTGTTTGAATGTGTGTGTTTGCGTGTGTGTGTGTGTGTGTGTGTGTGCGTGTGTGTGTGTTAGCAATTTAGCTATAGATTAATATCTAATCAATTTTATCTTGAAATCGATCCACCACACCATCAGAAACCTAATGAAGGTCAAAACATGTTTAAAACAAAAACAAAGAAAAAGAACAAAGAACTATTGATTAAAGAGTCCATTGTAACGTAGACAAAGTCATTCACAACATACACACACACACACACACACACACACACACACACACACACACACACACACACACACACACACACACACACACACACACACACACACACACACACACACACACACACACACACACATATATATATATATATATATATATATATATAATAGAAGGATGTTTATTGGTTGGTGACGCACGTTTCGTTACTGATCAGCTCAGCGTTAGATACAGATCGAACCTTGTGCTGATCAAGCCCTGTCTATGTTGTTTTTTGTTTTGTTTTTTGTGATTGACAATATTTTGTTTCGTGTGGGGAGAGCACAGTGGACAACAGTATTTAAAGTGGGGCTGGACAAACGTAGAGAAGAAAAAGATAATTTTTTCTACTTTAGGCACAAGGCCAGCAATTACCCAGTGCATTACTGGTACTTTATTTTATCAACCCCGTAAGGATGAAAGGCAAAGTCAACCTCGGTGGGATTTGAACTCAGATCGTAAAGGGACGTAACTATGCTGGAAAGCATGGCGTCCGACCCTCTACCGATACTGCCAATCAAAGATAATTGTTTCTACTATTGGCACGAGGCCAGAAATTTACCCAGTACATTACTGGTACTTTATTTTATCGACCCCGTAAGGATGAAAGGCAAAGTTAACCTCGGCGGGATTTGAACTCAGAATGGCAAGGGCCGTAACTCTATGCGTCAAAGCATGGCGTCCGACCCTCTACCGATACTGCCAATCCAATGGTTGTGGATATGTCTCGACTGGTTCTGAGAATCCAGGAACGCATCCTGCGGGCCTTGTGAACAATGTTGTTTATATGATTAGCCCAGCTTAGGTTGTTATCACCAATTACTCCCAGAACACTGGTATTGTTGGATGCCAGGAGGTTTTCACCCAAGGGAAGAGAATATGATAGTTTCAGTGCAAATTCTTTTCCAAAGTGGATTAGTTCAAATTTAAACTCGCTGAGTAGCATATCTGTATTGATATACTTATATTTATACATATATCCATATCCATATATATATATATTTATTTATACATACATACATACGTGTGTGGGTATATATATATACATACTTACGTGTGTGGGTGTATATATATATATATATATACATATATAACGAAGGAAATGTGGTAAGGAACCAGGTGGACCATAATGCACCAAAGTACTCAATACTTAGGGTAGTAGAGTGGGTAATAGGAACAAGTAAGACCCCGACGGCTGAGCTCAAGCATACATACATACATACATACGTGTGTGGGTGTATATATATACATATATATATATATATATATATATTCGGGGCAATGTTAAAGAGAAAATGACCAGTATCAAAACTTTACTTCGGTATTGACTATTGCTTTCTCTCAGCAGTCAACCACATACATACACATATATAGGGATCGAAGATATTCGATGGCTTCCTTTCAGTTATATATATATATATATATATATATATATATATATATATAGGCGGTGAGTGATGGTTAGTGTTTTTGGTGTCAATATGTTGGGTTGGAGAAAAAGCAATAATAAAACACAAAAGAGATGAAGAACAAAAGCCATGATAGGTAGGTAAGACATGTTGGTTAATTAATCAATGAAGCAAGACAGCAACAGAATTTCAAGTTGGCGATAATTCTCTACCAAATGTAATTATCAATCCAGCAGTTAGCGTTGACACCAGCTCTAGTAGATAACTGAATACAACAATAATATATTAGTGGAGAATAGATAGTGGACGATAGATATAACGAGGTGGTGTTGACGGTGGTGCCGGCGGCGGTAGTTGTAGTGGTGGTGGTAGTGGTTGTTTGGGGATTGATGGCGGCGGTGGCGGTGGTGGAGGTTGTTGGTGGTGGTAGTAATGGTGGTGGTGTTGACGGTGGTGCCGGCGGCGGTAGTTGTAGTGGTGGTGGTAGTGGTGGTTTGGGGATTGATGGCGGAGGTTGTTGGTGGTGGTAGTAATGGTGGTGGTGGTGGTGGTGGTGGTGTCGGCGGTGGTGGTGGTGGTGTTGGTAGTGGTGGGGGTGGGGGGGGGGGACTGATTGTAGTCATCGTCGTGCTGGTGGGGATGATGTTAGTGGTGGTGGCTATGATGATGGTGGAGGCGGCGGTGGTGGTGTTGGTAGTGGTGGGGGTGGGGGGTGGCTGATTGTAGTCATCGTCGTGCTGGTGGGGATGATGTTAGTGGTGGTGGCTATGATGATGGTGGAGGCGGTGGTGGTGGTGGTGGTGTTGGTATTGTTGGTGGAGGGGGTAAGAGTGATGATAGTGGTGGCAATGGGGATGATCTTTTGTTTTATTTGATGCCTCTATGAGGTGGTGGTGGAATTGGCGGTGGTGTAGTCAGTGGTGGTGGGGGGTAGGGGTGTGATGGTGTGGTATTGGGCGTGGTAATGTTGGTCGTGGTAGTGGTGTGGTGGCGGTGATGATGATGGTGGTGGTCGTGGTGGTGGGGATGGTCATGATGGTGGGGGATGATGTGGTCAGATAATGAACCAACACTAAGTAAATGAAATATCAATGATGTTATTCAATCACCATGTGTAAGAAAAAACGTGGGAAATAGTAAGAGGAAAAAGAGAGAGAGGAGGAGGGAGAGAGGGGAAGAGAGAGGGGGAAAGAGAGAGAGCATAATAGGAGGAGGAGAGGGTGTGGTTAGTGGTAAAATGGGAGGGGAGGCAGAGAAATTCATGAGAGACTGAGGGAATGAGAGAGAGGGTGGTAAATGAGAGAGATAGAATCTCGAGTAAGAGGGAGTGTGAAACAGAAAGAAAGAGAGAACGAGTGAAAAAAGAAGAGAGAGAGAGGGAGAGGGAGAGAGGGTTGGAGAGAGAAAAATAGACTGAGATAGAAAGAGTAAGGAAGAGTGAAGTGGAGTTATGGGAGAGAGTGAATGGATGAAAGTGACAGAGAAGTACAAAGAGACATGGAGATAGATGAAATAGGGAGAGAAAGAGAGTGAGAAAGATAGAAAGAGGGAGTGGGAGAGAGAGAATGATAGAAAGATAGATAAATAGAAATAGTGAAAGAGAGAGTGGGAGAAAGAGTGATAGAAATAGAGACAGAAAAAGAGAAAGTGGGAGAAAGAGTGATAGAGAGATAGATAAATAGAGATAGAGAAAGAGAGAGTGGGAGAGAGAATGATAGAGAGATAGGTAGAGGTAGAGAAAGAGAGAGTGGGAGAGAGAATGACAGAGAGATAGGTAGAGGTAGAGAAAGAGAGAGTAGGCAAGAGAGAGAGAATGGGGTAGAAATATCAACTTGTTGGCCTGTAAAGTCTAAAGTGACTATTTACCGACTGCTAATGTAGACAGAACAATGTAGTAGTAGTAGTAGTAGTAGTAGTAGTAGTAGTAGTAGTAGTAGCAGTAGTAGTAGCAGTAGTAGTAGTAGTAGTAGTAGTAGCAGTAGCAGCAGTAGCAGCAGCAGCAGCAGTAGTAGTAGTAGTAGTAGTAGTAGTAGTAGTAGTAGTAGTAGTAGTAGTAGTAGTAGTAGTAGTAGTAGCAGTAGTAGTAGTAGTAGTAATAGTAGTAGTAGCAGCAGCAGTAGTAGTAGTAGTAGTGGTAGTAGTAGTAGTAGTAGTTGTAGCAGTAGTAGTAGTAGTCACTATTGTACTTCTGGTTTTTGAAAATAGAAATAGTTTTTGTGATATGGTGTGGTTCTATTTCTGATCTTTTGTTTTATGATGCCTCCATCTTTCTGGATGCAACCATTATGATCATACACACAGACACACCAGCACACGCACACACACACACACGTACACACACAACACCCACATACTCGCGCACATACATACATACATGATGGCTGCCCCCTCGTTATCGAGTATGGCCATTGCACGATATACCATTATTAATAATTATTAATTAATTCTATCGTGCAATGCCTGTGCGTGAAGATATTTTTTAAAGTGAGGAAAGACTGTGCACTGAGCCAATCCCACTCTCTGAGTGACAGTAGCTATAACCCGAAAAGAAGAAAAGATCAACATCATCGGTAACTACTGAGCCGCAGTTTTTATATCGGAGTTATCCCAGTTTCCTGAGTTGCCTTCTCCTAGAAGAATGCCCTGACAAAGGCTAGGGGTCCTTCACTCATAATGATTTAACCGCGCGGTTATACATATTTACACACTTTAACCGCGTGGTATACATATTTACATACTTTCGGATGGCCGTTGACGCTTATGAGTTCTTCCGTCCTTTGTCAGATTTTGTTTTTTGTCCTGCAGGGTGTCCAAAATCACCCTCTTTACCAAGTAAACTTGGTGGGGTTGCCGGTTTAGTCGCCGACGACCCGACCATGCGACAGGTTGTACTTGATTACATGTTACCAGTAGCACTCAAGAGTGACCCGACATACATACATATATACATACATAAAGGAAAGCATTCGATTCTGCTCCCTATACTTGGATGTTAAAGACCCTTCGATATGAGAGCCGTAGAGAACCTAATTTTTTCTTTTAGTCCTCGGCGACTATGTTGAAGTTTAATACAGAGAAGAGGGACTATATTGCCTCTGATAAAATAGAATATCGCAGTGGTATAAATAGCATCTCTGTTATTTATACAGTCAGTAAACCACGTATCCTTTATGCTGAGGAAATTGGAAGGAGATGTATTTGATTCAATGGAAGCCAGAGACACAAACTTAAGCCATAGCTTCTTTGTGGATGTCCTGAAACTGTATGCCAAGAATATAAATGTTATGAAGAAAAACATTGACGTTCTTCAAAGATATAGGAATGGAGTTTGACCAGGTTAAATGTTCTTATATGATTGTAAAGTGAGAAAAAACTACAAGTCAATCTAACAACATCTCTATCGATGATCTGGCTGTTTCACTGGTAGCTTACGAGGACTGCTACAGATTCTTAGGGGTAGCTGAAATTATATTCTTTGGGTTAGCTGAAATATAACACCAGAATAAGAAAAATATGGGTTCTGGACTCTCTGCGCACTGTGTCGCCCAGCTATAAGTCAATCATGAACGAATAGATCTATAATTGTTTCTACTTTTGGCACAAGGCCAGCAAATAACCAGTGTATTACTGGTACTTTATTTTATCGACCCCGTAAGGATGAAATGCAAAGTTAACCTCGGCTGGATTTGAACTCAGAATGGAAAGGGCTGTAACTCTATGCGTCAAAGCATGGCGTCCGACCCTCTACCGATACTGCCAACTATAATGACATGTGTTTCTGATTTTCGAACAACAGAAAAGCCTGGACGTTAAATTTACGTGCACCCTTAACTTAGATGTTAGGGAAATTCGGCTTAACATAGTGTGTGGCAAGGCTGACCCTTTGAACTACAGATTCAGCTTATTGTTTCCAGTTGAGTGTAAGAGAGTAATGTAAAATAAATTGCCTTGTTCAAGAACAATGCACGTTATCGGGAATCGAACTCGTGATCTTACGATCATGTACCGAACATCCTAAACATTAAACCATAAGCCTTTGCATAGTCAAAGATACACCAGCATTCCATATGAAACGTATGTAGTTCTTCATTATCTGGTGTGTTGCTCTCTTATTTAAGACAAAGAAATAAATCAACTCTACTTCATGGATCCTCGAGTGCTTTTACTTTTCTTTCGTTTCTAAGTTAAAATACGTATATATTCTCAAGGTCACTAAGATTTTCCCATCACAAAACTTCTCACGAGACTAGATACTTGGATTGAAACATCAAAGTTTCAACATAATGTATATTACACGTACTGTGTGTGTGTTTGTGTATACTTGTTAGTATATATATATATATATATATACCTACACACATACATGTCCATTCATACATACATACATACATACATACATACATACATACATACATACATACATACATACATACATACATACATACATACATACATACATACATACATACATACATAAGCATATTCCCATACGTATTCTTATATATTAAAATAGCTTACGTTCATCAATATTCTGAGTTCAAATTCCGCTCGCATCGGATGATACCTGTCATTCTTCTGGGAGTCGATAAAATAAATAGCTGGCATGTACAACGTATCGACTTAATTGATTATACCTATTTTTCATTTCTCCTGTAAATGTACGTAGCGTAAGAAATCTATATTTACATACATCATTTAAAGTAACTTAAACAACTGCAAAGACACTATCACATAACAATAGGCGTATATGTGCATATACAATCACACAGAGGTATATGTGCTTATACAATCACACAGACGTTCTTATACAGTCATACGCGCTCGAACATGCATACACACAGGAACAGAAGACAAATCTCACGCACAAACAAACAGCATAGACACGAGCATATTTTCACACAAATATATGCATGCACACATAGCTCGATAGAGATCGAGTCAGACAACATGTTAACATGTATCACATGAAACGATCCGACAATATTAGAAAACACGACAGAAAGTTGAGTGGCTTCGATTTTATTCTCAATGCGATATTCATTTAACAGGATCGTGACTAGGGAGGTATTTGACAAATCTTTTCTATTGAATTAAGAGAGTGACTGCTCGACTATTCAATTGCAATATATATCATGTATGTGCCCAACTGACAGAGAGCCGAATATGGGACACGTGCTCGATTTCTGCTTCAACCATTTCACATTATTTATTACATTCTACCTGTGATTTCCAGTTCGTAGTCAATGTGATGAAGAAAGAGATGGGATCCACTAGGTCTGATGACAGCAGAAAACTAATTGATGGAGTCATTGGAGTTGACCCAACCAGCAATTATTGGCTACTGAAAGCTATCATTAACCACGTCCGTGTGCGTAGACACATACATATAAACATAAACACACACACATACTCACAGGCACATACACAAACTGTAATACATACAGAAATATAAAATATTTCTCTTTCTCTCTCTCTCTCTATATATATATATATATATAATATATATATATATGTATGTATATAGTAATAATAATTGTTTCTTCTTTTGGCACAAGGCCACAAATTATCCAGTGCATTACTGGTACTTTATTTTATCGACCCCGTAAGTAATAATAATAATGATAATGGTTTCTTTATTAGCCATACAGGGCTTACATTAAGAGGATAATAAGTGCGGTACAGGTCAGTACAGTGTGAGGGTTTTGTGAGGCAAATGTTTATAAAGAAGATTAAAACAGAAACATTTAAAATAAAAACAACAAATTCCCCAAAATTGGGGATACTTACTAGGGTCACTCATTGAGAATGCCCACAAAAAGCCACCGCAAACTTCACCACTAGGACAAGTGCCTTCTCTCAAATGTTCTCCTCTAATTTACAGGCACATACTCAGAGCAAGCTCATTCGCTCGGACTATACTCACCCACCGTTCAACAAACTAGTTGAAAGGCAACATTTCCCTCTCCACCCTGATTTCTAATGTGGTCAGCAATACTCGGACACTCGATGAGCGTGTGCAAGATGGTTTCGTACATCTTGGACAGGCCTGGCTGACAGAATATCCATGCTTGTAGACTTTATCTCGAATTGGCAAAGCTCCACTGTAGCACTGCCAGGCCAAGGGTTTCTAGATGTTATCTATGGGCCCTGGACTGAAGCTTCTCTGAAAAAGAGTGCCTAGTTGATTTTAGTTAACCGCTAGAGTCTCCCCAAGTACGTCGTCGTTTTTACCCGCTACCCAACTTCTATAGAAAGCTATCGTGAAGTTTCAACTGACCACACAGCCCGATTGGCTGAAGGC
The DNA here is from genome assembly GCA_964016885.1 of Eledone cirrhosa. Lineage (NCBI taxonomy): Eukaryota > Metazoa > Mollusca > Cephalopoda > Octopoda > Eledonidae > Eledone > Eledone cirrhosa. Next base: position 53,464,223 of record OZ024745.1, read on the forward strand.
TGTGAGTGCCCTGAGACATTCCAGTTTCCAAGCGCTCCCTCTCGGTCTTCGCTTGATCTAGGACTGCAGCTCTGTCAAGGAGATGAGCTGTGGAAAACTGCGTCTAGAAACTGGTCCACAACTGTTCATCAAGGTAAGCTGATAATAACGTAGCGTGAGTGCATATTTGCGGAACATCAATCAGCCATGGCAAGCCCAGTCGGCCACATAGTGGGTGCTGAGCATTGGCACGCGTCCTTTCCACAAGCCTGACAATGTCTATAGACGAAAACACATACCGCATCGGTCGTCACCTATTGTGTAATATAACATTTCAGTTGTCAACTTAAGGATTAGCAACGTGACATACTTGCCAAGAGGCATACGGTACAGAGGTTATATATAAACACAAGCTGTTTTCTCGTCTCTAAAGTTTTTAGAACATTCAATGGTACATTTATCTTTGTTGATAGAGTATGCAATGAGATTTGATAAACCAGTGTTCATGAACCTAAAATTATTTTAACAATTCGTAGACGGTTGGCTCGGATTGCCGTCAGTTTTGACAGTATGGGCCCACCAGTAAAGAAATATTTAACCTCGATGTTGCGAAGGTTGAAGTTTGCTGCATCATATAGCAATTCTCTTCTCTGTCTGACTCCAGCGGCGTCTTTTACACGCCCGGGATTATTGTTTATAATAAAACTCTACAAACTATTTAGAAGAAAAGAAAATAGAATGCTATAATACAACGATGTCAATGTAATATACACTATCTCCAAGATAGTGTGTTTACACGAATATATATAAATATATATATGTGTGTGTGTGTGTGTGTGTGTGTGTGTGTGTGTGTGTGTGTGTGTGTGTGTGTGTGTGTGTGTGTGTGCGCGCGCGCGCGTGTGTGCGCGTGTGTGTGTGTGTGCGCGTGTACGTTTTATGGACTTACGTCCGTGCACATGAAAGTAATCTATTCCGTCGTTATATGCTTGATCCAAGTGAATATTAAATGAGACGTTAGTAAATCAACAGTTTCACATTCCTAGAACGTCTTCCTGGCACACAGTTAAAAACAGAGACTATTATTTTGTCAACAGTAGTTCAAGTAGCATCACAACAATACTGTAACCCGTCAATATAATTCCAACAGCAGTATTCTATTTTTCTTCCTGGAAGGTATTAATATTGATGTTGATGTTGCTGTCGTTGTTCTTACTGTTGTTGTTGTTGTTGCTGTTGTTCTTGTCGTCATCGTCGTCGTTGTTGTTGTTGTTGTTGTTGTTGTTGTTGCTGTTAATGTTGTTAATGATGATGATGATGATGATGATGATGATGATGATAATGTTGCTTAGCCTCAGGTCAACCCTGACAGCGCAGATCTATCATTAATGGCAATTCATTTGTTTTCATCTCCCCATTTTGATAGGGGGTATGTGGAACTTCTTTGTTCCATATATATCATATATTTTAATACATTAAGGTGGGATTTAGTGAATATTTGTCTGCTATTTCTGTCAGATCAAGCGGTCACGTAGAAACTCATTAAATGAATCAAATGACCTCTTTCCTATATTAGAAATCAACATTATGATTATTAACTGTTTGGTCTCACCATAGTCATGAGAGACACACGTGTCACATCCTTAGCAGTTATTTCCTCCATTTTTTTTTTTTGTATGTATATATATATATATAGTTTACTTCCATCAAGTAATCTAATTCAATTCTTGCTTTTCTATAATTGTTTAGTAACTTTATTTCAAATCCCACGATGTCAACTTTGCCTTTCATCCTTTCTGGGTCGATAAAATAAAATACTAGTCTAGTCTGACTGATTGGTGGAATTATTATAGCGTCCTACGAAATGCCTTGTGTTACTTGTCCTGGTTTTGAGTTCAATTCTCGCTCCTCTTTTCTACTTAATCTATAACTCGGTTTAACACTAAGGATTTTAGCGGATCTCACTTAGTTACAAGCGTTTGGGCAGGCTCTTCGGATCGAGAATATTTTCTTCTGTTACTCCCATTAAGCTCTGAGGTTCTGAAAAGAATTCCTTCCTTCAAACAGTAAACAAAGCCTTTTCCCCTCAATGATTAACCAGAAGCAAAATATAACCTTGTTCGTTTTATCGTGATATTGCTTAAAACAACCTTTTCATCTGTCAGAACATGCAGAATACTATGTAGTATAATGTATCAAAGTTTTCTCAAAAGTAGGTTGATGGCATCAAGTATAAAGCAAAATTTCGAATCCAAAGGAATTGGTGATGCTGTGCTTTATAAATGAATTAATAGGTGAGATTCCGAAGAGTGTTTGATAAGATCAATTGACATATGGAGCGAAGAGTCTAACAAAAATGACATTGCCTCTAGCGAAAATTGTTTCATTGTATTAAAAAAAATATTAAAACTACCGGCAACTCTTCGTTTTCCTTTATGCTGTCGTCCTTGTAGCTATTGCTATGATCATTGATGCTGTTACTGCAATAGCTATTGTTGTTCTTGTCGTCAGCATCATTATTATTATTGCTACTACTGCAACTATCGTTGTTGTTATTTCACCACGGATGAGCTCAGATCGGGCAGACCTATGATCAAAGACCCGCCAGTCTTGAGCAAGCCATCTTTGATTTTTTTAAATAATCAGGGATATATTATCTAATGTACACTTTTCAGACAGTGCGACATGGTTTAACGGAGTTGTGACTCATTTTCATGCATTATTGTCCAGGGCAAATCATATTTTGTCAAAGTTATTGTAGTACCTATCTTTCATCAAACTCTCAATTATATATACGGTAGGTTTCTCATTTATATGTACTGTAAGTTTCGCGTTTATATATATGATAGGTTTCGCTTATGCAATTTAGTGATATGAAAAGCTTCGATTATCCAAGCAATTATTACTAAACAAAAATGACAAAAGAGATATCTCCAATAATATCAACCTGTCGAAATTTTTGAAACATAAAAGCAATGTTGATATGATGTTTCGTTTAAAGCCAATTGTTGAAAACAAAGAACATGTTGCGTCGTATTAGACCTCTTCAGTTGGCAATAGAGCACTATTTATATATATATATATATATATATATATAAATATATATATATATATATATATATATATATATATATATATATATATATATATATATATATATATATATATATATATATATATATATATATATATATATATATATATATATATATGTAGGAGGTGAGTTTTATTGTAGCACAATAAAGCAATGCAAATATCGGATAAGTAGCACTCTACAGTTTGTAGGACTGGAGTATAAATAATATAAGATCAAAAGATGGTTAAAAGAGTTCCAAGTATTTTATTATGCGCATTTCAAAAACAAATATCATCATGGGATGATATCTGGATTCTCATCAGATAAGATAGGGAGACATGATATGAAATTTAAAAAACACTTGTGAGCAGTGAAGTTTTAAATCAACATATGAAAAATAAATTAAAATGGATGTATGAGATTGGGAAAAAGAGAGGGGGGTGGGAAAGGTAAGGAAGAGGAAGAAATAAGAGTAAAGGATGGTGGGAGAGGAGTATAAGAAGGAAGGGTGAGAGAAGAGGAGAGACGGGTGATAGAGAGAGAGAGATAGCCTTTACAACTGAGAAAAAATATTGTCTCACAGAGAGAAATTAAAAAGCCGTTGGAAGATAATAGATAATTTAAAAGATTTTGAAATTAAAAGTTAATGAGGTTTATGCATGAAGAAAAAGGAATTAAGGATAGTATTAAATTAAGGTTTGTATATTGAAGGGTTTAATAATATGTGCGAAGAAAAAGAATTTATTAATATGTATTATTAAAATAAAAATATTAATGATATTAAGGATATAATGTGAAAAGAAGGAGAAGAATAAATGAGTTATGAATTTAGAGGAATTAGTTAGGATTTAAGTTTGTTTTTCTGTATTGTAATATGTATACGTAAATAGTATGTTTAAAATGGGCGCGGAAGGAGAGAAGAAAAAAGAATGTTTAAGGAAGAAAATATCTAACATCAAAAAGTATATATGTTTACGAAATATTTTCTAATGGTAATATAATATATTAAAAGAAATTAGTTCGGGTTTAAATTTGATTTTATGTATTGTAATATGTAAAAGTAAAATTAAGTAGTAGGTTTAAAACGAGCATGAAAGAATAGAAAAGATAAGAAAAATTTAAGGAAGAAAAAAAATCTAACGTCAAAAAGTTTATATGTTTACGAAGGACTTCTAATGGTAATATTATAATGTATTTAAAAAATAATTTTTATGGCCAATGATATGAGGAAAGATGGAAGAATGGATAATGGTGTGGTGAGTAATAATATGAATTGAGAAGTAGTTGGGAAGAAAAAGAACAGATTAGAGGTTAGAAATTAAAAAGAAAAAAGGAAGAAAGGAAAATGATAAAGAAGAATGACATAGAATGAGTAAATTGTATTATATAATATATAATACTGAAATAAGGTAGAAAGATGGGTATATTTGTAAAAGATATATAAGCCTTTGAGAAAAAGGGATTTTAAACTAATAAGGTATTGAGATATTAGCTGTATACTTTATGGAATGTTCTATAGAATTTATGCAAGCAGAGCGAAAATAAATGTGTGCGTCTATTTATTATAGAATTGAAATTAGATATAATGGTAAATTTCTCGGCTAGACAGAGATTACATGTTCTGGATAGGGAAGAATTCAGGTAAGGAAAGGCGGAACAAACCTTCTTCCAAGAGATGTTATAGTTAATATTTTTGTCTTTCCAGGACCATATGAGTTCCGAGAGTGCCGTGTTAGTTCTTTTAAGTTGGTATCTAAAAGACGAATTGTGATTATAAAATCTAGCTTTGAAGGAAGTGGAAGTGGAACCGAAATAGGTAAAAGAATAGTTTCCTGATTTAGATTGGTATTATGAGCATTCAACGAAGTTACGTTTGACGTCGTATTTAAATTTACATAATCTTTATCATTTACAGATTGGTTTCCTTACTGTATTTAATTTTATCAGGATAACCGGCCTTAGAAAGCGCATTATTATAGTAATTGGCGTTAGCATCGAAGATATCTTTATTAGAGGATAGATTTGAGATTCTTTTTTCAATATTACTGACTATAGCATTTTTAATGTTAATGGGGTGGTTAGGTTTAAAATTAACATAATTTAGATTCTCATTGTTTTTATGGTACGTCATTGTTAATTCGAGGCTAGATTCTATAAATTTAAATACGACGTCAAACGTAACTTCGTTGAATGTTCATAATACCAATCTAAATCAGGAAACTATTGTTCCTATCGTAAATAACTTCTCCAATCCAATTCCTTAAATAATACTAGGTCACTTGTTAATAACTCTGTTAATTTCTCTAATCGTAATTGTAATTGCCCTATTAAAACTAAATGTCCCCTTAATAACCATTGTCTTGATAAAAACTTACTCTATGAATGTAAGGTTATAACTGATACTAATTCTTTTATCTATTTCGGTTCCACTTCCACTTCCTTCAAAGCTAGATTTTATAATCACAATTCGTCTTTTAGATACCAACTTAAAAGAACTAACACGACACTCTCGGAACTCATATGGTCCTTGAAAGACAAAATTATTAACTATAACATCTCTTGGAGGAAGATTTGTTCCGCCTTTCCTTATCTGAATTCATCCCTATCCAGAACATGTAATCTCTGTCTAGCCGAGAAATTTACCATTATATCTAATTTCAATTCTATAATAAATAGACGCACACATTTATTTTCGCTCTGCTTGCATAAATTCCATAGAACATTCCATAAAGTATACAGCTAATATCTCAATACCTTATTAGTTTAAAATCCTTTTTTCTCGAAGGCTTATATATCTTTTACAAATATACCCATCTTTCTACCTTATTTCAGTATTATATATTATATAATACAATTTACTCATTCTATGTCATTCTTCTTTATCATTTTCCTTTCTTCCTTTTTTCTTTTTAATTTCTAACCTCTAATCTGTTCTTTTTCTTCCCAACTACTTCTCAATTCAAATTATTACTCACCACAACATTATCCATTCTTCCATCTTTCCTCATATCATTGGCCATAAAAATTATTTGTTTAATACATTATAATATTACCATTAGAAGTCCTTCGTAAACATATAAACTTTTTGACGTTAGATTTTTTTCTTCATTAAATTTTTCTTATCTCTTCTATCCTTTCATGCTCGTTTTAAACCTACTACTTAATTTTACTTTTACATATTACAATACATAAAATCAAACTTAAACCCTAACTAATTTCTTTTAATATATTATATTACCATTAGAAAATATTTCGTAAACATATATACTTTTTGATGTTAGATATTTTCTTCCTTAAACATTCTTTTTTCTTCTCTCCTTCCGCGCTCATTTTAAACATACTATTTACGTATACATATTACAATACAGAAAAACAAACTTAAATCCTAACTAATTCCTCTAAATTCATAACTCATTTATTCTTCTCCTTCTTTTCACATTATATCCTTAATATCATTAATATTTTTATTTTAATAATACATATTAATAAATTCTTTTTCTTCACACATATTATTAAACCCTTCAATATACAAACCTTGATTTAATACTATTCTTAATTCCTTTTTCTTAATGCATAAACCTCATTAACTTTTAATTTCAAAATCTTTTAAATTATCTATTATCTTCCAACGGCTTTTTAATTTCTCTCTGTGAAACAATATTTTTTCTCAGTTGTAAAGGCTATCTCTCTCTCTCTATCACCCGTCTCTCCTCTTCTCTCATCCTTCCTTCTTATACTCCTCCCCCACCATACTTTACTCTTATTTCTTCCTCTTCCTTACCTTTTCCAACCTCCCCTCTCTTTTTCCCAATCTCATACATCTTAATTTATTTTTCATATGTTGATTTAAAACTTCACTGCTCACAAGTGTTTTTTAAACTTCATATCATGTCTCCCTATTTTATCTGATGAGAACGCAGATATCATCCCATGATGATATTTGTTTTTGAAATGCGCATAATAAAATACTTGGAACTATATATATATACATATATATATATATATATATATATATATACATATATATATACATATATATATATATATATATATATATATATATATATATATATATATATATATATATAGAGAGAGAGAGAGAGAGAGAGAGAGAGAGAGAGAGAGAGAGAGAGAGAGAGAGAGAGAGAGAGAGAGAGAGATAGAGTCGAGAGTTGAGAGAGGTGATGTAGTGATGCTAATTATGAATATTAACAATATGACAGAGTCAAAATAAGTGAAGGGTGTGTTTTGTACAGTAAATAGAAACACGGTAAAATATGACTTCGCAAGACTGAAAAAATTCAACTACGAGAAAATATTCATGCAGAGAGGAACGTAAAGCTCCCTCCAGTTGTGTTTAAAATCTTAAATCAACGAGGAAAAGAAATAACAGCAATAATTGTTTCTACTTTTTGGCACAAGGCCAGCAATTAACCAGTGCATTACCGGTACTTTATTTTATCGACCCCGTAAGGATGAAAGGCAAAGTTAACCTCGGCGGGATTTGAACTCAGATCGTAAAGGGACGTAACTCTATGCTTCAAAGCATGGTGTCCGACTCTCTACCGATACTGCCAACCAATAATATTAGCTGGTTCAACAGTCTTAGAAAATATAGAGGATGCATATAAATGTGAAGCTTGTCAAGATTCGCACCTATCTGCGTTGTTTCTATTTTCCAAAACTTTCATTTGGTTGACATCTTTGAAATTATCTCCCTTGCAATTTTTTAATGAATTTTTAAACACACTCATTGGGGATTTTTGATATCGATAAACTCAAATTTTCGACACATTTCAACTCACTATTTTACCATATTTTTATTCGGTATGCAGTTCGCTCGACAGAAATATTGTCTCTTCAGCTATATTATTATTAAGTACAATCCAAAATGGTTGGTACGAGGATCAAATGAAGTGATATAGTTAATTAGAATCAAATCCCCATTGCAGACATAGCTTTCTAGGTAGACGCTTCATTCCTCTAAAACTGTCGCGCCGAAACATACAATATATCAGTTTTATCACGTGATTTGGTCACGAATTGAACACAACCAAACGTCAAGTTTAGAACAAAATTCAATTACTCTGTTGTATGTCACTATATCAAATAAGCAGAAATGAGCAATTCATAAAATTGAATATATGATAACAAGATTAGACTTCATTCTTTGTCATCACTAAAAGTAATATTTTTTTCACATATTAGAATAAAATCAGGTAAAATTACCGCCTGGACCTAGCGTTAGTCATGATACACAGCTCTAGCTCTGTTTTTCTCTCGCTCTCTTTCTAACACGTTTTCTCTATATTGGTGGTCATAACTTTATTTTTAAAAGTCTTCATTTTATTTTCTCCCGTATTTTTTTATTCAATTTCTTCTCTTAATAATATAGATCAAATAAGCCAAAGAGAAATAAATAGCACTATCACTCGCATTCTACAAATCCCTAAGGGTAGAGCAGACTATGCAGTACTCTTCATTTTCTATCTATTGAGACGCCTGTTCATCTTCTGTTGTTTTTTTATGGTTATAAGTGGATAATAATTAGTGTATTGAATTTGTAGGTCACAAAACAATAGTTTATTTAATTACGCCCTCTGCTATAAACTTGATAAAATGGTGCTTTTAGGGACGGTGAAAGAAAAGCAAGAACGACTTGTAAATGACTTCACAGACACACACACAGACATGCCTATGTCTATAAATATATATATATATATATATATATATATATATATATATATATATATATATATATATATATATATATATATATATATATATATATTGCTAATCTCTTTGTGTTAAAAGATCTCCTGTGCAAACAAACATGACATATCTTGAAAAAAAAAACTCGTCAATGATGAGTGATAGCTATTTTAAATAAAGACAATTTTTTCTATTGTTTCATTTTTTTTTTTTTATTCTTCATTTTGTTTGTGATTGCAGCTTTACTTATCGTTGTTTATGTATCAAACTGAAATATTACTTGCTATTTATATTTCTTATCAACATCACCATCATATGCATCATGATCATCAGCTCCATCATCACCAACGTCATCATCATCATCATCAACAACAACATAATCATAACCATCATCATCGTCTTCGTCATCGTCGTTATCATCATCATCATCATCATCATCATCATCATCAGCGTCAAACTTTTCTTTATTATTTCTAAATTTTCTGTGATGTGTCGTCCATAACACATTTGTCAGTTGTCTTCATGAAATTCTCCGCTTAGTGCAAGTTCAAAAATTTTTAATTTGATATTCTTTTCTTTCTATTATTGTTTTTCGCTTCTAAAGCTTATATATGATCAAAATAGTATTTTTTATGATGTCGGTGTTGTTTAGTTATTTTTGTTGTTGTTATTTGGAACTATTAGACCAATATTTGGCATTTTTGACAACCTAACCAAATTTCCACTCTAGGGATTATTTTTTTTTTTTTTAACTAGGTCTCAAATCCCACTTGTATTGAAAACAATTATGGTCGCTATAAAGGAGAGAGTGAAAAAAACGTTTCCAGAATGATTGATAATTCTTCTATAAATGACAGATATTTTGTTTTCATTGCTGGTGCATTAGTAGAGTGAAAAAAAAAATAAGACAAGCATTTTATAGTTTCCTGTTATTTTAAATATAATATAGAAAATATAGAACATACTCTATTGAATGTGTTAGCCGTAGCTAAGCAAGTCTATAAACTGTTTCAAATGAACACTACACAGTTCAAATCTCAGCAAACAAGGATGCAATGTAACTATGCTAAATATAATTCATTAAGCAGCTAAATAGAGTTGAGTTGGCTATTTAATAGATGAGTCAGGATTTTGAAATAGACGAAATAGAAAGAATAAAAGAGCCACATGAAAATAGACAGGGATGTGTTCGCCTCGAAGCATGGCTGTTCAGGATGGAGTGGTATATAATACTTATATTTTTCTCCCCAGACATATATATATCTATTTGTATATGCAATACAATTTATGTACATGTTATGTAGAGATAGATGGGAGAGATCGATACATATGTAGAAAGAGGTGGAGAGTTTCGTGGTAATTGATATAGAGAGTATGGTTGGGAGAGTGTGTTGTACGTTAGATATTGAGAGGAGAGGAGTTTGGTAGTGATGGTAAGAGCAAGAGGGAATGAGAGAGTGTTGTATAGTAAATATAGAGAGGGGGTAGTTTCGTGGTAATTGATATAGTGAGAGGGTTGGGAGAGTGTGTTGTATATTAGAATATAGAGGGGGGGGGGGGGAGATTGATATTTATTGATATAGAGAGGGGGATTGGAAGAGGGATCCATGTAGGAGATATAAAGAGATGGAGAGTTTGGTGCTAGCTTATATAGAAAGAGGTATTGGAAGAGAGTTCCGTGTAGTACATATAGAGAAGCGGAGAGTTCGGTGCTAATTGCTATAAAGAGATGGATTGGAAGAGAGTGCTGAGTAGTAGATATAGAGAAGGATAAAGTTTAGTGTAAATTGACATAGAGAGGGATATTGAAAAAGAGTTCGGTGTAATAGATATAGAGAGGGGGGAGAGTTTGGTGTTAATTGATATAGAGAGGGTGGTTGAAAGAGAGTTCCGTGCAGTAGATAAAGAGAGGTGGAGAGTTTGAGGTGGATTGGGAGAGAGAGTGTCGTGTAGTAGATATAGAGAGGTGTAGATTTCAATGCTTGTAAATATAATGAGGGTATATATTGAGAGATATATATTGCTAAATATATAGAGGGGATTAGGAGAGTCAGTATCATAAAATATCAAGAATGAAGGGGGGTGGATAGAGGGAGAATGTTTACGAGAGAGTGTGGTAGAGATGGCAAGGGGGAGATTTTTTAGATGATTGATATAAAGAGCGGGTATTGGGAGTGTGTTTTTCATGTTAGATATAGATAGGGTCAGAATTTGGTGGTTGTAGATATAGATAAAGGATAATGGGACAGGGTCCAAAATAATCGGATGTGTTGGAATGAAGGGGTGTAGGGCTTGGGAAATCGGTTATTGTATAGCTTACGTTCGTAAATAGGGGATTTCTTGCAATTTTCTTTTTTGTCGTATATAAGGTTTTTGTTTGTTTTTTAATATAAAATAAATAATTATACCTGGGAGTACGTCAATTATTGGCAGACATAAAAATGAAAAATCAATACCGAAGTAGAGTTTAAATATTAATTTATTATGGATAAGCGATGAGCCTTGTTACTCTGGAGTTTATCCTGTGTACTTACAGGATCATCAGATATGACTGGTGATCCCCTGAGTGTGCAGGTGAAACTTTAGAGTAACACAGCTCACCAATAGCCATAATAAATCAATATACATATATATGTATATACGAGGTGTGTCAGTAAAGTTCCAGGACTGATGTCACAAAAGATTAATTTCAAACGCAAATATCACACTAGCAGTTTTCTCCTTCAAAGTAATCCCCCTCGAGTATGTAACTGTAATTTTAGCTCTCTGCAGCGATCAAACTTTTTTCTTCATAATATATATATATATATATATATATATATATATATATATATATATATATATATATATTGTTATGCTTTGGGAGGGTCATGTTGCCAATAAGAAACACACGCACCAGTTGCTTTCACTTCAATTTATTATAAATTAAATTTATAAATTTAGGAATTTATAAATTTAGGTTGGTTGGTTTCACAACCAGACGATTGTTCATATATTGTCAAAGTTCTTTCGTCACACATTCTGTGACATCTTCAGTGACTGGGGATTTTTTTCTTGGTTTTTGTACCTCTCCTTTGTTCTGTCCTACGCCATATTGTTTGTGTGTGTGTTGTGTGCTTGGTTTGCATAGAAATAAAAATAGAATCTACACACAGAAAAGACGCAATGTTTAGACAAATCACAGAGGCAATAAACATAAATGAAATAAAAATAGAATCTACACACAGAAAAGATGCAATGTTTAAACAAATCACAGAGGCAATAAACATAAATGAACTCCAACCAAATTAAATAGAAAACATGAATGGAATAGCAATATCACAACTTACAATTAAGGACAAAATAAAAACACACACACACATAGAACAAACAAACAACCAGTAACATGTAAATAAACAAATAAATAAACAAATATAAACACACACAGACACCCGGATGTAACACATGCGCAAACTAAGCACACAACACACACAAAAATAAGATGGTGTAGAACAGAACAAAGGAGAGGCACAAAAACAAAGAAAAGAATCCCCAGTCACTGAAGAGGTCACAGAATGTGTGACGAAAGAACTTTGACAATATATGAACAATCGTCTGGTTGTGGAACCAACCAACCAACCGGAAATTTATAAATTCCTAAATTTATAAATTTAATTTATAATAAATTGAAGTGAAAGCAACTGGTGCGTGTCTTTCTTATTGGCAACATGACCCTCCAAAAGCATAACAATATATATATATATATATATATATATATATATATATATATATATATATATGTGTGTGTGTGTGTGTGTATGTATTACACCCGTCGATAGAACAACCCTCAACACCAGGAACACGTTTTGCAGGTGTTCCTGTCTTCCCTCTGTTTATCTTCCTCAACCTACAGGTTTATATACAGAGAAGGCCAATTCACTCGAGCCATTTTTGTCACATTCACCCACCTTTCAGCGATTTTACTCTCACCTTCCTTCTGAAGTGATACTTAAAGAAGGGGATAAGTTGTTGTCCGGAGAAAAAGGTGTTTGCCCTCAGTCTTTTTAACCTCGTCCACCATATTACCTCTTTCGCCATAGCCACCAGACAGAGGAAAAACGCCTCTTCGCCCTTAAATGAAGACGGCGGCGTGATCCTCGCGATGGACTCGGCTGACAACTGGATGCGTCCCACACGTGACAGCAGCTGTTCGACATAATTCCACAGGTCGGTCACCCCTGGGCACTGAACAATTGCGTTCAGAACGGTTTCGATGTCCTGCTCGCATCTTGGAGAGGTCCTTTTGGAGGGTCTCTGCCAGGGCGTCCGTGCCTGTAGATTTTGTCTCGAACTAGTAGAGCTCCTCGGTAGCACTGCCAGGCCAGAGACCTCTGGAAGTTATCAATAGGCCCTGGACGGAAAGTCCTCCCGAACAGACTGGTCAGTTGGTCCTCCTCGATGCCTAGAGTTTCTCCGAGAACGTCGTCGCACTTATCCTCCACTAATCCCTTATAGAATGTCGAAGTGGAGTCTCCGCTGATTGCCGTTTCCGCTTGGTAGAGAGCTGTGAGCGCCTGTAGGCACTCGAGGTGCCAGGCACCCATTTTCGGTCTTCGCTTGACCCAGGACTGCAGCTCTGATAGTGAGACGAGTTATGGAAGAGCTTGTCTCACAAACGACAGCCACACCGGTTCACCGGTCAAGAATAACTGGAGATGGCGTAGCCTCAACGCATGTTTGCGCATTATCAGCCATGGCATGCCCAGCCCTCCGTTAGAAGGGTGTTGACAGCAGATGGATCTCCTCACCAATGGAGCCTGTTTCTTCCAGAGGAACTTGAAGTGTAGGCGTTCCATTTTGGTAAGGTATTCGCGGGGGCAAGGCACGACTGTCAAGCGGTAGTAGATGACGGACGCTATATAAGTGTTCGCCACCTCCGCTCGACCTTTCAAGGAGAGTTTGCACTCAGCCCACTTCTGGGTGAGTGCAAACACCTTCTCCGTGACCTCGTTCCAGTTCTTGTCCACCTGGAGGTCTGGACCGAACGAGACCCCGAGAAATTTCACCGGTCCTTCCGTCCAGCGTCCAACGACACTGTCGGAAAGCATGGGTTTGCCTCTCCATGTGCCGAGTTGCAAACGGACAGACTTGTTTGGGTTTAGTCTTGCTCCTGTCAACGTTTCATATTCCTGTAATAGGTTGCCGATTACCCTGATTTCCGAGGTTTTCGACACCATTACGGTTATGTCGTCGGCATAGGCTGACGCTGCTTTCCGCAGTCCTGGTTCGATCGGGATGTCCTGCAACATCTCCAATTTCCGCATTAACGGCTCGAGAGTCAGTACACACAGAATGGAGGAGAGAGGGCATCCCTGACGGATGGAACGCATGATTTGGAATGGCTCTGATAGGTAGCCATTCACTTTGACTGCCGAGCAGATGCTGGTGTGCATGACAGCTATCCATCCTCTGAAGACGGGACCGAAGCCGGCCGCCTTGAGAACTGCTTCCAAGTATTGATGGTCGACCCTATCAAATGCCTTAGACTGATCTAAATTGATCAGAGCCCCACCAAAGCCAAGTTTACACCCTACCCTCTCTATGATGTATCGCATGAGGTGGAGGTTGTCATGTATGGGCCTGGTCGGGATTACACACCTTGGCCAAAATCTTTAACTGTGTTGAGCAGAGTTATGGGCCTGAAATTGATTATCTCATCCCCCTTGATCTCATCTTTCCTGATCAGCGTTACTACGCCTCTGCCTACAGAACTGGGAATCCTCCCGTTCTGCTGCTAGTTGCAGTATACCGCTTCGAGGACGCCAGAGAACAAGTCTGGCATGCCTATGTAAAACTCATAGGGTAGACCATCTAAACCGTTTCCCGCGGTGGCCTAGGGCATCTTCTATTTCGCCCGCTGTGATCGGCCTTTCGCAGCTCTCCGCAACCGTGCTCGAGAGTCGCGGTACGCCGTCGAGGTAGGAGCTGAAGTCCATCACCTTGCTCGATGTACCGCTTTGCCCGAACAGTTGTGCAAAATGCTGCTGGAAGGCCGCGTACATCTGCTTGGATTCAAGTATAATGCGTCCATCTTTGTCTTGCAAAGACCGAATTGTGGATTTGATAGATAGATAGATAGATAGATAGATAGATATATAGATAGATAGATAGATAGATATGTTTCTTTATTAGCCACAGGGGCTCAAAAGAAGGGGACAAATACAAAGGGGGAAGTTTACATACAATAAAAACGTGTAAAATGTTATCACAAATGCAATTTAAATAGTTAGTCGATTTTCCCCAATAGGGAGAGACAGTTCATATGGGTAACACATACCCCCGAAAAAATGTGCAACCCTCAACTCCAGGAGTACGAAGAGTTTGTACTCCTTTCCTCTCCTCCTCCTTTTCCTCAACCTACAGGCTGATATAGAGAGAAGGCCCATTCACTCGGGTCATTCTCGCCACTTTCACCCACCTTTCATAAAACTTGTGGAGTACAGCACCTCTCTCTCCATCCTGATTCTTCTTCCAAAGTGGTATTTGAAAAAAAGAATCAGTTGTTGGCCGGAGAGAAAGGTGTCTGACCTCAGCCCTTTCAACCTTGTCCACCATATAACCTCTTTCGCCATAGCTATCACACAAAGGAAAACCACCTCTCCTTCGTTTTTGAAGGAGGGTGGCGGTTTGATCATGACAATGGACTCGGTGGTCAACCTGATTGGTCCCACCCGCGACAATAGTCGTTCTACATAGCCCCACAGCTCAGTGACGCCCCGGCAGTGTATAAATGCGGGCGCGACGGTTTCTTCGTTACGCACGCACCTCGGACAGATCTTTTTTGCAGGGTCCCTGCCCGGGCGCCCATGTCTGTCGGAAGGCATCGTCTTGCCTCTCCACGATCCGAGTTGCAAACCGACGGACTTGTCCCGGTTCAGCTTCGCTCCTGTGAACCTTAGATAGATAGCTAGCTAGCTAGCTAGATAGATAGATAGATAGATAGATAGATAGATAGATAGATAGATAGATAGATAGATATGCCTTTGTATTTAATTTTGCAATCATATTTTCATTGCATCATGGCAACAGAGGAAACATGCCATCGTTACGCATGAAAAGTTTTGGGCTAGTGGTTTCAGTTGAATGAATAAAATATTCTATACCCTACTTCTGATATTGATTACTTATTCTCCCGTTCGCTATGACTGGATGATTTGATGCAAGTATATGCATGTATGCCTTATATACACACACATATATGTGTGTGCGCGCGTATATATATATGTGTGTGTGTGTGTGTATGTGTGCATATATATATATAAGTGTTTGTGGAAGTATTGTTAATCAACAGTCAAATCTCAGTTATCCGAACTAGATTTTGAATATTTGATTCGCCATAAAGTGTGTAACCCAAACTCAAGAGGAATAAAAGTTACATCACAGAAGTCTTTCTAATACAGGTACAATGATCACATCTCAGGTGATCATTTTAAACAATATCAAAAGTATTTTAGCTATTACCAGCCACTGATATGTTGAAGGATTTAAACGCATGCCAAAATCATATATTCTACCACATAAATCCAATCACATATATTTACATGTCTATGAAGAGCTACAAAATACTTTTAACTGACGAAAGTAAACGCGAGAATTTACGGATTTTTTATCGTGAATATTGCAGAGGAGTACAATATTTTATTGATTAAATTACGTGAAACTCTGTTAAACAAGTTTTCCCTGGTAACAATGATCAGTATGGTTTCCTTTGATAACAATCGGATTAGTTGTTTCAACAATCTGTTGTTCGGAGAAACTATTCGCTTTTATTTCTGATAATCAAGGTTTTATTTCATATTTAACCAACAATACACCAGTAAATAAACTGAAATATAGAAAGTGTAACAGGGCAGGTGAAGTACCGGATACATTAACATGACATTTGTCCGCTTATCTCGAGTACTCAGAACCCAGGGTAGAGTCTAAGTGGAAAAACTACTAAAGAATACCGGATACAAATGATAATATAATTGAAGTTTAATAAATTTTGCTATTCCCGGATATATGTCCTTCTTATCTCTTTCTCTCTCACTACTTTCTCTACCACCCCCTCTCATTCTCTCCTTCTCTC
>OZ024745.1:53486299-53513799 GCA_964016885.1 Eledone cirrhosa
CGGCCTATGCCTCCGTTAATTTATCGTGATATTTCGCTGCTAATAACAGTCTTTCCTATCTCTGTTTGGTTGAGCACACTTCTCTGAGTGGCTTTGGACTGCCCTTTCTAGCAGTTCGTCTCTCAGAGGCCACTGGTTCACTGCCCTAAATGCGCTGTGACTTCTCTCTCCCACGTGTAGCTGGACAGTCAATTGTAAAATTCTCCTAGTGTTGTCTGAAATGTATGGCCTTACACACGCTGATGAACCGAGACTAGACCATTTCTTTCAACAAATTTTTTGGTGAAACATAACTATGGATTTGTACGTGTGTTATATAGTTATAGAGGTATTTATTTACGCTTTAATTTATATTTTTAATTATCGTGTCTATAGTCTGCCTTTCATAAGTTATAGGTTCCATACACTGGTGGTTTTTTCCCTGTATTATTGATAACGCACCATATATCTCTCTCTGGTGTGTTACCTTCTCAACATATTATATATATATATACATATATATATATATATATATAAATATATATATATATATATATATAATATATATATATATATATATATATATATATATATATATATATATATATATATATATATATATATATATATACATATATATATAAGTATATATATATATATATATATATATATACATATATATATAAGTATATATATATATATATATATATATATATATATATATATATATATATATATATATATATATATATATATATAGTAATAATAATAAATTTGAAGACTAAAATCCAAAGAGGGCTCGATAAGGATAAATATATATCAAATATATAAGAACCGTAGAGAAAATATTTATTAAAATAACATATATATATAAGTATATATATATATATATATATATATATATATAAGTCCAGAATTAGCCGTCGAAACGGCTTGAGCTCAGCTGTCGGGGTCCTACTCGTTCCTATATATATATATATATATATATATAATGTAGGAGGTGAGTTTTATTGTAGTACAATAAAGCAATACAGATATCGGATAAGAAGCACTCTACAGTTTGTAGGACTGGAGTATACTTAATATATAAGAACAGAAGATGGTTAAAGGAATTCCATGTATTTTATTATGCGCATTTCAAAAACAAACATCATCATGCAATAATATTTGTGTTTTCATCAGATAAAACAGGAGGACATGATATGAAGGCTAAAAAACACTTGTGGATAGTGCAGTTGATATGTTGATTTAAAACTGCACTATCCACAAGTGTTTTTTAGCCTTCATATCATGTCCTCCTGTTTTATCTGATGAAAACACAAATATTATTGCATGATGATGTTTGTTTTTGAAATGCGCATAATAAAATACATGGAACTCCTTTAACCATCTTCTGTTCTTATATATTATATATATATATATATATATATATATAGACCTGTGCGAAATTCTTTCCTTGCTCACATTTCAACCAGGTTGATGGTCTTTTGTCTCTTGTTCACGATTTCACCGAGTTTATATTCATAGAGATCTGGGACTTGTCTATTTCTTCTCACTTTCCGTTGCTTAAACCTTTTTGTTTGTTACCCTGGCGTCCCCTTTGTTTACGTGTCCCAACGACTTTTTTAGCCGTTGTTCGCACCAACCTGAGGCATATGGCCCTTAAAGCGATGAAATGCCTGGGACGGTTGGAGGGTCACTGATGAAGGACTTACTTTTTCATATGCACCACCATTTGCAACGCGCAGCCATCATTATTATCATATTTACACATAATTTTTCTTCTGCTGCCACTCGTCTGTTTCGTTCTTTGTACCTTTTAACCTTTCTCGTTCTTTGTACCTTTTACCCTTTCTAGCAGTCTCTCTCTCTGTTAGCCTCCTCCTCAACTTTCACTCACTCATTCTCTGTCACTACCTCTCCTCCTCCTCTTTCCTCCTCCTCCTTCAAGTTTGACCTGTGTGTAATTCTTTTCTCGCGCGGTCTTGGCCAAGCTGGTATGGAATTTTTTTTCTCTCTCTCTCTTTCGTCTGCGACTTCACAAAACTTATCTTTACCGAATTCGTAGACCAGACCCCTTTATCTTCTTCTTCTTCTTCTTCTTCTTCTTCTTCTTCTTCTTCTTCTTCTTCTTCTTCTTCTTCTTCTTCTTCTTCTTCTTCTTCTTCTTCTTCTTCTTCTTCTTCTTACTCTTCTTCTTCTCCCCCCCCCCCGTTAGACCTGTGCGAAATTCTTTCCTTGCTCACATTTCAACCAGGTTTGATGGTCTTTTGTCTCTTGTTCACGATTTCACCGAGTTTATATTCATAGAGATCTGGGACTTGTCTATTTCTTCTCACTTTCCGTTGCTTAAACCTTTTTGTTTGTTACCCTGGCGTCCCCTTTGTTTACGTGTCCCAACGACTTTTTTTAGCCGTTGTTCGCACCAACCTGAGGCATATGGCCCTTAAAGCGATGAAATGCCTGGGTCGGTTGGAGGGTCACTGATGAAGGACTTACTTTTTCATATGCACCACCATTTGCAACGCGCAGCCATCATTATTATCATATATATATATATATATATATATATATAAGTATAAATTCAGCGAGAATCGCATTTCGGCGGGTAGAAAAAGCGAAACGTAACGCAAATTCCGAGTCATGTTGGCAAGCGCTCCATGGGCTAAAAAAGACAAGAGCAATAAACATAGGTTATAAAGGCCATACAAATTGAGAAGACGGTCAAGAAGCCATTAACCACGTAAGCCAAAAAAACAAGTCAAGCTAAACAGGTCAGACAAAATAAATGACATAATCATATATATATATATATATAAATATATATATATATATATATAATGCACTAAACTTCGGACTAAACTAAAACTCTCTAAAGAGTCACCTCCCTGTAACGTTACCTAATCCCTTTTCTTAAATAAATTAAATATCATCCAGCATGAATTACCTCCCCTGCATATTAACTCTCTAAAAAGGGAAATCATATCAAATCCCAGACTACCATTTGCCTCCATCGTGGATCAACTAAGCACCCTTGCTACATTAACACATCTTGATCTCCTTATCTTCAAGAACTATGCCTGTAAATAACATTATTTTTTCTTTCACATTGCCTTATTATGCTCCACATTACCCCCCTTTTCTTCTTTTTTCTTTTTTCTTTTCACTTCATAAACCTTGTTTGTAAATAACATTATTCTTTCTGCACCATTTCTTTAACATGTCCAACACCACCATTCTACACCAATATATATTATTATCATTTGATAATGCATAAAATGCTGCAACCGGTAATAGACAATTATTAAATATATAAATAAATCAATAAATCAACTAATACCTTAACACTTCACACAAAGTAAAATATTTCGTTTTAATCATTTTCTAACCCAGAAAAAAGAGAGAAATAAATAAAAAGGGAAAAAAAAATAAATATGTTTCTTCCTAATAATCGTCTTTTTCTCCCTGTTTTCATATATATATATATTGTTTTAGCAGACAGTATTATTGATTTAGGTGTCACCGAAACCCTGTACTGGATTTTACTATCAATTCCTAGGTTCCAGGTTTGTTATATATATATATGTATATGTATATATATATATATATATATATATATATATATATATATATATATATATATATATATATATGATTATGTCATTTATTTTGTCTGACCTGTTTAGCTTGACTTGTTTTTTTGGCTTACGTGGTTAATGGCTTCTTGACCGTCTTCTCAATTTGTATGGCCTTTATAACCTATGTTTATTGCTCTTGTCTTTTTTAGCCCATGGAGCGCTTGCCAACATGACTCGGAATTTGCGTTACGTTTCGCTTTTTCTACCCGCCGAAATGCGATTCTCGCTGAATTTATACTTATATATATATATATATATATATATATATATATGATAATAATGATGGCTGCGCGTTGCAAATGGTGGTGCATATGAAAAAGTAAGTCCTTCATCAGTGACCCTCCAACCGACCCAGGCATTTCATCTATATATTTATATATATATATATATATATATATTTATATATATATATATATATATATATATATATATATATATATATATATATATATATATATATATAGAGAGAGAGAGAGAGAGAGAGAGAGAGAGAGAGAGAGAGAGAGAGAGAGGGAATGAAAGCGATAGAGAGAGATATACAAAGAGAGAAGAGTGAGAGAGAGAGAGAGATTGATAGATTATTTATTTATTTATTTCCCCATACATTTGTTTTCAGTAAGATTTTAGTTGCAGACATTTGTACAATAACACCTGCTTCACTGGGACACACTTACTAATGAAGAGTGCAACTAACTCAATGAATTCCTATGTGTACCAGGAGCATAGTAATGTGTATATATATATATGTATATATATATATATATATATATATATATATATATATATATATATATGTGTGTGTGTATGTATATGTATGTATATATACATATATGTATGTATGTATGTATATAGCAATGAGTAGGTTAGCGTAGATGAAGTACCGGATACAAACCATGCTAGTTGTCCGCTTATCACTATTGGTAACGAATCCGGGATAGAGCTTAAGTAGACAAACAACTAAAGAATACCGGATACAAATGAATATGTCAACTCGTTTAATATAATTCAGTGTTTTATATCCTTCTGGCTTTCACGAGAGTGTATGTAGAGAACGAGAGAGAGAAAGAGAAACAGAGGCAAAGAGTGAGTGTAATTCTTTACATTTCATTAATATTAATGAATACCAAAAATGGTTCCTCAGAATATATTTTACATCTTCAATACACGAACGCAACAAATACACATACATACATATGTGTGTGTGTGTGTGTGTGTGTGTGTGTGTGTGTGTGTATGTGTGTGTGTGTGTATGTGTGTGTGTGTGTGTGTGTGTGTGTGTGTGTGTGTGTGTGTGTGTGTGTGTGTGTGTGTGTGTGTGTGTGTGTGTGTGTGTGTGTGTGTATAAATATATATATATATTCATGTGACACTAAATACTTAATATTTCCTTTCAATGTTTCTGGCTTTATATCTCTAACGAGAATTGTGTGGTGCGGTGTTTCATAACATATTTCGTTCCACTACAATGTTTCAAAATATTTTTTCACGCCCCAGTATACAACATATCTTGTGCTAAAAATATCTCATCTAAATAATGCGTGAAACCATAACATATGCAATTTTTTCTTATATATATATATATATCCAACCGTCAAATAATCAATGAACTAGAGCTGTAGTTACTACACTGTGTCCTCAAAACTTCTTTGAAATCTATACAATTATATTTGAACATAAATGCAACGCTGGATCTTTGAATGGGGACACAGCTTCAGTAACGTGATATGTATGTTCCACCACTTATTAAAACGAATCTATAATTCTGTCAGAACTGAATCCTTATTTCCTTTAGCGGGGCACAGAGCCAATTTTTACCGATAAGAAGTACAGTCGATTGAATTTACTCTAATGTATTGCTAGCATCCATTATATCGATCCTAAGTGTCGACGGGGGTTTAAATGTAAAATTAATCCAAGCAGCGCTTTGACTCAAAGCTTATTGGGGTGCATCTAAATATTGTAAATCATTTAATCCGTCGACCGACAGTCACTGCCAAAACACTGTCATTAACTTGGCATTTATTACTTTGCGTTAACTTTTCGTGGAAACCTAAAAGGGGAAATTAACACCAGAGATTTAAATATATGAGGATATCGTTACTGTCAATCGTTAAGTCTTAATTGAATGAGAAAACCTACTCATCTCTTTCTGGCCTCATATAGGACATTTAGTCATTAAAATTGGTAATCAACTGACCTTTGATGTTCATCTCTTTACTGTCTCTATTTGTCATTTTAGTTGTTTTCGTTGTTTGGGATTTGCTATATTTTGCTGTTGTAACAAGTCTTCACCCTTACCTCAGTTTTTCTCGAACACAACATTGTGTTTGTATTTATAATTTAACAACATATGCCGAGTGAAATTTATGAATTTTAACTTAGCCTACTGTTCTGTCCATAAAACATTTGTATCATACCTAATCAGCTATTGTGTTTCATTTGCAGTAAACCTTAGTTCACAAAAACAGAGAAGCAACACTATACCCCTCCGATTTTACAATAAATACATTTGCATCATCGGGCGTTAACTTTTCTATTAGAAATTTCCCTCGGCCGCAGTTCCTCCTTATATTGGTTTCTAACTGTGATACAGGGAAGTGATACAGTCAACTGAATCAATCCAAATGCTGCATACTGATAAAATACTATGTCGTTCTCGCAAGACTTGAACTCAATATATAAAGAGACAGTACTAAATACATCAATACATTTAGTCTGGTAGTGTAATGTTTCTGCAAATGCAGTGCACTATATAATTAATGAAACTATTGTCTACTGGAATGACAGGGTATCATAAAGCTAGTAGTGTTTAATTTTCTATTCCATGCGTAAGACACTAATTTGTGATAGGTAGCGTTACTAAAATATTTAATACCTACTTAAGTAAAGCTAGGAGAACTGAGATATGTAAAGATTATGTTTCCTATATAGAGTTTCAACAAAATGCCAGCAGCGGATATAGACTCATCATTCATAAACAGGTAGGCCAATATATTATTCAATAGGTAATTCTTTTTACCTTTGCAGTCACTCTATTTATTATAAGTAGTTATTTCACAGCTTCCTATAAAGAGAAATTTCTTTTTCAATTATACCGTGTAGTTCCACAAAACTTCAATACTTGCTCAGTTGTGTTCAGTTAAAGATTTAATGATGGTAAATTACTGTTTTACTTGTTAAAACAAGTTGGTTATGAGATATATCTATAAAGAATAAGCTTGTTAGAAGGTAGAATCGAATTTACAATCACATTCGAGGATCAGAAAACTGATAGCTCTGGTTACTGATATAGTCTCAGTGCCTAGACACCAATATGCTGTCATTCTGGAAGCTATTTTTTAATTATTAATTTATTTCTTAAGTTAATAAGTTCACGTAGCACAAAACGATATTATATTCATACTTTCTTGATAGTTAGACTAAAATAGTCTTGATAGTTAGACTAAAATAATTACACTACAACATCTAGGTCAATACAACAGATTAAGCAGAATACAGTACATGTAAACTACTCTCATTCAAAATGTACTGTGCACCAACAGCATAGCAATTCGGACATATTTTCTCTTTTTTTTTATGCAAGACTAGTATCAACGTGTTTAGTTGCAGTAGGAGGGGAAAGTTCGACGTTTCGATCTCATGCCTTTCCTTGGGAAAGTATAAAGAATGTTCCATTTGTTGTATTTGAAAATATATTTTCTACCATCTTTGTTGGGTTATCACTGTCAACAGTACTAAGTATATCAGTATCTTCATATTATTCAGTCGTGTGGATTAATACACTTCATTATTATGTTTTCAACTGTTGTTTAGTCCCTGGTCAGCCATGTTTGAATTGGTGTATGGTCAAATACATCCCAACTGTTGCCACCCTATCTAATATATCAGGTACTAGAGTGTCCTCTCTATCTGTCTTTTTTAAGATGATGTGGTGTAATTCGATGGAAGTTTGACTGCTATTATGAGCAAAGTAGGTTTATCGACCACCTACCTACTCCCTCGCTTCCTTGGTTCTTTTCAGTTTTTTGTTTGTGAGTAGTAGTAGTAGTAGTAGTAGTAGTAGTAGTAGTAGTAGTAGTAGTAGTAGTAGTAGTAGTAGTAGTAGTAGTAGTAGTAGTAGTAGTAGTGGTAGTGGTGGGGGTGGGGTGGGGTGGAGGTGGGGGGGGTGGTGGTGGTGGTGGTGGTGGTGGTGGTGGTGGTGGTGGTGGTGGTGGTTGTAGTAGTAGTAGTAGTAGTAGTAGTAATAGTAGTAGTAGTAGTAGTAGTAGTAGTAGTAGTAGTAGTAGTAGTAGCGGTAGCAGCAGCAGCAGTAGTAGTAGTAGTAGTAGTAGTAGTAGTAGTAGTAGTAGTAGTAGTAGTAGTAGGTAAGTAAGTGAAATGAAATATTGACGCTGGACATATGAGTAGCTCTAAAATATTAATCTCTCACACATCGACAAGTCTCTAGAAACATCAACCTGTACTCAATACCTACAATTCCATATTACAATACTCTCCTACTCCCTATAACCACGTGATATATTATTGCACATTTTGTTAAACAGTGAGTAGTCCTTCCATTTGGCACTAACTGGTTGGAAAAGAAGACTAAACTATTTTTATTTTTGCTTATAACTTATGTGCCATTGTAAAGTAGCTAACGATGTCAACTGCCCTATTTTATACGACTTTATCTGCTGCTTCTGTTCGTTGTTGTTGTTGCTGTTGTTGCTGTTGTTGCTGTTGTTATTGCTGTTGTTCCTGCTGTTGTTGTTGCTGCTGTTGTTGTTGCAGCTGTTGTTGCTGCTGTTGTTGCTGTTTCTGCTGTTTTTCTTATCGTTTGTTATTCTGGATGAATTTTCACAACGATAATGAAAGGACATGTATAATAGTTTTCAATATTTATTAATGGCTGAAGATATGTAGGTAGCGGGTCAGCTTCGAAGAAATAATAAATAAATAATAAAGAAAAAATAAAATAAAACAAAATAAAATAAAATAAAATAAAACGCAAGCCAAAGTTTCAGTCAAATAACGTTTGATTGTATCGTGACATTAGAAACAGCATGCAAAGATGGTAAAACTCGACTGAGTTGTATAAATAATTGAATATATATATATTATATTATATTATATATACATGTGTGTGTGTGTGTGTGTGTGTGTGTGTGTGTGTGTGTGTGTGTGTGTGTGTGTGTGTGTGTGTGTGTGTGTGTGTGTGTGTGTGTGTGTGTGTGTGTGTGTGTGTGTGTGTGTGTGTGTGTGTGTGTGTGTGTGTGTGTGTGTGTATGATATGAAGGTTAAAAACTTGCTTTGGACTTGTTACTGTTGTTCTATAACACATTTGTATCGTGTAGACTGGGAAGTCTGCCAGCTTTCGGGGAACTTCTAATGCAATCATTTTTGACGCGTTTGAAATATCGATGGCTAACACCAATCTCATGACGACCCCCAGTCTGAGGGAAATTAAATTTCCACCAATTCCCTTTCTCATCTCTCTATCTTTCTCTCACTCTCTCTCCCTTTATATATATTTATATATATTTATATATATATATATAGAAAGAGAGAAAGAGAGAGAGCGATAATTTATACAGTATATATAATATAAATACACATTTATATATATATATTTGTGTGTGTGTAAGTATATATATATATATATATATATCATAATTTCTCCCACACTCACTTCCTCTTATCTCTTCACCTCTGGCTCCTTAGTTCTCACTCTCTAGTTCTGTACCATACCTTCGGTTTCCTTTTCATTTGGTTTGTCTCTGTATTCAAATATCTCTCTATGTATCTATGTCGCTATCTATCTATATCTATAACAACATTGCAGGAAAATTGTAACGTATTGCAAGAGAGATAAGAACTTGGCGTAACTTCACTGTCCAGGTAAAGATTGTGTTGTCTTCTTTAATTAAAAGCTATTTCTGCAGTATTATTATCACCATTATGGCTGAGTCGTTAAAACATCGCGCGGGGGGGGGGAGATACATTGCAGTATTTGTTATTCTTCTTTATGTTGTGAGTTCAAATAAGGCTAAGTTCAACATCCTTCCATTTGTCCGGGGTTGAGAAAATAAAGTACGAGTTAAGTACCGGTATCGATATAATCGACTTTCACCTTCTAACCAATTGCTGGCCTTGTGCCAATATTAAAAAGAATTATTGTTGTTGTTGTTGTTGTTGTTGTTGTTTTGTCACTCGTTCTCTAAGGAGGCGTGTTCTTTAGCTCCATTGATTTGGATTTTTACCAAATATAAATGAAAACCTTTTTATTATTTTGTATAATTTGACAAGTGAATTATTTCCTAACAGTCTGTGGCCTGTCACATACTCTAGTGCCCCAATATTTAGGACAAGTTCATCTTTATTGATCTTTTAGTCTACACTTTGCTCTTTTTTTTCTTTTTGCGTATTTTTCTTTCTTTTTATAAACTTGGCTACTTGTCATAAAAAGGTATAACACGCTCTGAACAACCAAACAAACAAAACATTACTGGTCACAATTGAAACAAAACAAAATTACATAGAATACACAGATGTTCAAAACGAGCAAAACTGAAGTGAAGCTTGAAGAGAAAGCAATGATGTGGAATAGAAAATATATAAAGATAAGGTGACAACAATAACAATGATGCTAATACACATAGTTAAGCGAAGACATTCATGATATTTACAAATGGGGTTAATTTGACTCACTTGACAAGCCATGCTGAGACTCTGCACAAGAGAATCTTACTTGAAAAAAGTCCTTCTCTGAAGATCACATCAAGAGAAATGTTATCAAAACAATATTTACAATATTGGGTGCAGCGTAAACCGATATACGTATGCATTTTTAAAGATGCAGGGCTTTCAGGTGCCTTCAAAATTGCAACAAGATGCTCTCCATGATGTATCAAGAAAGTTCCCCTCTTTTGTATAACTTTTTTTGAGCCCGCCTCTCGAGTTTATATAACATGTTTGGCGTCCCAAACGCGTCTCTGTAATTTTCTTTTTTTTAATATATGTTTTTATGTATAAAACTATCATAGTACCCGTCAAAAGTGACGGAGTTTATTGTAGAACATATTTAATTTAATAATTCCTTGATTACAACCTTCCATTTAACTTGCTTGAATCCTCGATTTCCCTTGACCTTCTTCTCACTCCGACCACCACGGTATATCTTTTTACAATCATTCAATCAATCATAATTATGTTATTCCATATTGTCTTTAGTCATTATCAAACATGTATCCACTAAATTACGATGGGTCTGTTTCTACCTACTTGTCCATCTCCTTCCAACTGCTATTGTAATTTGTGATTTGTTGTTGTTATTGCTGTTGTCCGAAGATAGACACATTGGTAAATAAATATAGATAGCTATAAATTGACAGTGAGGAAGACAGACAGATAGACAGGTAGATAGTCAGATAGGTAAGTAGTTAGGTGGGTAGGTAGGTAGATAGATAGGTAGGTAAGTAGATAGGTATGTAGGTAGGTTGATAGACAGATAGATAGATAGATAGATAGATAGATAGATAGATAGATAGATAGATAGATAGATAGATAGATAGATAGATAGATTTCTTTATTTACCATAAAGGCATAAAAAGAAGGGACAAATACAAAGGGGGAGTTTACATACAATCGAGTAAAAAGGGTATAAAATGAAAATAATCGAAAATAACCTCAAAAGGGAGGGGACGTGATGGGGGTTGCACACACCCCCGAAAAAGTGTACAATCCTTTGCCCGGGGAGCACATGGAGAAGGTGCTCCCCTCTCCTTTACTTCTTTACCTACAGGATGGTATACAGAGAAGGCCCATTTACACGAGCCATTCTCGCCACTATCACCCACCTTTCATAAAACTGCCTGTGGCCAAGCACCTCTCTCTCCATTCTTATCCTTCTTCCGAAGTGATATCGGAAGAAGTAGACCAGACTATGGCCAGAGAGGAAGTTGCCTGACCTCAGACCTTTCAATCGTGTCCACCAAACAACCTCTTTCAACATGGCTATTACGCACAGAAAAACCGCCTTTGCTTCCTTTGTGAAGAGGGGAGGCGGTTTGATTGTCATCACGGACTCGGCGGTCAATTGAATCGGCGCCACCCGCGACAGCAGTCGTTCGGCGTCGCCCCACAGATCAGCCACGCCCGGACATTGCACCAATGCGTGCGCAACGGTTTCTTCGTGACGCACGCATCTAGGGCAAATCTTTTTTGAGGGATCCCTGCCCGGGCGCCCGTGTCTGTAGAGCCTCTCTCGAACGGGTAGAGCCCCCCGGTAGCACTGCCAGGCCAGTGACTTCTGGAAGTTGTCCATTGGTCCTGGGCCGAAAGTCCTACCGAACAGGCTGACCAGTTCGTCCTCTTCCATGTCCAGCGACTCTCCAAGGGTGTCATCGCCCCTGCTAGCCACCAGCCCTCTATAGAATGATGAGGTGGATTCTCCACCGACGGCCTGGCCCGCTTGCCAGAGAGCCCTGAGCGCCTGGGCACACTCAGTGTGCCAGTCTCCCAGTTTTCCGGATCTTTGCTTGACCCAGGACTGCAGCTCGGTGAGCGAGACGAGTCTCGGAAAGGCTCGTTTCACGAACGGAGCCCACACCGGTTGACCAGTGAGGAATACCTGTAGGTGCCGTAGCCTTAATGCGTGCCTACGGCATCCCCAGCCCTCCTTTCGAAGGTTGTTGGCAGCAGATGGATCTTCTCACCATAGGAGGGCGCTTCTTCCAAAGAAATTGGAAGAGCATGCGTTCCATGGTGGTGAGTGTTTCCTTAGGGCAAGGCACGACAGTCAGGCGGTAGTAAGTGACGGACGCTATGTAAATGTTCGCCACCTCCGCCCGCCCTTTTAGGGACAGCTTACACTTGGCCCATTTCTGGGTTAGTGCAAACACCTTGTTCGTAACCTCGTTCCAGTTCT
Organism: Eledone cirrhosa; assembly: GCA_964016885.1. Taxonomy (NCBI): domain Eukaryota; kingdom Metazoa; phylum Mollusca; class Cephalopoda; order Octopoda; family Eledonidae; genus Eledone; species Eledone cirrhosa. The sequence goes on from OZ024745.1 coordinate 53,498,825, forward strand.
TTTCCACCTGGAGGTCCGGTCCAAACCAGACCCCAAGCAACTTTACCGGGCCCTCCGTCGGGAGGCATCGGTCTGCCTCTCCACGTTCCGAGTTGCAGCCCGATGGATTTTTCCCGGTTCAGTTTCGCTCCTGACAACCTTTCGTAATCCTCCAGTAAGGTACCGATCGCCTCGATCTCCGAGTCGGTCGATACCATTACTGTTACGTCATCGGCGTAGGCCGACACCGCTTTGCTCAATCCTGGTTCCAGGGGGATACCCTGCAACAACTCCAACTTCCTCAGTAAAGGCTCGAGAGTCAATACGTACAGAAGGGAGGAGAGAGGGCACCCTGTCGAATGGATCGTGTGATTTCGAACGGCTTCGAAAGGTAGCCGTTCACCTTGATCCTAGAACAGATGTGGTTTCTATGTAAGGCAGTGATCCAGCCTCTGAAAACAGGACCGAACCCAGCCGCCGCTAGCACCGCATCCAGGTAACCATGGTCGACCCTATCGAAGGCCTTAGACTGATCCAAGTTGATCAGGGCCCCACCGAAGCCGGGTTTGTTGCCAACCCTCTCTATGATGTATCGCATGAGGTGGAGGTTATCGTGAATGTACCTGGATGGGATAGCACATGTCTGCGCATCTCCCACCAGGCCACCCACGACAAGCGCCAACCTCTTTGCTAACACCTTGGCCAAAATCTTTCACTCTGTGTTTAGCAGGGTTATGGGCCGAAAATTATTTATACTCTCTCCCTTGTTCTCGTCCTTCCTCACCAGCGTGACTACGCCCTTGGCTACAGAACAAAGAATTCTCCTGTTCTGCTGCCAATTGCAGTAGACCGCTTCGAGGAGTTCGGAGAAGAAGACCGGCATTGCTAAATAAAGTTCGTAAGGTATACCATCGAGACCTGGAGATTTTCGTCTGCTGCATTGGCTCAGCGCATCTCCGATCTCATCATCCGAGATTGGTCCCTCGCAGGACTCTGCCTCTTCGCTCGAGAGACGCGGCAGGCCGTCGAGGTATGGACCGAAATCCACGCCCCCGCCCGGACCCTCGCCTCCCCCGAACAATCGGGCAAAGTGCCTTTGAAAGGCCTCGCACATCTGCTTAGGCTCCCGGATCACCCGACCATCTTCGTCTTGCAACGACCGGATGGATGGTGGATCGATTTCCACTCTTAGCTTCTGTCACGCGGGCCCAGCCAACGTCTTTGGCCCCCTCATTACCTAGAGCACTTATTTAACTTCGAATGACGCAGCCTTCGTGCTTTGCATCGAAAAACTGGTTCAAGGCCGTCCTCGATGCCAGCACTCTGGCCACATCTTCGCTCTTGATTGCCTCTTCTAATTTACCTGTTAATTCTTTCTCGTTTCTATTCCTGTCGGCAGCTAACATCTTGCTATAACTTATTGATTCTGTTCTAATCTCTCTTTTGAGAGATGCCCACCATCGGTTGTTGACGATTGCACCCGTCAACCTCTCCTTAACTAATCTGCTAATCCGGTTTCTGTAAGTCTCTTTTGCCGGTAAAGACAAATTAAGTTTCCAGTAACCGGGACCCTGTTTATGTGTTTTCTCGAGATTGACTACGCAGGTCACTAATTTGTGATCCGTGTAGCCAACCGTGCGCATTTCTGGACAGCTTAATATGTCCCTATCCTTACTTCTAACTAAGAATCTATCTAAGTACGATCTAGATTGACCACTGTGGTTTCTCCAAGTCCAGGTAGGCACAGTTGGAAAATCTAGTCGATATCTATCGACCAAGTTAAAACGGTCGAGTAACCCCTTGAGGCTGTTACACCCCTCTATTAGGACATGCTCCTGCATAGTCCCAACGTGCATCTAGGATGTCATTCCAATCCCCCGCTAGAAGCAGGGAACGCGACGTTCCCAGAAAAGTCTCCAAACGCTGGAAGAAGTCGGGCCGTTCAGCTCCGAAAGGGGAGTAGACGGCGACCAGTCTCAAGGCCGCACCTTCACTACTGCCAACGTCTAGCCCCAACAAACGACCCTCCGGGTCCGAGTGCACAACCTGTACGGCAAGACCCAGGTGTTTTTGCAGCAGTACGACAACCCCACCCCCAGCTCCAGGTTGACAGAGAGATGCATGCACCTCAAAGTCATCGAAGGTAGGGGCCAGCTGCCGCACGACGCTGATTCGAGTCTCACAGATAACCATTACATTTATACCACATGACCTGAGGTCATTTAGAAGCTTTGCTTGCTTCCAAGTTGAGCCCAGGCCACGTGCATTCAAACATCCTACTCTTAACACATCCATGTGGGCGGCAGAGCCAAAGGAGAGTGTAGTGACCTACCTTTCCGCTTCCCGGGGTTCGGGTTGCACGACTTCCATGGGGTCGGGGGTGTTGGGTGAAGGGGTGTATTGTGGTGGTGTGGGGTCGTCAGTGTGTGGTGGGGTTGGGGTGTTTGGAGTTGTGTTGGGGAGGGGAAGGGGAGGGGGAAAGCTTTTTAGTAGGACGCGGTTTATGGGTTTGACAGAGGGTGGTCCTACGTCCTCCTTAAAATCCTTTTTTAGTTTTTGGTAGAGGTTCATTGGGATCTTTATTAATTTTAAATGTGGGTAGTTTTCTGAAGAAACAAAGTTTACACCTTCGGTTTGTACCGAAGGATTATTGTTTATGAGTTCATTTAATTTATTATTGTTTCTGTTGATGTAAGTATAGTGTAATGTCTTTTTTTCGGATGGTGTGAGTGTTTCGAAGAGGGGAGGGGCAGGTTTGGTTTTTTTTGTTGCTGGAGGGGTGTTTTCTGTTTTGTTGGATTGTGTTGAGATTTGGGTGGGGGTTGTTTGGCCTTGTGTGTTTTGCACATGTTTTCTTTTTTTCCTTTTAATCTGTCTGAAGGACTCCGTTTCTTCCTCCGAATTCGTTGGGTTATCTTCAGTGTTGGAGGGAAGAGGTATGTTTGCTGGTAATGTTTCCGTGTTGGTTTTCTTTGTGGGAGAGATGGATGTCACTATGTTAGACTGTGTTGTGTGTTGTGTCTGTGGTAGTTGTGTTGTTTTATTGAGTGAGGGGTTGGGTGGGCCTGTATTTTGTTTTGGGGTAATGTGTTGTGACTGTTTGTGTTGTGGTGGTGGTGTGGTTTTACTGAGGGACGGGTTGGGTGGGACTGAGTTTTGTTGTTTGTTTATCTGTTGTGGTGGTGGTGGTGGAGCTGGTGTTGGTAGCAGGGTTTTATTTTTGTTGAGTTGGGGACAAGCGGCCTTCAGGTGCCCTCTGCCTGCACAGATATGACAGGACGGCCTTCTCCCCTCCACGCTAATGCTTATATACCCGTGGCCCTCTAATAGGATTCTGTCGGGTATTTGGGCGATGCGTTCAGGCTTCATTTGCACTACCAGCTCTATACCTGTTCCACTGAACGCATTGCCTGTGGTTTTCCCAATGGAAATCACGTTGTCATTCACTGGATCGATGAAGCCAGCTATGAGCCAGCAGTAGTTCCCATCTGGCATCATTGCATCCAGCCATATGCGTTGAGTTCTTTTACCCATATAAGATGGATAAAAGGTAAAATTTTTCGAACGAATCGGTGACAAAGCACATTTTTTTGCCGCCGATTCGTTCTTCATGATAATTGCCAGGCTTCCATACAGTCTGTCTTTTCTTATGAAAGTGGTTTCATTAAGTACTTCTGTGAGTACTGTTTTGATATCTGCCTGAGAAGGCTGTTCAGGTTTTTTTTGTAGTGTTGTTGATGGTGCGGAACACGACCGTTCGACTTTCAATGTCTTTGGTGAGTTCTTGAGGCATTTTTACCGATAAAATACCATTCTCTCCTTCACTTATGTATTGTTTGGCGTCTGTGATTCTTCGTGCCACATCTGAAATATTTTCGGGTATATATGTCAAAGATTTCTTTGTTGTTTGTGCAAATGAAATCTTGACTCTGTCGTCTGCTTTGCTTTCTGTTATGGTGTTATTTTCAAATGTTATTTTTGTGTTTGTTGTGTCTTTGTTTGTGGTGTTAGTATTGTCATGCAATTTTTCAAATTTTTTTTTTTTCGTTGTTGGAATCCATGTCCAGATTTGTGTTTTCGTCATTTTTTTCCGCAGATTCGTCTGTTTTTATTTTAATTTTTCCTTCCTTCTCTATGACGTTAGTTGGGAAGGAAGGGGGGGCTAAAGCGTGCGAGCTTACAACTCTTACCGCTGTCCCCCCACCACTATTTTCGTTTGCTTCGTTTAACATTTCTGTCAGACGATTGAAAAAGTTTTTTTTTTTTTGCCACAAAATTTTAAGAAAACAGGTTTTTCACCTCTAGGAGGGGTAAAGATGAGCTGACCCACCGTCTGACAGTTCAGATGGGGGGATCAAGCTACACAATAGTATCAAAATTAAATTTGAACTCACAAAATTTCCGCAATAAATTTGAACAAAACTTCTGCGCGAAGTGAATTACATCCACACTGTAGAACAGACGACAGCTAGATTAATAGATAGATAGATAGATAGATAGATAGATAGATAGATAGATAGATAGATAGATAGATAGATAGATAGATATGTTTCTTTTATTTGCCACTAGGGCATCAAAAGTGGGACAAGTACAAAGGGGGGAGTTTACACAAAAAGGCGTCCTCAATAAGGAGGAGGCAATAACAAAATATAAAAATAAAATAAGATATAACAAAAAATAAAATTTTTAACAAAATCCTCAATAGAGAGGAGGCGCCTTGGGGGGTCGCACACACCCCCGAAAAAAGTGTGCAACCCTTCTCCTCAGGAACACAGAGAAGGGGTGCTCCCTTGGTCTTTCATCTTCCTCACCTATAGTCTGATGTAGAGTGAAGGCCCATTCACACGGGCCATTCTCGCCACTTTCACCCATCTTTCATAGAAACGGCTGGGGTGCAGCACCTCTCTCTCCATCCTGATCCTTCTTCCGAAATGATATCGGAAGAAACGGACCAGTTGTTGGCCAGAGAGAAAGGTGCCTGACCTCAGTCCTTTCAGACGCGTCCACCATACAACCTCTTTCGCCATGGCTATTACGCACAGAAACACCGCCTCTGCTTCATCTTTGAAGGGGGGAGGCGGCTTGATCATTACAATAGACTCGGTGGTCAACCGGATCGGTCCCACCCTTGACAGCAGTTGTTCGACATAGCCCCACAGATCGGCTGCGCCCGAGCAGTGTACCAATGCGTGTGCAACGGTTTCCTCGTCGCACACGCATCTGGGACAGATCTTTTTGGCGGGGTCCCTACCCGGGCGCCCCTGTCTGTAGAGCCTTTCTCGAACGGGTAAAGCCCCTCGGTAGCACTGCCAGGCCAGGGACTTCTGGAAGTTGTCCATAGGTCCCGGGCTGAATGTCCTACCGAACAGGCTGGCCAGTTCGTCCTCCTCCATGTCTAGGGCTTCTCCGAAGGCGTCGTCGCACCTGCTGCGTACCAGCCCTCTATAGAATGTTGCGGTGGAGTCTCCACTGATAACCGGATCCGCCTGCCAGAGGGCGGTGAGCGCCTGGGCACACTCAGTGTGCCAGGCGCCCAGTTTTCTCGGTCTTTGCTTGACCCAGGATTGCAGCTCGGTGAGTGAGACGAGTCTGGGAAAGGTTCGTCTCACAAACGAGGCCCACACCGGTTGTCCGGTGAGGAATACGTAGAGGTGCCGTAGCCTTAATGCGTGTTTACGCATCATTAGCCACGGCATCCCCAGCCCTCCTTTCGAAGGGTGTTGACAGCAGATGGATCTCCTCACCATAGGAGCCCGCCTCTTCCAAAGGAATTGGAAGAGCGCGCGCTCCATCTTGGTGAGGGTTTCCCTTGGGCAGGGCACTACGGTCAGGCGGTAGTAGATGACGGACGCTATGTAGGTGTTCGCCACCTCCGCCCGACCTTTCAGGGATAGTTTGCAACTGGCCCACTTCTGGGTCAGTGCAAACACCCTGTTCGTAACCTCCGCCCAGTTTTTCTCCACCTGGAGGTCCGGTCCGAACCAGACCCCGAGCAACTTCACCGGGCCCTCCGTCCAGCGTCCGACGACGCCATCGGAGGGCATCGGTCTGCCCCTCCACGTGCCGAGTTGCAAACCGATCGACTTGTCCCGGTTCAGCTTAGCCCCTGTGAACTTTTCGTACTCCTCCAGTAAGGTGCCGACCGCCTCGATTTCGGAGGCCGTCGACACCATTACTGTCACGTCATCGGCGTAGGCCGACACCGCTTTCCGCAATCCCGGTTCCAAAGGGATGCCCTGCAACAACTCCAACTTCCGCAGTAGTGGCTCGAGAGTCAACACATACAGAAGGGAGGAGAGAGGGCACCCTTGTCGGATGGACCGCGCGATTTTGAACGGCTCCGAGAGGTAGCCGTTCACCTTGACCCTAGAGCAGATGCGGCTGCTGTGCATAGCAGTGATCCAGCCCCTGAAAATGGGTCCGAAGCCTGCCGCCGCTAGCACCGCATCCAGGTAACCATGGTCGACCCTATCGAACGCCTTAGATTGATCCAAGTTGATCAGAGCCCCACCAAAGCCGGGTTCGTTCCCAACCCTCTCTATGATGTATCGCATGAGGTGGAGGTTGTCATGGATGGACCTGGACGGGATAGCGCATGTCTGCGCATCTCCCACCAGGTTGCCCACGACAAGCGCCAACCTCTTTGCTAGCACCTTGGCCAAAATCTGTAACTCTGTATTTAGCAGTGTTATGGGCCTGAAGTTACTTATTTCGTCCCCCTTGTTCTCGTCCTTCCTCACTAGCGTGACTACGCCCTTGGTCACAGTACAGGGAATTCTCCCGTTCTGTTGCCAGTTGCAGTAGACCGCCTCGAGGAGATCGGGGAACAAGTCCGGCATAGCTAGATATAATTCGTAAGGAAGACCATCGAGACCCGGGGATTTGCGTTTGCCGCATTGGCTCAGCACGTCCTCTATCTCAGTGGCCGAAATCGGCTCCTCGCAGGACTTCGCCTCCCTGTCCGAGAGGCGCGGCAGGCCGTCGAGGTATGGACCGAAGTCCACGTTCCCAACCGGCTCCCCGCCCCTCCCGAACAGTCGGGCAAAGTGCCTTTGAAAGGCCTCACACATCTGCTTAGGCTCAAGAATCGCCCGTCCATCCAGGTCTCGCAAAGACCGGATGGTGGATTTAGTTCCACTGTTGGCCTCTGTCACGCGGGCCCAGCTAACAGCTTTGGTCCCCTCGTTCCCTAGAGCACGTATTTTACTTCGGACAACGCAGCCTTCGTGCTTCGCGCCGAAAAACTGGCTCAAAGCCGTTCTCGACGCTAGCACTCTGGCCACGTCGCCGCTTCTAATTGCCTCTTCTACTCTATCTATTAGCTCCCTTTCCTTCCTATTCCTATCCGCAGCTAGAACCTTACTAAATTCTATCGAGACTACTCTAATCTCTCTCTTTAGAGATACCCACCACCTGCTGTTGACGATCGCTCCAGTCAACCGTTCCTTAACTAACGTACTAATCCGATTCCTGTAGGCTCTACTTGCCGGCAAGGACAAGTTGAGCTTCCAGTAACCGGGGCCCTGTCTATGAGTTCTGTCAAGGTTGACCATGCAGGTCACTAATTTGTGGTCTGAATAGCCAACCATGCGCATTTTTGGACAACTTAAAAAGTCCTTATCCTTAATTCTAACTAAGAACCTATCTAGGTACGACCTAGATGATCCGCTACGATTTGCCCAAGTCCAGGTTGGCGCAGTCGGAAAATCTAGTCGATATCTATCGGCCAGGTCAAATCGACCGATTAACCCTTTGAGGCTATTACACCCCTCTCTATCGGGGCAGGCCCCTACGTAGTCCCAGCGTGCATCTAGGATACCATTCCAGTCCCCCACTAATAGCAAGGATCGAGACGTCCCTAGAAAAGTCTCCAGACGATGGAAGAAGTCCGGCCGCATTGACCCGAAAGGGCCGTAGGCGGCTACCAACCTAAACGCTCCGCCTTTACCACTGCCAAGGTCCAGAACCACTAGTCGACCCTCCGGGTCCAAATGTACCATCTGTGTTGCGAGACCCAGATGTTTTTGCAGCAGAACGACAACTCCACCCCCACCTCCGGGCTGACAGAGAGATGCGTGCATCTCAAAGTCATCAAAGGTGGGGGCCAGCTGTCGCACGTTGCTGATCCGGGCCTCGCAAATAACCATCACATCTATACGTTGTGACCTGAGGTCATTTAGAAGCATTGCTTGCTTCCAAGTTGAGCCCAGGCCATGCGCATTTAAACAGCCTACTCTTAGCATAGCCATGTTGGTGGTGAAGAGAAAAGGCACTTACCTCTCTGCGTCCCGGGTATCGGGCTGCACAATTTCCATTAGGGTGGGGGATGGGTTGTTGGGTGGGGTGGTGGTTTGTGGAAGTGTGGGGGCATCAGTGTGTTGTGTGGTTGGGGAGCTTGGAGTTGTGTAGGTGTTTGGAGAGGGGGTGGGATAGTTTTTTAGGAGGACGCGGTTAATGGGCCCGACGCAGGGGGGACCCACGTCCTCTTTAAAATTGTTTTTTAAAGTTTTATAGATAGATAGATAGATAGATAGATAGATAGATAGATAGATAGATAGATAGATAGATAGATAGATTTCTATTATTTAATTATCGCAAATAGTCCTCCAGATCATACTTAACGTTTCATTAGAGTGACAGATAAAATTAGCGTAAGTTGTCTCCAGTTTCGATTATATGGATTCGCAGACTACAGATTCAGATCTAGATAGTCGATTTAATCCAACCCGAATACTGGAAGTTGAACAGGAATTTTGTTGGTATGGAAATATTTCCTAGATCAGACCGGATTAGCGAACTACTAAAACGCTTTTCGTCGTTAGTGTAGTCGAAATCTTGAAAATAAAGAAACGATGTTGTGAAGATCTATAAATCCATAAAAACTAAAAATAAGAATATATATAAAACAGGCAATTTTCACATGATCTGATAGTATATATGAACAGATTTGTGTTACTTTTTACTATAGGTGCATGTTACTATATCAACAATTAATTTGGCTTTTTAACTTTCTTAAAATATTACATATCTAGAATTACGTTATCAAAGGTCTCTTCTTATTTAAAACATTTAGATGTGTTTAATTGATTGAGTTTTGGCTGCTATTTCTAGTAAGCTGAACGATGACATAGTAGTTCTCTGACTCGTTTGTTTCTATATCTGCTATTGGGGATTACAGCAATGATGATTATGTCTTTCTTTAACAACCATGTTATGTAACTTTAATTTCTTCCCTATTCAGTCACAGAGAAAAAAATATTTTCAATCTCTTTTCCTAAGTAGAAAACTACATTAAATGTAAATTATTTGTTCCACACTTCTGGATTTTCTTTAAAGGGGCTTGTTGTCCTATAAAAACACTTGTCATTTAGTCTTCTCTCTTTTATTTGAGATACTCAATAAATTCTATTCTATTATTTCTTCCTCGCGCTTGATGTATTCTTTAAGTCCCTGTGTTGTTTCTTCGTGATGCTTCTTAATCTTTTCCTATATCAGCTTAAAATGTTGCTTTAGCATCTCTGCTAGCCTCTCTGTTTAATGATATTACAGCTTCTCTTAATTTCTCAAGGATGACACGTCTTCAATCCTCACTTCCATCATAACATTTTTTAGCTTATATTTTGTCTTGTTTTTGTTGGGAGTGGATAGAATTTTATCTTTTTTTCCTTTCATTTAATTTTTTGTGTACTTTTTTTTATCTGATTAATGTCTGTTCTGAGAAATCAGAATCAACTGCATTTTTGAAGTCATGTGCAAAATCAAATTCCAGGTCCAAACACTTTCCATTCTTTTACTGCTAACTTCTATCAATTCACAGAGTTGCATCCTATTTTTCATCTCATGTTTTTGTTGCCGTTGTAATTGCTTTTTGTTGTAGTTAATGGTTGCATCGATAATGATGATGCTATTAGGGATAAGGATGACAACGATGGTAGTGGTGGTGGTAATGTATAAGAGGAGAATGAGGAACCACAACAGCAGGAGGAAATGAAAAAGGTTGATAATTAGAATGATGATAATCATGATGCCGATGATGGAAAACAGAATAGTCATAATTGGTAACGATAATGATGATGACGATGATGATAAGTGTTTCATTCCAGCCACCATCCGTCCGTATTTTTATTTATATTTTGATATTTCGACATCGTGTATCTAGGACTACAATATTTAATGTTTAATTTTGTAAAAGCGGTAAGAAGTGAGATTCTTGTCAGAACTGGCTGTTATTTCTAGTAGACCTATAGTGTACACAGAGGCTGCATCAAGCAAATTGTATGATGTCATGGAACCACATTACACTTGGGTATTGGGATTTTTGGGAAAATGTTATGTATAAAGCACGTGTTAAAGTCTCTATGGACAGAGTATTCCGTGTATTCATGTACATCTCTCGCGTCGTTAGTAGAAGTAATGGTAGGAAAAATAACAATAAGGATTAATATCGCGTTCTTTCCAAATATTTATGATCATTACACACAGAAATACACACACATGCACACGCACATACACATACACTCACTCACTTACACACATGTATATATATATGTGTGTGTGCATGCGGGTGTGTGTACTCGCTCACACCGCTCTCGTTGAATTAATGTTGCGACTGTTCTTTCAATTATCGTGTATGTCGTTGTGTATAGAATATAGTTGTTTCTACTTTAGACACAAGGCCAGCAATTACCCAGTACATTACTGGTACTTTATTTTATCGACCCCGTAAGGATGAAAGGCAAAGTTAACCTCGGCGGGATTTGACTGTAAAGAGACGTAACTGTGCTAGAAAGCATACCATTTAACTACAAGTATCAATGTCATGTTGTGTTACAAGACTGTAAAATTCACAGATAAAATTCATTCGATTGGAGCCTGCATAGTATCGCTGTGCCCAATATTTGCAAGGTTTGAGGACAAGAATATGTAATTTATCAACCCGCTAACGCAAATATAGTACCACAGAGGTATTCTGGTCTATAGAAGATTGTGATTTCTGTGTAAGAAGCAGTACATGACCTGATAATTGATATGCGCAGATGACTGGCTGAGTGAAGTCTGAGGGCATTCAGGAAAAGAGACCGGAAAACTATATTGGTCTTGTAGAAGAAATCTGTCCTCAGTCGCCTGAAATATTGCTTTCAGCTAGCTTCACCCAACAGTGTCAAATTAACTGTGGAACTTGAAGCAATCCAACTAAACTGCACAAAGAAGTCTCCTTCAATGAAAAAGATTAGCTACTAGTGAGAAGTTGAAAAATTAAGAATCTATACGTAGAAATACGCATTGTTAAATATATAAGAAGAATCCTGGTAATGTTATTAATAAACTGTTCCATTGAGAGCTGGACCATCCACTGAACGACCATGTAGACGTTCCAACATTGGCTCTTCATTGTTGTTGTTGCTAGTGTCGTTGTTTATATTGCTATTGATTATCTCTATTGTTGTTGTTGTTGTTTTTGTTGTTGTTGATTTTGTTAGTAGTAGTGATGGAGGTGATTTGTTATTATTACTATCAATTTTGTAGCTAGTGTTATTACAAGTGATGTTGTTCTTAATGATTTTGTTGATGTTTTTGTTGGTGCTTCAATTATTTTGTGTTGTATATATTGTTTGGCCACCACCGGCTCCACATTGATCAAGCAGAGTTACTTTCGAAAGTATTCCATCTATGACAATACCGTCATTTTTTTTCTGGTATCTATATCTTCCCTTGCTTACGATGGTAGTCGTAGCATGGCCGAATGGTTAAGAAGTTAGCCTCGCAATCATGAGATCCCGTGTTTGATTCCACTATTCCTAGTACAGCGATTATCCACCTTGATATTTGTGTTAATTTTTCTCCCAAGGTATTCCAGCCGTGACAATCCTAGATTTTCCCTCAGCATATTAAACCCAGAACCTCGTTGTCTAATGCATTCTTTGATTTTTTAAGGCACTGGAGGGTGATTTGGGGGAGATATAGCTGCTATTTCTTGCAAATAATGTAACTATTTAAAGACCTTCCTCGTTTTCGTTGTTGTTTGTTTTTCTTCTTTTTTCATGTGATGTAATTTTTGTTGTAGGTTTTGGTGTTGTTATTGCTTGTGTTGTTGGTATTGTTATAAAAGGGGAGAGATTCGTGAAGAAGAGATATTAGTTTACATATCTTGGTCACTGTTTTTGTTGTTGTTGGTGGTGGTGGTGGTGGTGGTGGTGGTGGTGGTAGTGGTGGTGATGGTGGTGGTGGTGGTAGTGGTGCTGGTGGTGGTGGTGATGGTGGTGGTGGTGGTAGTGGTGCTGGTGGTGGTGGTGATGGTGGTGGTGCTGGTAGAGCTAGTGCTGGTGCTGGTGCTGGTGGAATTTAGCCCCAAGTCAACCCTGATCAAACCATAACCAATGTTTATGATCAAATATTATCTAGCCATTGAGGGAGATTTGACTGTTGTTTCTAACAGATGAAACAACCACAGAGAAGCTCCCACATTTGGCTCCCTTCTTTTATTGTTGTTGATGTTCCTGCTGTTGTTAACCTTTGCTACTACTGCAGCTGCAGCTGATAGTTTTGTTGCTGCTGTTTTGCTTTGGCTGCTGTTGATGTTGCTACAAATATTTTTGCTGTTGTTTTTGTGGTCGTTGTTACTGCTGCTGCAGTTGCGACTACTATTGTTGTTGTTGTTGCTGCTGATGTTGTGGTGGTTGTAATTGTTGTTACTCTTGCTTACTGTCTCTTCTACCATTGTTGCAGCTGCTGTTGCTCTTGTCATTTATGTCATTGTTGGTGCTGTTGTTATTGTTGTTGTAATGGTGTAAATGTTATTACTTCTACTGTGACTGTTCTTGCTGTTCTTGTTGTTGCTTTGGATGTTCTATTTATTGTTCTATTTGTTGTTGTTCTTACTATTCCATCTGACCGTTAGTGGCTGTCAAGAAAGAGAGAAAAGGAAAGAGAATGGGAGAAATTTTGTGAAGACAATGTTGTAATTTACAACAAGGACATCCGTTTTCTTGTATATGATATTATACATTCATCGAATTGTCATTTGCATAGTCAAAACAAAGCTTTAAATATCAAATATCAATATATTTTTACCCTGGTGGCACCAAATCAGACCACTTGTCTTGTCTCTTTACATGATGTACATACACACACATACACTCACATATGCACACAAATATATATATAAACGGGGTAACAAATAATAGTTATATGCAATTGTCAGCAATGAGATTAAAAACCTTTTTGTATAGCAAACCGTGTCACTCTTCTTTCCTGATTTATTATATATATATATATATATATATATATATATTTCTTTATTTTTATATATATATAGAAAACCCACTGTACCAATAGGAAATGTATCATATGTAAGGTGAACCTCCGGATAAACTGTAAAACTAGAAACGTAGTCTATAGCATAAGATGTACAGAGGGTACTTGCAGAAACACGACAACAACATACATAGGTGAGACAGCTCGTAGCATAGGTGAAAGGATAGACCAACACTGGGGGGAACTAAAAGGACGAAAAAACGGGTCAGTACTATACGAACATGCTAGACAACAACATGACGGTAACATAGACAACATAGAAATTAGAATAATATCTAAACATAGGAATGACCCAGCAGATAGGCAAATCAGAGAGGCCAGTGAAATAGAAATTAGAAGACCAAAGCTAAACAGAAAGAATGAGTGGAACAACAACAACACCCAAACAAACAACACTGACCTAAGAGAAGAATAAATAAATAAGTAAATTAAATTAAATAAAATAAGATAAATAAATACATACACAAGCACATAAACACACACTAGTCACCCAGCAGACACAACACTATACACACTAGTCACACATCACACATAACACTATACACACACGCAAACGCATGCGCAAAGAAGACAAAATAAAATAAGATAAACAAACAAGCAAATAAATAAATAAATATATAGACAGACTGAACAAAAAAAAAATGGCGTAGACATACAACACAACAGGAGGAACAATGAATATAACACCACTGACGATGTTGCAGATGTGCAACGAAAGATTTATGTAAATTATGTAAACTATATATATATGTGTTTGTCTATATTGTATCTGTATTATTTTTGACCGCCGGTCAGTCAATGGCAACATTGAGGACCGAGTAAGTTAGATCGCAGATATATATATATAAAAGACAGCGAGAAGCGAAAACCAACCAAACAGTGAGTGTGTTCTGTTATTAATTCTGGCAATATTACGCAAATATGACCCTCCCCATATATATATATATATATATATATATATATATATATATATATATATATATATATATATATATATATATGTGTGTGTGTGTGTGTGTGTGTACATACATATATATATATATGTGTGTGTGTGTTAATCCCGGGTTCAATCGGGGGTAACCACAGTAAGAGAGAGAGAGAGAGAGAGAGAGAGAGAGAGAGAGAGAGAGAGAGAGAGAGAGAGAGAGAGAGAGAGAGAGAGAGAGAGAGAGAGAGAGAGAGATTTTAGACGTTTTTTATCACTTATATGTAAACATTTTTTTTGTCGAATGTATTTGTCTTTTGCCTGGCGCACCACTTTATTCCAAGGAGAATTCTCAAGTGAAATTCAGTCGATTTCCCAGATACGTAGTTGGCATCGCTGCTGGAGCAGCAATCCGCTGGGTGTGTGCTGGGAGCTCCTTGTGGTCTTGGGTGTCGGGTTACCTGGAGGCCAAACATGAAAGAAAATGTTGTGCCGTGCTAGCAAATTTTTCATAGTTCACTTCTAGCATTAGAGAAGGCATATGTGTTATTCAATATTAACCACCTCTCAACTCTGCAGTTTCTGCATTTCCTAGTTATATTGATATAGAGTCGGCATCTTTCTGAAATCCTTCAGCTGAGTTCTGTTTAGTAAACAGACGTAACTGGAAAATGTGTGTTGTTTCTTTCCTCCTGGCAATGGATAGGCACAATATGGTTATTATAACATTCAAACATCGTGTAAAAGACATGAGTAG
>OZ024745.1:53521299-53553799 GCA_964016885.1 Eledone cirrhosa
ATGTGTACTCTTTCGGGTGAAAAGACCGCAAATGAATTCACGAACTAAGAGAATTATCTTATTTGAGACAATACATCAGTTTTCATTTTGAGGGAAATTTCACTGCAATTTCTAGCAGCTAAAGTGACCCTGTAGGGGCTCATTTCTCTACACAGATTTTGGTGTTGATTTAAATGGTTGCCACTTCGCTTCGAAATGTGCGACCTTGTGTCAATCTAATAAACCCTTCTTTTAAAATTAACAACCGACAGAACCCTAATACAGATTATTTCTAAGTCAATCATACTTTATTGTTGACAATAGAGTATATCAGAGTTTCTCAATACTTGTTCTATTTCCATGCGCAATAGAGAAAGATATATTAAAATAAATAGACTCCAGTAGTTTACTAATACTTATCTTATCTACACCAGAAGATGAATGTTAACCTTGACCAGATTTGAACTTAAGATATAAAAACAGCATTACTAAATATCATAAGCAATATGTACGGCATTCTATTGATTCTGATGCATACCACACATTTCTTGTGTTATTGCTAGTAAAAAGAAATTTAAATATTTTGGGTTATTGATGTTATGTTTTTACTTTATATAGCTGTACTGCTGTGTTAGTGTATATTAGAGTGTTAATTCTTAAAAGCATAAATCATACTAGGAAATATGATTTTATATGTTTTGACATTCACATAAATTCTTTTATTGTTTTTGTTTTATTTTATTTTTCTTTACTCGGTAATATTCATCACCTGTCAACGTAAGCACTGTTTTGTTGTGTATTATAAAGTATATTAGAGGCGGCAAATTGGCAGAACCATTAGAACGACATATAGAATGTTTTATGGTATAAGTCCCTGCTCTCTACACTCTAAGTTCAAATCTCGCCACCGTCAACTTTGCCTTTCATCCTTTATAGGTCGATACAAAAAAATACCAGTCCAGTACTGGAGTTGATTCTGCTTTTGTACCTCTTTCTTAGTTCGTTTTTCTATCACTCTCTTTCTTTCTCCCCTTTTTCTCTGAATGAAACCGGCTGTATTCAGCCATGGGCTCCACTTACTTTAGAATGTCCAATTTACATTATGGTGGCGCCCCTACAACTCCATTGTGAGTTACGCATCGAAACCTACATAAAGTATATTGTTCATATTGTTTGGATGTATCGAATGTATCTGGAATTGTGATGCTTAATTCTTTTGAAAACCTGCAACAGATTTGTGATCGTCTTTGAGCAACGATTCCAAACCAAATTTTATAGCAGTATAATTCTGAAAGGCTTCAAAAACATCTTCAGAATATTTTATTAAATCTATGAAATATAAAATGTTCATGAATAGTACACATTTATATTTCCTCAAGAAAACTATCAAATGCTAATCCTATTAAATTTCTAAGAATTAATTTATTTTTATTTAAATATTGTGGAGAAATAGATATTTGCCAGCATGGGCTGCGATGGTTAAAAGTTAGTGGCTGCTGAGTTAGAATAGAATTACAGTGAACCCACTTTGTAAACAAGTTTCGATTCCCTCTTCTATCAACAATTTTACTTAACTTACAATATTGATTTTGATTTATTTCCTTCCATATAAATTGTTTAACCGGTTAAACTGACAGCACTTATTTATCGACTTTATTTTAACGACCTCCAAAGAGTGAGAAACAAAGTTCATATCGAAGGAATCAGAATTCAGAGCATAAAAGATCATAAATAAATATCAGTGTATTTTAGCCTTAAATTAGACATGAAGACATGATTATCCAGAAGTTCTCATTTCTCATTTCTCTTTCAACTGAAATACAAAGACAAATGCTTAATGTTCATGCACACCATGGGAATCGTTAGGAAAACATACTAGATAATACTCCTTGAATGCGCCACCATGACAACGTTATTCTCATCTATCTTCAATAACGGATATCATATCATATCATTAAGAATACGGAGATGTCGGTCCGATTGAGAGAACAAAGAAACGCTATTTGTGCCATCACATGGTTTCCTGTTTGTACGGTATCCTGTTGCAGAAGGTAAAGTGTTCCTTTTTAAAGGAACAGCTATTATTTTAGAAGTAGCGTAGGATGTCACATATGTAATTCAGTGAGTTAAAACACCTTTGATCCACTGAGATTATTTAAGCAATTGGCTTGACAGAACACCTTCTAGGGGTGTTTAGAACTAAAAAGCAACAACCATGGGGATCGGTCTGATATGATCAGTTCGTGGGGTGGATTTGGTCTCTAAAGCCAGTCGGAGAATACAACAATTGTTGGATCATCTCAATTAGTCGAATTTTTTTCAGAGGGCGTGTGAGTGAAAGAGAGATAAACAGAAGTGGGAAAAGTGAAAGAATGAAATAGAAAGAGAGCTTCTTGGACTTTTTTGGTAAGTGTCAGCATATAAATATATAAAAAACTGAGAGTGCTTCAACATGGTCCCTCGACAAAGTAGAAGTAGCAGCAACCATATCTCCTCAAATCATTGTCAGCTGTATTAAATATAGATACACAAAAAGATATGATGATAGCAGCTTGAAGCCATTGATTATAAGTTTTCTCGAATAGAGCTTACTCGTGGCTATATGACAACAAAAATGACGTCAACGACGACAAGTACAGTTTCCAAAAGCAAAAGATTATTTGTGCTGTGCAGTATAACTTTGGACAACGTGATTTAGTCAACGTGATACAATATATGTGTTTATATATATATATATATATATAAATATACACATATATACATATTAGGTGTGTGTGTGTGTGTGTGTGTGTGTGTGTGTGTGTGTGTGTGTGTGTGTGTGTGTGTGTGTGTGTGTGTGTGTGTGTGTGTGTGTGTGTGTGTGTGTGTGTGTGTGTGTGTGTGTGTGTGCGTGTGCGTGTGTGTTTTAAATCTGAATCTGTTAATGATGCTTGCAACATGATTTGAATATCTAAACCAATAATATGAATAGCCTTGGAAGAAGAAGATTTCATGAAGCATGCACAATTAATTCAACCGTTTTATTACTTATATAAGCTACAGCTAACGCAATAGCTGCGCTGTCAATCATATTCATTATGGTTAATGCGGCTTCTTTTCCGCCACTAGATTTCAAACATGAGAAGACTTCACATATTCACAAATGAAAAACAATTGAAAGAAAGGTTGGTGAAAAGAACGAAAGGTGATAAAGGCAATTCTCCATCTAAAAGTGCCTAGCGACTTGTCCATAAAGTTCAAAATCTGTAAATGAAGAAAGTTACACGTATGATGCAATAATATTAAAACAAGTCGTAAATATATATAACTAATCTCTATATCTATAAAGTTATGAACAACAAACTCTGGCCTTTATTCCGTTCGAGTAGATAGGAAAATTAGTAAAAGTGACCTAACGCCATTGTGTCTGCGGGTGTGTGTGTATGTGTGGTCGTATGTGTGCGTGACTACATGTGTGTGTGTGTGTATGACTTTGTGTTTATGTATATATGTGTGGATATGTAATATACTAATCCAATATATATATATATATTATTACATATATATATATATATATATATATATATATATATATATATATATATATATATATATATATGTGTGTGTGTGTGTGTGTGTGTGTACGTACGTATATATACACTCTATTCTTTTATCTTTATTAAAGGGCGGGGATAGTAAAGCACCGCCCTCAAGTGTTTATTCTATTATATTGACCCCAGTAATTTAATTTTTTAACCTGGTACATAATTCATCGGTCTTTTATTTATATATTTTTTTTTATTTATTACTTTTTTTGTCAAACTTTTGAGCTCTGCAAACATTCCGCGAAATGTTTCATGATATGTACTGGGCGTCTGGTGATATAATAGAAGAATTTATTATTTGCTTTTACACCTCTCTTAATAGTGTCCCCTTTTTTCCAGCACTCCACACTCCTGGCTAAATAACTAGCTTCTTAATTGGCTTACTATTCGAATTCATTCACTCTCTCCAGTCCCAGTATCTCCCTATTTTATTTATTCTTATTCTCTTCCATACTCCACTAATAAACATTACGTATGTATACATTTATTACGGTGGCTGATTTTCTTTATAATAATTCGTTTCTTGCAGTGTTCTCGTATAATGTCGTTGTAATTTTCTTTCAAATCTAGTTTACACTCTGAAACAAAGATTAAGTCAAGCTGAACTTTTATTCTAAAGTTCATATTCTTATTTATTAATAATCGTTATGTCAGACTAATAGGTTCAGCATGGACGCACAATGTACTCTGTGACAAAACCATCTATACGCAACACAGCAAACCTTGTATAGAAATTTGAAGTGCTTCTGTCAAGCTAGTTAGATATATGGGCATCTAGAATTTCGAAGCTAGTAACAGTGATTTAGAAATAACCTTGGAATGAATGATATAATTCAAACCATTCAAGAAAAGGCTAAATGACTTAATTATAAACGTATCTTAAATGTTCTAGTGCATAATAAAGGTGGAATTGAGAATTATTCCCCACCTCAAAATTTCAAAGCTTTTAAGAATAACGACTCTGAACCTAGTCATAAATTAAGTAAGGAATATTTTCGCCGTTTTATTGCGTGAACGGGAACGGTATGCACCTTTAAAAGTTAATAATAGCAGGGAGACCAACATATCCACGAGTTCTGAAAAACATCATGCACCAATTATCTTTCCAAGAAATCGTGGGTCAACGTGCATATCTTTGATGAGTGGCGTTTCTTAAATATCATTCTTTTAGGGCGTAAGGAATATTTCCTTGCACTTCTTACTAATAAGGGGAAAGTGTTAAGAAGTTTGGAACGTTATTGATAAGATATGGAGTTAGGGTTAGCCCTCCGCAACACATGTGTCTTAGAACGTGCGTAAGTAACACTTAACACAGTTTAAACATACATACCAACAGCACAGATGAAACTTTGGAAAGCTCTCCATAGCTGAAACTGATCAGTACAAAACCAAATCAAATAACCAGGATTAATCTGGAAACACTCCCCATTTTTAAACAAATGCTCATTTTTAAACAAATTTAATTTACATAAGCTGTTCGTTGTGTATATATAAAAAAACATTAGGTTGATTGGCTGTATCGGTAGAGCATCGGACAACATGCTTTGAGGCATAGAGTTACAACACTTTACACACACACACTCAAAAGAAAAAAAGCGTGCTTTCCTCACGTAAATAATTGTCTTTTCGTTTCTTCCTCGACTTATTCTCATCTATCATTCAATTTCTTTTTCTATCTCTCATTGTCTGCTGATGAAGGACAAACGCCCGAAATGTCTAGACTACTATATCAAGCGTTGAACTAATGTATATCAGCATTGAATTGTATTTTTCTCATGTGTTGTTTTGGCTCAATTTCATACAGACATACACATAGAAACAGATATACACACACGCACACACGCATGCACAAAAACACAGACACAGTCACAGACACACACACATACATATATACTCTTTTACGCTTTTACCTGTTCGAGCAGGGAACATATATATATATATATATGTATATATATATATATATATATATATATATATATATATATATATATATATATATATATACTATGAATAAAGAGTTCAAAACTCAGGCAGTCGTTTACAATGAAATAGCTCAAAGAAAGAAGTATTTCTGAGCCGTGTAATACAAGATAATATAAATTAATATATATGATAAACACAGATACCAACATATCAGTGTTTGTATTGTAAATGACTAAGTTAGCTAGATTGAAAAATACTAATTATAATAATACAGTTTGCCTGTCTCGATTTAAAATAATAAATCAATAAAAACAAACCATATTGGCAAATAGCCGTGGTACTTAGACAAATTTAAATTTCAAAATCAAACCTGTTCCGTAGATAAGTTTAAACTTTAAAATCCAAATATGTTTCGATAAATGAAAAAGTGAAAAAGGTGAAAAATACCACAATCAGATCTCCTCAGTAAGTACCCTGAAAAATTGGTATGTTTCACTTCAAAATATTTAAAAAGACTGATTAACGCACATGGTTTTTCAGTTTCTAGCTGCCGCATACTCGTGCTGCTAGAAATAACAGCCGTTAATATGGAGCTAAAGTTAGCTCAACATAAGGAGCAGTGATACTATGAATAAAGAGTTCAAAACTCAGGCAGTCGTTTACAATGAAATAGCTCAAAGAAAGAAGTATTTTAAATCGAGACAGGCAAACTGTATTATTATAATTAGTATTTTTCAATCTAACTTAGTCATTTACAATACAAACACTGATATGTTGGTATCTGTGTTTATCATATATATTAATTTATATTATCTTGTATTACACGGCTCAGAAATACTTCTTTCTTTGAGCTATTTCATTGTAAACGACTGCCTGAGTTTTGAACTTTTTATTCATAGTATCACTGCGCCTTATGTTGAGCTAACTTTAGCCCCATATAAACGGCTGTTATTTCTAGAAGCACGAGTATGCGGCAGCTAGAAACTGAAAAACCATGTGCGTTAATCAGTCTTTTTAAATATTTTGAAGTGAAACATACCAATTTTTCAGGGTACTTACTGAGGAGATCTGATTGTGGTATTTTTCACCTTTTTCACTTTTTCATTTATCGAAACATATTTGGATTTTAAAGTTTAAACTTATCTACGGAACAGGTTTGATTTTGAAATTTAAATTTGTCTAAGTACCACGGCTATTTGCCAATATGGTTTGTTTTTATTGATTTATTATTTTAAATCGAGACAGGCAAACTGTATTATTATAATTAGTATTTTTTCAATCTAGCTAACTTAGTCATTTACAATACAAACACTGATATGTTGGTATCTGTGTTTATCATATATATTAATTTATATTATCTTGTATATATATATATATATATATATATATATATATATATATATATATATATATATATATATATATAGTGCCTCTCTTATATTAATTATGCCTGCAACCACCCTAAGCAGACTCTCAACTCCATAGTCTATAGTATCTCACATAGAATCTCGAGACTATCCGCCAATGAGTATATCTTCAACCAAGCGGCTGATTACTACAATAGAGCCTTGGTAAGCGCCGGCTTTAACCGAGGAATTTCCTACATCCCTAACGCTAGCTCTAGAAACCACCCCCCTTATAAAACGAACGTTATAGTAAGCCATACCTATAACCGATCACGCGGCGACCTCGTTGAAGTCGAATATAATAGAATAGGTAACCGCACTAAAGGTCACGACCCCGGCGACGGTGACCACTGTAGATTACTCGAACTATTCCCCTATTACAAAACCAACAAAGGCGACGGCCTACTACCAACGCCTTCCAACCAACATCTTCCTGTACATAAACATGGAAGAGGTAGGAAGAGTGCACCCGAGCATATAGTGAAAGGGGCACCGAACGGGCGACTGCGCACTAACACACATAAGAGCGGTTACCTAGATGGAACCACCCGTAGCAAACGTACAAGGACACGTAATCGCGACCGTAACGTCCTATGGTCCCCCCCCCCCTACTCTCGGAGTGTGGCCTTCAACATACCCCGGATGTTCTTCGAAGCCTTAGAGGATAACTTCCCGCCCAACCATAGGTATAGAAAAATTCTTAATAGGAACAATATAAAAATATCCTTCTCTACTACTCCTAGCCTAGCAGACATCATAGGAACAACGAACCACAGTAAGATCACCAAGACACAGCACCTCGACTCAGACGCACCTACACCTGACAATAACTATATCGGCCTTAACAACTCCCTGGCAGCATCCAATAGTGTTGGCAACGGTATCCGCAGACGCAACCAGCATAACCGCGAAATGACTGGCGAACATGCAGGACATGACGTGCGGAATAACAATCGCACCACCCCGCGTGCTGTGGGTTGTAATGGTCCTAACGACAGCTGCGGTAGCGTGGGTAACAACGTAGGCAGCAACAATGATAGCCTTACCGCGGGAAATAGACGGAACCGCGACAGAAATTGCAACTGCCGCGACAGAGGACGCTGCCCCCTTAGAGGATACTGCTTGACTGATAGGGTTATATATAGATGCACTATAACTAACCACAATAGCGTTAAACATTATATAGGGGCTACCTCCAGCCCGTTCAAAATTAGGTTTCGAACACATCTCCACTCTTTCACAAATAAAAAACTAAGACACTCCACTTCGCTCGCGGACTACATCACATCACTAAAGGACTTAAACATCAGCTTCTCCACGCACTGGGATATTGTCGGCAGGGCTGCACCGTACAACTTCAAGAGGAAATGCGATCTTTGCCTCATGGAACTCTACCACATCATAACTGCACCCCATGAGCTCATCAACAGCAGAGCTGAAACAGCGATAAGTTGAACACATCGCTTAAAAATATCCTTCTTCAGATGGGTTAAGGATGAGGAGTGAAACCGTGCACCGGATTTCCCTGCAACAAGTCTTAACACCCCGGCGGGCAGGCGCTGCAAAAGAACACCCAGGAAACTATCCTTGCATACCAGACCCAGCCTCAAACGACTCAGACAAACAGATGCAGCAAAAAAAAACTCTCAAATTAAGCGTTGATTACATGCGTATCGACAATGGTAAGGTTGTAACCTCATCTCGTAGCGGATAAAAAAATTTGTCCGGGAAAGACTGCCCTAACACCGGCCAGAGTTACCTCCCTTGACCTGCTGCAAAATCAAAACAGGCTATTTTTGCGAGCAATGAACCTTGATGTGGATTTAACCCCAAAAACTCTTTCCGAGCAATGTAAGGAACACTTTTGATTATTTATGCCTTTGAGAAGCCCAACTGGGCGAAACGTACGTAGGTGCTGTTTTAAATAAACATGTTTTAACGGTCTATTCTCCGATTTCTTACTTTCCCACGTGCTTACGCTCTGCTAATTCTCTAGCCCACTAAATATTAACACTTCGAATATTTAATACTGCCGGCACTAGTATCGAGCACCTTTGGCATACGCTACTTGGCAAATAACTATATGTATCACCTATCATCCCCGTTCTTTTCTCTCTCTCGATACGTAAATACTGTATATATATATATATATGTGTGTGTCTGTGTGTATATATATATATGTGTATATATATATCAAGTAAGTATGTTTTGAAACAGTGAGCAGGTTTGAAATTAGAAAATAGAATAGCTTTCACCGTATTCTTGCATAAAGGAATTTTAGCCTGATAATGGGGTTTAGAACCCTCAGATAAATTGAAAAAGATGAGTATTGACGTACAAGGAAAGTTTACACTGTTGAATATTTTCCTAAATGTAAACTTTAACGAAGATAATCAATGTCAACATATTCGTTATGTAAAGCTTATGAAGTACTTATTGTTAGAAATATTTAAATAACGATTATGTATATAGATATATATTAATGAGCCAGTATATTTTAGGTAAATGATAACGAAAATAAAAATAAAATAATAAATTGAGGCATGCTAAAGTTAAATATATACCTATATATAACAGAGTGTAAATGCATTAATTATTCATAGTTCAAAATAAATAATAATCAAGAAATTTAGAAGTTAACTAAAAATTATGGATAGAAAGATACAGGGAGGTATATGGATATATATTAGGTGTTAGTGATATAGTATACTTTAGGTAAATGATAACGGTTATAATTTTATATAATAAAGTTCGACGTATTACAGTTAAATACATATATATATATAAGAAAAACAATAATAAATGCATGGATAATTCAGAGTTCAAAATAAGGTCTATATTAATTTATAGTTTGCATATTTGCTCTCTATTTGAATCATGGATATAAAAATGCTCTAGGTATATTTAAAAACATAGAAAATATAATTACATACATATTATAAATAAGAGATCAAAAACGCATGAAAGATTCACAGTTAGAAATAAGTTCCGTTAAAATGTATGGGTTGGATATTAAACTAAAATTTAAAACTTAGATAGGAAGATAAAGATAGAGAAATAAAGAAATAATGGTATGGATCAAAGTTAATAATATTATGTTATGTATATCAATGTTCCGGCGTGTTATTGAACAAGTGTCTTTCATTCGAACGTTATTTCTTCTATACATAGTTATAAGATAATTGTTTCTACATTTGGCACAAGGCCAGCAAGTACTCCAGTGTTTTACTGGTACTTTATTTTATCGACCCCGTAAGGATGAAAGGCAAAGTTAACCTCGGCAATATTAAAGGCCATTAATGTTTTTCCCTGTTGATTATATACGTCTGACAACCAAGTGTTTAATGGTTTAGTGTTTCTCTCTCTTTTTTTTCTAGTTTTGTGGGAGGCTAAGAATGTGGACGTAGCTTTATGAAGGCAACTAGAGAATAATTCACTTTTTTTGTTAATTAGGGTCTCATAGTTATTAATAATCAACAGGGTCTCCATTGTACAGAGCGCGCAGTTATTTGATATACTAGAGTTGCGGTAAACTAAGCAGTTTCGAAGTTTTGTCCAAAGAATGGAGTATTTTAAATTCCTCTCTTTTAATGACCATATGAGCTGTGATAAAGAAGTGGATGATTTCCTCTTGGAGTTCGAGAATGAGCATTTATGGTTCGCAAATCTGGCTTTAAATGTAGAAGAAGTCGACCCTATGTAGTTGTATGTGTTGTGATCAGTTTTTACGGTGCATTTATAAACCAAATTACTATCTAGACAATTATTTTGCAAAGGGCAATCAGTTTTATTTCTACAATTACATTTTGGTTTAGTATCATTTATGTTAACTCTATTATTAAGATCATTATGCTGGTTTTGTTTTAGGAATTTAGTGTTTAATTTGACAATGCTGTATTACTACACTTCCTTCGTTATATATATATATATATATATATATATATATATATATATATATATATATATATATATATATATATATATATAATTCTGGGAATATTACACAAATATGACCCTCCCCAAGTATAACTCTCTCTCTCTCTCTCTCTCTCTCTATATATATATATATATATATATATATATATATATAAGTATGTATACGTACATATATATATGTATACAGACGTACAGTAGTATGTATATATATACATACATGCACACATATATATATGTACGTATAGATTTACCGAGCATTTATTATAGTGCTCGGTTTGTTTGTAAACAAACATCCCGAATTAAGCCATACAGTGTTTAGCAACCATCGTTGCTCTTTTGTTCAACACTGACAAAGGAACGATGTACTAGTGAGAAATGAAATGAAATTCGTTTCATTTTTTTCCATATATATATATATATATATATCCATTTCTCCGAGGGTTCTTAACCCCACTATCAGGCTAAACAATTTCTTTAACTTCTTTAGTCAAAATACGGCGATAACTTACATTTCTAATAATTTCAAACCCACTCGCTGTTTCGAAAACATTCTTATATATATATATATATATATATATATATATATATATATATATATATATATATATATATATATATATATAAAAGACGTAAAATAAGAAAATATCTTTTAAAAAGATTTTTTTAAAAATTTTTTACTTACTTACTTAAATTTTCACTCCAACTAATTAGTTTCTGCAATGGGATAAAGACAGTTACGTAATCCAACTGTCGAGAATTCATTGCGTCATCAGGGAGTCTAGTCTCAGTTAAGTCTCCAGGCAATGCGCGGACACTGGCGGCTCATATAAAAATAATAATAATTCGGTAGATCGAACAGCTGGCGAGGACTGGATTCTATGTACCGAAATTCTCACTGCTTCAGGTCAAATGGCCGATTCTAAAGAATCAATCACGTGACACAGAGGCTAGTTAGAAGGAATGGGATGGTAAGATGACTGACGCCTACTAACACCCCAAAAAAAAAATTTTTTTAGAAGTGGTTTTGGCAAGTTTGCTCGACAAATCAGTGATTTGGAGATAAATATAGATAATTTAATATATCAACTGACATAAGCGCACAGATGCACGCCCATGCTAGCAAATACACAGGTTATGTCATAGTACCTAGGTGGTTCAATGCAGGAGAATGCAGAACAATAATATAAAAGACGTAAAATAAGAAAATATCTTTTAAAAAATTTTTTTTTAAATGTTTTACTTACTTACTTAAATTTTCACTCCAACTAATTAGTTTCTGCAATGGGATAAAGACAGTTACGTAATCCAACTGTCGAGAATTCATTGCGTCATCAGGGAGTCTATTCTCAGTTAAGTCTCCAGGCAATGCGCGGACACTGGCGGCTCATATAAAAATAATAATAATTCGGTAGATCGAACAGCTGGCGAGGACTGGATTCTATGTACCGAAATTCTCACTGCTTCAGGTCAAATGGCCGATTCTAAAGAATCAATCACGTGACACAGAGGCTAGTTAGAAGGAATGGGATGGTAAGATGACTGACGCCTACTAACACCCCAAAAAAAAATTTTTTTAGAAGTGGTTTTGGCAAGTTTGCTCGACAAATCAGTGATTTGGAGATAAATATAGATAATTTAATATATCAACTAACATAAGCGCACAGATGCACGCCCATGCTAGCAAATACACAGGTTATGTCATAGTACCTAGGTGGTTCAATGCAGGAGAATGCAGAACAATAATATAAAAGACGTAAAATAAGAAAATATCTTTTAAAAAAATTTTTTTTAAATTTTTTACTTACTTACTTAAATTTTCACTCCAACTAATTAGTTTCTGCAATGGGATAAAGACAGTTACGTAATCCAACTGTCGAGAATTCATTCCGTCATCAGGGATATATATATATATATATATATATATATATATATATATATATATATATATATATATATATATATATATATATATATATATATACATATATATATATACATATATATATATACATATATATATATACATATATATATATATATATATACATATATATATATCATAAATCATGTCTTTAGAATCATCAGATATTAAAATATATACTATTTCTTCTTCTAATTAGCATAATTAACCATATACAAAATCAAATCTAGCAAGCTTTAAGAATAAATTTTCTTATGGGGAAATCTCTGACAAACAATCGATCGTAGCCTCTTCGCGGCACCCCCGTTCCATTATTTATCGAACATTTCGGCAGCATGTAGACTCCGACTAAATATATCATCAACCACACACAATTAGTAGTAAAATTAAACTTAGAAGAAATGCGCACATACCGTAATTATATCTCTACCATGGTTTCTTCCTTATTTAGGACATCCAAATAATATGAATTTCCAGAGTTAGGTTTCATCAGGAGATAAACTCAAAATCAGACATTTAGTTTTTCAATCCGATCCCGCCAAATTTAGATTCAAAAATGGCTAAAAATCGCTATGTAGCTGTGTTCCAGCCAGAGAGAAAGAGTGTGATTGGTTGCTTATTATGCTGATTGGTTGCTTATTATGCTAATTAGAAGAAGAAATAGTATATATTTTAATATCTGATGATTCTAAAGACATGATTTATGATATAATGGTCTGATTTTTTGCTTTTAATTTATTAATTCTTCATAGAGATTAAAAGTGAAAAGTTGCAACATATATATACCTATATATATATATATATATATATATATATATATATATATATATATATAACGAAGGAAGTGTAGTAATACAACATTGTCAAATTAAACACTAAAATCCTAAAACAATATATATGTGTATATATATATATATTGTTATACTTTGGGAGGGTCATGTTGCCAATAAGAAACACACGCACCAGTAGCTTTCACTTCAATTTATTATATATTTATAAATTTATAAATTTACAAATTTACAAACTTATAAATTTCTGGTTGGTTGGTTGGTTCCACAACCAGATAGTTGTTTATATATAGTCATAGTCCTTTCGTCACACACTCTGTGACCTCTTCAGTGACTGGGGATTCCTTTCCTTTGTTTCTGTGCCTTTCCTTTCCTCTATCCTACGCCATTTTGTTTCTGTGTATGTGTTGTGTGCTCAGTTTGCGCATGCGCCACATCCGGGTGTCTGTGTGTGTTTGTGTTCATTTATCTATTTGTTTATTTATTTATTTATTTATTGTTGGTTGGTTGTTTGTTCTGTGTGTGTGTGTTTTCATTTTGTCCTGTGTGTGTTTTCATTTTGTCCTTAATTGTAGGTTGTTTGTTCTATGTGTGTGTGTGCTTTCATTTTGTCCTGTGTGTGTTTTCATTTTGTCCTTAATTGTAAGTTGTGATGTTGCTGTTCCACTCATATTTTCTATTTAATTTTGGTTTTAATTCTTTTATGCTTACTGCCTCTGTAATTTGTCTAAACATTGCGTCTTTTCTGTGTGTGGATTCTATTTTTATTTCTATGTTCTCTAGTCTACTCCTGTGTTCTATCTTAGCATGTTGGTAGAGCACAGATGATTCTTTATTATCTTGGAGGTCTCGCCAGTGTTCATTTATTCGTTCCCCTATACTACGAGCTGTCTCACCTATGTACACTATATTTTTGTTTCTACATTGTCCTTCTGTACATCTTATGCTATACACTACATTTCTAGTTTTACAGTTAATATGGGGGCTTATTTTACAGGTTATACATTTCTTATCTATACATGAGGGTCTTTGGAACGGGTATGTCTTGCTAATAAGTGTTTTTACGGAGGTACCTGGTCTTTCTACTATCTTAATATTGAGATTATGTTTATTTAGGGCCCTTCTAAATTTGTAGGCTAGTTCGCCTCTAGGGGTTGTATTGATGAACATTACACTCTGGTATTTATTGCTATCATACCATGAGTTTATTCTATTGGCTTTGTTCCTAGTTCTTTCTATTCTATTCCAAAATTTGCTCCTATACAAGGGGCAGGTCCCATTTATGTCATTATTTATCATTTTTTCCCATTTGGTTCTGGCTCCTTTATACACTCTGATTCTATCTCTCTGATTGTAGCCAGAGAACTGCATACGGTGGATGAAGTGTTGTATGTGTCTCTCTAGTTCTTCGGGGGTGCACATGCGGGACACATTTCTCATCACCCGTACCAAATCCGCAATCAGTATGTTGATTTTGGTATGGTCCGAAATGGCCGAGTTTCGGTGGATCAGATGTTTGGAAGTCATGGGTTTGGCATAATGGGAATGGAGGATTTGTTTTTGGTTGTTAATGGTATCTAACCAGAGCTCTGTGTCTAGTACAGGTAATCGATGGTTGGGGTGTCTACTTGGGTAGTCTATAGTAACTCTAATGCTCTGGTGGATGGAGTTTGCTATTTGCTGGATGCTTTCCATTGTGTTTTTCTCTAGTTCCTGACTGTTCTTTAGTGGGGGTGTCTTAACTACGATGTTTATATCATCTACGTAGCGGGAGTACATTATCAGGGTTAAGCTGTCTTCTAATTGTTCTTTAAGTTTTTGTTTAAGTCTACTGTCCCACCATACCATGAATAAGTTAGCTATGTCGCCTGCAATGCTAACACCAATGGCTGCTCCTTCCTCTTGGGCATATGTTTTACCATTAAATTTGAACATATGTTCCTTAAGGGTTAATTTTATGCTGGCCCCTACCGCATGTGCAATCATTTTCTTCAGTTCATCGTGGTTTTCGGGTGTCCGTATGGCTCTGGTCAACCCGTTCCATCTATCTGTGTGGGTTTTCTTGGCTATTGAGGTAATGTTAGGTGGTCTGCCTCTTGCTGGTCTTGTAGGGCACAGGTTGCTAAGGTCATAAGTGTCTAGGTAACTATTACTATGGGTAAGCTTAAGTAGAAGTCCCAGCTCACTGGTATCAATCCCACGGAACTCAACCTTGCTCTCGCTGATCATTTCTACGCATTTCTCCACAGCAAAATCCACGTCAATAGATGGATACAGGGACACAACATCCATACTGCCTATTATGCAGTTTGTTAGGTCCCCAGATCGGTTACCCGCGCCGATTCTGCTGAGGAGGTCCTCCGTGCTGTCACACACATCTGGGGACATCTCGATGATGGGGCGTATGATCAGGGAGAGGAAGTAGGACAGTCTGTAGTTATTAGCAATGTTAGCCCCACAGACTGGTCGTGTTGGTGGTCCCGCGACAGGGTCCCAGCCCGTTTTATGGTCTTTTCGAAGCCCATACAACGCCGGCACGTCATTGTTCCAGGCCTGGAAGTTGTTAGCAGTCCTTTTGTTGGGCTGCATTATATTCGTCCACATCACCATATGGGCATTGAGGGCATTTTCTCTATCCTCATGCTCCTGAGGTGTTACCTCTCTTGTGTTAGTGATGTGGGGTTGCATTGCCTGGATGTAGTTTGGCAGGCTGTCAATCGACATTCTGCCAGACTTGTCTGTTGGAAAACATGCTATCTCTCCATTACGCGAGCGCTGCATGAGCTTACGCAAGCCATTTGCAGATTTTTCTCCCAGTTGCTGGGCCTCTATTCTATTATGCTTCTTGCTATACTGTTCTATAATATTTCTAAGTTCGGATTTAGCTATACTAAATTGTGCTTCTGTTTGTTCATCGACCTGCGACGGCAACTGCGTGCGTTTGTTAAATGGCAGAGTCGTGGCGTGGACTCTTCGTAGGTCGAATGATTTATCGGAGGGGTTATAAAACGGAGAGTTCCAGGCTGCTGCTTTATGTGTACTAGTGCTATTATTATTGTTAGTTGTGTTGTTTCTATTTCTATTTCCACCAACAGCCTCAGCCTCATGGTTGTTTCTATGTCTCTCATAATTACTCCTGTCTCTTTCCACTGGCTCAATGTTGTTATCTACCCTATTTTGTGTGTCTGTGTGTTCGTCTTGGTTATTCTCTTTGTCCTTAGTCTCCCATCTCCTTTTCCTTTTAATCCTATTACTTTCTCTTATTTCTCTGATTTCTGTGCTACTGTCATTACTTGTTTTCTGTGTCTGTGTGTTTGTTAAGATTGTGGTGGTGGTGAGAGGCATTGAATGCGTGTGTGTTGTTGTTGTTGATGTGTGTTGTTGTTGATGTGTGTTGTTGTTGTCTCCGTGTGTGTTATCGTTATTGTGTGTGTTGTTATTGTTGTTTGTGTCTGCGTGTCTGTTGTTGTTGTATCTGGGTATGTTGCTATTGTTGTTGTTGTTGATGTGTGTGTTGTTGTTATTGTTGTTTGTGTCTGTGTGTCTGTTGTTGTTGGGATGTGTGTTGTATATGTGTGTGCGTATATTGTTGCTTTTGTTTTTGATGCTCCAGCGTAGTTTTGTAAATGATTTTTCTATTTCTGACAGACAACTAATCATATTTACCTTCTTGAATGTCGCAAATTTGGGTGGCAGACATAACACAGACATTTCATTATTATCTATTTCCGTGTTTCCATAAATGTTGGTATTTTCGTTGTTGAACTCTTCTGATAATGGGGTGTCGGCCATGTTGATACCGTCAATTTTGTCGGGATATCTATTGGTATACTCTATAGTATCCCGATTTAGCTTTGCCTGTTTAAGCCACTTTAGTTTTCTGTTAAAGTGCTTATCACATTCTTGAGTAATGTACTGTTCTTCGGGGCGTATAAGGCTTATAAATATCAGTTTTTCTGTTGATGTGGTGATTTTAGCTATTTCTTGTATTAGGTTACGCTTTTGTTTTTCTTGATGGCTTAATTCTCTATAGATCTTCTTTTTTATGTTTAGAATTAAAGTTCGTTTTAGCCTATCTGCTTGTTTTTTGGTGAGTTGTAATCTTCTAACGTCGATATAATACAACGTCGGTATAATACAACCCCTAGAGGCGAACTAGCCTACAAATTTAGAAGGGCCCTAAATAAACATAATCTCAATATTAAGATAGTAGAAAGACCAGGTACCTCCGTAAAAACACTTATTAGCAAGACATACCCGTTCCAAAGACCCTCATGTATAGATAAGAAATGTATAACCTGTAAAATAAGCCCCCATATTAACTGTAAAACTAGAAATGTAGTGTATAGCATAAGATGTACAGAAGGACAATGTAGAAACAAAAATATAGTGTACATAGGTGAGACAGCTCGTAGTATAGGGGAACGAATAAATGAACACTGGCGAGACCTCCAAGATAATAAAGAATCATCTGTGCTCTACCAACATGCTAAGATAGAACACAGGAGTAGACTAGAGAACATAGAAATAAAAATAGAATCCACACACAGAAAAGACGCAATGTTTAGACAAATTACAGAGGCAGTAAGCATAAAAGAATTAAAACCAAAATTAAATAGAAAATATGAGTGGAACAGCAACATCACAACTTACAATTAAGGACAAAATGAAAACACACACAGGACAAAATGAAAACACACACACACATAGAACAAACAACCTACAATTAAGGACAAAATGAAAACACACACAGGACAAAATGAAAACACACACACACACAGAACAAACAACCAACCAACAATAAATAAATAAATAAACAAATAGATAAATGAACACAAACACACACAGACACCCGGATGTGGCGCATGCGCAAACTGAGCACACAACACACACACAGAAACAAAATGGCGTAGGATAGAGGAAAGGAAAGGCACAGAAACAAAGGAAAGGAATCCCCAGTCACTGAAGAGGTCACAGAGTGTGTGACGAAAGGACTATGACTATATATAAACAACTATCTGGTTGTGGAACCAACCAACCAACCAGAAATTTATAAGTTTGTAAATTTGTAAATTTATAAATTTATAAATATATAATAAATTGAAGTGAAAGCAACTGGTGCGTGTGTTTCTTATTGGCAACATGACCCTCCCAAAGTATAACAATATCGGTTTCAATACACGATTTCAGATAAAGAATCTTGCTAAACAAATTCAGAAACGAAATATATATATATATATATATATATATATATATATATATATTTAAAAGTTAAACAAGGTTCAATGAATACATCAAAGAATGAGTTTTACAATAGATTGGAAGCACTCAACTGAATAGGTTTTCCAGAGTTATTAATATTAATTCAAAATATTAACAAAATAGATATTCTTGTGATCAATTATATTTTATTATACATATTTCAGAGGTACTGAGTTAAGTTTACCAGTACGTCCTCATCAGATGAAATAGGATGATGCATGACATAGCCTGACATAGTAGATGGTTAAGATTCAGTCATGGTAGTACTAGCATGACTGAATCTTAACCATCTACTATGTCAGGGTATGTCATGCATCATCCTATTTTATCTGATGAGGACGTACTGTTAAACTTAACTCAGTACCTCTGAAATATGTATAATAAAATATAATTGATCACAAGAATATCTATTTTGATAATATTTTGAATTAATATATATATATATATTTATATAGGTAAGTTATTCCGGGTTGAATTGGAGGTAACCACAGTAAGTAAGGTACTCAATACATAGCAGAGGATACAAGTTTTAATATAGATGAGATTCTACAGGACTAGAACTGTTTCATTCTTGAGAAATCATGAAAAGTTGTTGAAGTGTGTGTATGGGTGAGTTTGTTGACATGCGTGAATATATGGTGTTGTTGTGCGTATATGAATGTGAGGTGGTTGGTGTATATATGTGTAATTGGATGATTTCTCAAGAATGAAACAGTTCTAGTCCTGTAGCATCTCATCTCTCTCACTCTCTCTCTCTCTCTCTCTCTCTATATATATATATATATATATATATATATATATATATATATATATATATGTGTGTGGAGGAAGTTTGTAAACTCACTTGTAATAATTCTTTACACACATCTCACTGTGTAACACACTTCTCTTTGTGTAATATATTTGTATTTGAGCTCAGAAGAAAATTCTCTATTCTTCTTTGAGCTAATATTATTATTATTATTACTGTGAACTGCGGAATACTCTTAATTCCGATCCTCGTATACTTAACGAGCTCCAAATTGTTGAGCTAATAAATTCGAATGGTTGGGCTGCCCTCTCTAGCATTTTCCCCAATCCACGAGAGCCGTTATTTGATGCAAATAACACATGATTTCGCCCTACTCTGGGCAGCGTGTATATTAGCTTTCTCTCTATCCATGAGGTTAGATGTGTCGTGAACAGAATCCACATTTGCTGACTGAGGAACCTGTGGTCTGTTAAACTGCACATTTCTGTGGTGAAACGAACTAGATTCGTATCAGCAAACTTATAGTTATAAGGTTGGTAATTTAAAACTCTACTTCAGAGATTTGATTCTGACTTAGTTTTTTTTTCTATTTAATTGCTAAACCTGTAGATATTATTCTCTATACAGTAACGGTAAAACTCACTTGTAATAATTCTTTACACACATCTCACTGTGTAACACACTTCTCTTTGTGTAATATATTTGAATATATATATATATAAACTGTTAATACACATAAGCATATATTAGAATGGGCAGATTTATATATAGGAAGAGAAATATGGTGCTTGCGTGTATTCACAGTTTATATGTGCGTATGTGTACGCTTATTTATCTATAAGTGCTTATCTGTATTGATATGTGTGTGTGTATTAAATCTGTATCTGACAATAAAATCACTTACAAAACGAAATCATACATACAGATGTATAAATGTATGTTCGTACGAACTTACATTTATATTTTATATATGCTGGTTTATATATATATAAACATATTATGCATATGTATATTATATATGTGTGTGTGCACGTGTGTGTGTATATATATATATATATGTATGTGTGTATATATATATATATATATATATATATATATATATGTGTGTGTGTGTGTGTGTGTGTGTGTGTGTGTGTGTACGTGTGTGTACATATATATGCATGGAATAAGGTTTGGATATGTATCAGGTTTTTGTCGATCTGACAAAAGCTTTCGATACTGTTAACAGAGATGCATTATGGAAGGTTCTCCAGAAACTTGGTTGCCCTGATAAGTTCCTTGCTTTAATTAGGTCTTTCCATGACGACATGAAGGATTGGGTTAATGTCGGAGGTAACATGTCGGAGCTTATCTCAGTAAAAAATGGAGTGACACAAGGGGATATTCCAGCACCGATCCTGTTTGCCATATACTTTGCAATGGTTTTCTGTATTGCATTCAGGAATTGCGAGCATGGTGTTTACATCCGATATCGTACTCAGGCAGCATATTTAACATCAAGCGCTTTGCTGCAAAGACAAAAGTATTTACATCAATCATAAGAGACCTCTTGTATGCAGATGATTGGGATCTTGTAGCGCACACAGAGAGTGATGTGCAGCACATTTTGAATGCATTTTCTGACACTTGCACTGCCCTAGGATTGACTGTCAGTCTCAAGAAAACCGTCGTCATGTACCAACCTGCCCCTGGTAAGCAGTACACTGAACCAAATATCTATGTGTATGGTAAACGAGTTGGAGTGGTTGATCAGTTTGTCTACCTGGGAATCACTGTCAATCGATACAGCAACCTTGATAGTGAAATCTCACTTAGGATTAGGAAAGCAAGTGATGCTTTCGGAAAGCTAGAAAGGCGACTCTGGGGTAGGCGAGACATATGCAGGAGGACAAAGGTAAAGGTGTACAAGGCATGTGTGCTCTCTTGTCTTCTTTATGCCTGTGAGACCTGTGTCACATATCAGATGTGTCTCAGACGGATCCATGGCGTTCACTGGATGGACCACATCAGTGATGTCGAGATTTTGGAAAGCTCTATGTGTGACAGTATAGAAGCTCTTGTGCTTAAGCAACGACTCCGTTGGAGTGGTCACCTGCCAGGTTGAAGGATTCTAGAATACCAAAACAACTCTTTTATGGAGAGTTAGTTAAAGGAAAACGACCGCCACATAAACCAAAAAAGAGTATAAGGATTCCTTGAAAGCCTCTCTGAAAGACGCTAACATCTCTGCTGATACATGGGAAAATATTGCTGCTGATCGTAATAAATGGAGAAAGACTGTATATGAGGGAAAAGTTTTGAGGCATCTCGAATCGCATACGAGAAAGTAAAGCGTGATGTGAGGATGGGCATTGCTGTTGCACTTCCAGACGGCGAGGGTCCTCCTATGGTGCTGACATGCAGCGTCTGTGCGAGACTCTGCCTAAGCAAAGCTGGACTCGAAAGTCATCTTCGCAGTCATAAAGTAAGACCTGTGGTTGACTACCAGGCTGCTGTTGGAGATGCTACTCATCATGCTTGCCAAGCATGTGGTAGAGAATGTAAATCAGCAGGAGGGCTCAAGCGACATGCAAAAGTACATGAACTCCAACCACAGCCGGCTATTCTCAGTGAATGTTTTGGTTGCCGACTCTGTGCAAGAAATTTTAGATCATTGGCTGGGCTAAAATGCCACATTCGATCGCAGCGCTGTTAGTTGCTATCGTGTGTGTGTGTGTATAGATATGTTTATGTGTGTGCGTGTGTGTATATATATGTATATGTATATTATTATTGTTGTTGTTGTCGTTAATATTATTGTTGTTATTATTATTATTATTGTTATTAATATATGTGTATGTATATGTATGTGTATGTATATGTATATATGTATGTATATATGCGTGTGTGTATATATTTTTTTTTTCTCGTGCAATGGTCATACTCGATAACGAGGGGGCAGCCATCATATGTATATATATGTATATATGTATTTATGTATATATATATATATATGTATATATGTATAAATATATGTATGTGTGTATGTCTATCTTACTTTCTCCAAATCGTTTTACAAATATGTATGTATGCATTCATGCATATATGTATATATATATATGTATGTATGTATGTGTCTTTGCTCACTATAAAAGCTTCACGGCACAGGCATTGCTTTATATCTGGAGATCTCTCTGCACTTGTCGTCACATGGTACCATGGGCCCACCACTATGTGTCAATAATTGTCACAAGTGTAGTGTTTGTACCAGAGTTTTCAAGTCGCTGGCTGGACTAAAAAGTCACACTCGTTCAGCGAATCGGTAGGGGTTCTCCTACATGGATATAAAGTAGTGGCCGTACTCGAAAACGAGTTGGCAGCCACCATGTATGTATGTATGTATGTAAGTATATAAGTATATATGAATACTTAATGTGATGCATATATGGTACATATGATATATGTGTTATATATGTTTCCTATAGTTATATGCGTTATATATATATGTATATATATATATATATATATATATATATATATATATATATATATATATATATATATATATATATATATATATATATATATAACGCATATAACTATAGGAAACATATATAACACATATATCATATGTACCATATATGCATCACATTAAGTATTCATATATACTTATATATATATTATATATATATATATATATATGCATGAATGTATCGATTTTTGCGTTAAGCAGCAAAACAGTAGCTAAACAAAAAGATGTCAACAGATAACATTGATTTTTACGGGCAAAATCATGTTTACTTGAGAAAATCGTAACCATGGGATACTGAGAATTGCTGGATCGATGGATGATTGTTTGGCGTCTGTGTGTTTGTGTGTAGGTGCTGGTGTTAGAGGGGTAGAAAAAGATGTAGCTGCAAATTATGGACTTTGTGGTGGTGCTTGTGGTGGGGGGGGGGTTCTTGTGATGGTGCTGGTGCTTGATGGTAACGGTGTTGGTGGTTGTGCTACTGCTATTATTTGCAGTATCGATGTTTGTGGTGATGGTTCTGTTGTTGGTGCTAGGTAGATGATGGCAGATTGATATGCTGTTTGGTTTGTAGCGCTGATGTTGTTAGTATTTATGGTTAATGTGCTGTTCATGTTGTTGTAGCTGGTGCCTTTGCTGTTGTTATTGTCGTTATCGTTTAGTACCCAGATCAGCCCTGATCAAGCACACCTGCTACTATTTAAAAAATTCTAGATATGAGCATCCTACCTTTTTCCTTGCTATGTGCAGGAAACATAGCCTCACGTTAAGAAACCACTATCTTTCTTAAGATGAAAACGTGATTTAAGATAGATTTCACTGCTATTTCTCACAAACACGTTGAAGTTCCATTTCAGATGATTGCTACCGAGATCTCTCAGAGGATAGACTGTTATTTGTAACAATAAAGGAAGTATATCAAGAGACGAAGAAATAAAATGCTTCAGTCTAGAAGATGTGGATGTGTTTTTGTTTTTATTTTTGTGATGTCACAGAAGAAATGCTTACAAGGGTTTCAATGAACCCCGCGAGGTATATATTGCATAGTGGATGAACCGGAATATGGATATCTCTGATTCGATTTTAGTGTGTTCACACTTGTGTGTGAGTGGGTAACCCTGATGCTTTGTTATATATCATAACCTGTGTTAATTATTGTTGGTTATAATATTTTGTATTTATTTAATGTTTTACCAAATTAATCTGTTTATTGTATAACATCCGTATCTCTTCCCTCATTTCTAGATAACTTTCTCCAGCCCCATGTATATTGTAACCCCTATGTTTATAATTTTTACTGTATTTGAGACTAATAAAAAATTATCTTCATTATTTTGGTAAGGGCCTGTGGTGTATAGTATAGTTTGCTGTAGTGTGGTATTGTTGATATACTGTGGTATAGATTGTAGTGTTTCTTAGTGTAATTTAACGGTAGATTAGTCTGGGGTAAAAAGCTGTCCTCGTGGCTTTTGCGACCACAAACCCATAACCCATAACCCCCGAGACCGTTTAACGTTTTTCTTGAATCGGTATCTGCAGGTAAAGCATTCTGCTGAGGAAAGAAAGGATGTAATAAATATCTAAGTTAGTAGATATATTGTGAACAAGTAAGGTAAAAAAAAACAGACGAGTAGGAATTTCTGATTGGAGGTGACACGAAACCAGTTCTGAGGAACAAAAGCAATTCTAGTGACTGTAGAAAAAAAATAGAAAAGAGACAGCACGGTTGTAGATCAACGATTAATGAGTTAAGTGAGCGTCTTCATGTTAAACAATGGACCGAGAAATATGTGACCAAAACATCGGTGGTAAAATGGGCGTCGACTTATATTCGAATCGGTAGTAGTTGTAGAAAGCTCTTAGGGAAAAGTTATCTCACTTAAATACACATGCACACACACACAAATACATACACACACACACACACACACACATACATACATACATACATACATACATACATACATACATACATACATACATACATACATACATACATACATACATACATACATAGTCAGTCAACGCGATCAGTCGCATATTTTGGTGTGAGAGACTATTCATTAAATTTAAGATGAATACTATCTCCGACAGTAATACCATAACTACCAGTCATATTGAATAACTGGATATTCTTCTAACTATATCTACTGAAGACACCTTTTATTCGAATTCGTAGAGATATCCGACTAAATACATAATTCATTTTACAAGGATTTGCTACAAACAGCATAGCTGAATACAACATCCACAACAACAACATTAAGGAAGTACCGAAGAAAAACAACGAGAAAGGTAAATTTATTCAGTTGTATTTACAGAAGAAACCCAAATTATAAATCGCATTTCTCTTGGAGTTGCGAGCTTAATGATGATTTATTTAATTGTTATAAAATGGCAAAAAACAATCCCTCCATTGGCTATATGAATAG
Organism: Eledone cirrhosa; assembly: GCA_964016885.1. Taxonomy (NCBI): domain Eukaryota; kingdom Metazoa; phylum Mollusca; class Cephalopoda; order Octopoda; family Eledonidae; genus Eledone; species Eledone cirrhosa. The sequence goes on from OZ024745.1 coordinate 53,546,790, forward strand.
AATGAAGCTACACTGAGACGAAATACACCCAGAGCTAAATCATTTCACAGCGAAACAATTCCAACAAGCAACGTTTGTTGAACGTAAAACTAAGATAAATATTATTAATTGTAAGTCCCCCACAACAAACATGGGATCAATAACACGTGCTACAGGTCGCCATGCTACTAAACTTCCTAGCCGCTAGGTCGAACAGTGCCTTGAAACAACTATGCCTGTAAGAAACGTGACACCATGTGTACCATCTAAATCTACCTCGAATGCTGGGGAAAACACTATCAATAATAATAATAATCGAAGAAATAATAATAATAATCGAAGAAATTTGACACCACGTGTACCATCCGAGTCTACCTCGACTATTGTGGAAAATACTATCGATAATGATAATAATCAAAAGTATAAACAATTGAAAATTTCCCTCAACGAAATCTTCCAGAGAGAAATTAATTCATGTATAAATATTTCTCTTGCTGAACGTATTAAAACGACAATATTTAATAAAAAATCAAATATTGAAATATTACGTGTTATTGACGAAATAGGGGATGAATATTTACGACGGATAAAAACCCTAACATTTTGGCAAATCAACGCCTGTTTATATGCCTTAGCAACGACAGTGAAGCAGTATCTTGGTGATAGCAGAGATATTAACAAGAACAAAACACCACTAAAAGTACCATCATATATAACTAAAATAGAAAAGAAGATTGCTGACCTACGAAAAACCATAGGATATGTGACAATGCTCCTTACATGCAAACAAACACAAAAAAAACTCACTCCTCACCAACAAAGAGTGAAAAATAAAATAGAGATGATGTTTGGTAACAGTAGAACCAGAACTCTTCAATATAAGCTGATCACCCTCAAACAAGAATTGAGAGCTGTTAGCGAAAAACGCCGATACCTGAAGAAGGTGGATGAAAGAAAAGTGCTTAATAAAAGATTCAGACGAAACCAAATATCAGTCTAGGCCCTATCCCAGAAAGACATAGATTCCTTTTGGAGAAAAATATAGGGTGAAAAGAAGAATTTCAACCAAGATGCAGTGTGGCTAAAAGAAATCCGAAATAACTATTGCTCCTACACGACAACAAAAACATACGAAATAAGTGAGGGTACGCTTGAGACTGTGATAGGAAAACTCCAAGATAAGAAAACACGAGAAAGAGACATGATTGTCGGCTACTGGTACAAAAAACTGATATTCTATCGGAGGTATCTTACCGACCTCTACCAACAAGTTCTCAAGGGAGATACACTTATACCAGAATGGTTGACATTAGCACAATCATTACTGGTCCCCAAGAACAAAGACACCCACTTGGCAAAAAACTACCGACCCATTGCATGCCAGAACCTGATGTATAAGATGTATACAGCCTGCCTGAACCTATTCCTCCAAGATCACTGTGAAAATAATAACATCATCACAGATGAACAAGCAGCTGAAAAGAAAGGGGTTTGGGGATGCGCTGAACAACTCCTAATCAACAAAACTGCGATGTCGAAGGTGCGACAACTTAGGAGGAATATGGCTACAGTCTGGTTGGACTACAGGAAAGCTTTCGATTCTGTTCCCCGCTCTTGGATGATAGAGGCCCTCCAACTTGCTAAAGTCCCAGAAATTATTATCAGAGCCATAGAGAAGCTGTCTTTTTCTTGGGCTACTATCCTAGAAGGGGGACTCTATTTTCACTGATAAAATAAAATATCGCAAGGGTATATTTCAGGTAGACAGTCTCTCTGTGATATTATTCATCCTGTCATTAAACCCCTTGTCCTTTCTGCTCAAGAAATGTGAAGGATACATCATTGGCTCACAGGAGGACAGAAATACGAACATAACCCATAATTTCTTTGTGGATGATCTGAAACTCTATGCTAAGAACATGGATGAGATGAAGAAAAATCTTGACCTGGTTACAACGTTCTTAAAGGATATAGGAATGGAGTTTAGCCAAGATAAATGCTCATATATGACTGTAAAGCGGGGAAAAACAACAACCCAATCTAGCAGCATTGTCATCAATGGCCTAACTGTTTTGCCGATATCTGATGAGGACTGCTACAGATACCTGGGATTAGATGAGAACATCCTATAATGGTATCTGTAATAAGGAACGCGTAGCCACCTGATTAAGAAAGATTTGGTCATCGGAACTCTCTGCGCAAAACAAAACTGGCTCACAATGTGTTTGCTGTGTCTGTCCTAACACCAACGTTTGGAATACTCAATTGGACGATAGACGAAATCCGAGCAATTGGAGTTAGAACTCGAAAAATACTGAACAACACCGGAAACTTCCACATCAACAGTGACATAGACCGCCTTTACTTGAAACGTAAGAAGGGAGGCAGAGGCCTAACATCAGTCCAGACAGCATTTGAATGTCGCATCATATCCCTCTGACAACATCTACGAACCTCGAAGCGTAGGAGCCCGTCTCACGAGCAAGTCTATCTGCATGAAACAGATAAGAGCATGAGAGTTGAGAAGGTACTCGTCGAGAGATATTCCCTGTGTGATAATCAAAAACTCACACCCAGGGAAGTCGCTCAGCAGTATTGCAGTGAATCCATGGATGAAAAACTGCATGCGTATCAGCAAAAATCATGCATGGATATGTTGCCAGGAAGCTACAGAGTGAGAGTAATATAGATAAGGAAAATAGTCTATCTCGGACCATCAATCGCTATATTGGCTCCGACTTTCAAGGATATGCTTTTGCAATCCAAGAACAGGAAATTAACATGAAATACCTGATTCACAAAAGAAATAGGGATGCAGGCAAAATACCTTGATGTGATAACAAGTGCAGACTCTGCAGAACTAACATCGAGGATATCACCCATGTCATCAGCAGCTGTCCAAAGATGTTATCGCGGTACTATCTACCTATGAGGCGTGATGTAGTGGCCAAAACACTGTACAATGCAATCCGTAGAAAAGATAGCCTCGATAATAAACACATTTAAAACTAAAGCAATGTGGAAGACATCCATATACATAATATGAAAGAGTACTGGTGGAATGTTCCAGTAAAATCCCCAATAAAATGCAGGCATAACAGACCAGATATTATGATATGGGACAGGGAGAAGAAAGCATGCACAGTAGTGGAAGTTAGCTGCCCAGCAGATGCCAATATAATATCAAAGATTAGCGAAAAGGAGAATATTTATGCAGAACTGATGAGAAATCTGCAGATACTCCACCCTGATTACACCTTCAGATTTATGCCTGTGATTATTGGGGCACTGGGGTATGTTAGTAACTGCCTCAATACAAATCTTGAGAAGCTAGGCTTCACAGGAACAGAAAGAACAAAACTAGTTAGGAAAATAAAGTACAATACATTAATGGAACAGTAAAAATATGTAAAACATTCCAAAAATGTTGCATCTAATAACTGCATATACACATGTACAGATACAAAGCATATACACATGCACACATACAACTCAAAACATCCACATCCACACATACAATAATATCCATATCTACACATGCATGCGGGCATGCATACATAATCTACCTAGTTGATGTCGTGTAAATTCCAATGAGAGAGTCTTGTGTCTATGTTAGAAACCGACTCTCTCTCTATTGGTAAACATTTATGAAATTGTAAAACCATAAGAACATACATAATATGTGTGTATTTAGATGTATATGTCTGTCGTTTTAGATACAGATTCCATCTTTTATTCGCTTGTACTGGTTCAAAGAAAATTGTTTTGCGAGCTGATTATATGTGGATGTGTGTGTATGTATATGCTCATTTTAATGTAAAGTTATATTTCTTGTTGAAAAGTGTTGGTTTTCAATGTTTCTGTTATAGGAATATTTTCCTGTTGTTGATGTATTATTACTACCATTAGATTTGTATCACACAGCGTGTGATCGTTTCTATACAATGTTAGAAGTGTTAAAAGAAAAACGAATTGAAGGTGTTAGATATCGGCGCCATACTTGGATTATATCTTCAATATATTGAAAAACAAATATGCCATATGTGGTGTGTTGAATTTTGTTATTGTTATTTTTATGCATGTTGACCATGTACAAATTTAATTGCTCACACTGGTTTCTGCTTGATTTATTCATAAATAGTTATAAATGAATATTATCTCGATTTTCTTCTTTTTTTTTATTGACTTTGGTTATTGATGACATTTATTGCATTGTGTAGAAATGGTTTTCCTACATAATACAATGCACACCAAGGCTGCTTATTGAAGTTGCATAGTTATGCACATAGGCAATTTTACGAATGTTTCACGATTTATCAATTGTCTTCAGGATAGTTATGTTTGTTGTCCATGAGGGAATGCATTGAACTACTAAAATCAAGTTACAAAACAGTAATACATTTGCTTTGATAGATTCTGTAATGGTTATAGTTCTCCTGATAATAACGTTTTTCATCGTTTGATCATGAGGAAGCGCAGTACCAATAAGCACTTCTTCAAGGCCTTAGAGAAAGGTGTCCTCAAACATGAATCATTGCTTGAGTGTTTGGAATAGAATTGGTTCGACCAAATTCACCCAGCGACCATATGGTGAAGGTAAGCAAGACAATGGATTAAGTCTACCTAACAAGTAGGTTACGACGTGAGATGAACTCAGAACACAAAATACACCACATCAAATAACGTAAATCACCCATTCGACGCTCCATCGATTCTGCTTGTTCACAGCCCTAAACTTGTACTTTATTCATCAACTCTGGATTTTAACTCAGGAAGCTGTTAGCCATGAGACTGTTTTAGGTATCGCTTCCGACACTCTGACACCTCTTCCAATTCACCACTTCTAGATATTCCATCATATGTTTTACCCAATTTTACTAACTACTTATTGTGTATGATCGGAAAACTGGTAAATAGTATCCTATATAATCAAATTTATAATCATAACTTCAAAGACTGTAATGGTTTTACGAGGATTATGTGTACTAATAAATCCATCCACAGTAAAAATTTTACATCTCTCTCTCTCTCTCTCTCTCTCTCTCTCTCTCTCTCTCTCTCTCTCTCTCTCTCTCTCTCACTCTCTCTCTCTCATCTCTCTCTCTCTCTCTCTCTCTATCAGTTACATCCATACGAAACCTGACAATTTTGTCAACTACATCGAGGTTGTTTTCGTAATTCATATCTCAAACGTTCATGTTTCTCGTAGGCATTATTTTATTTTATTTACTTCCCTTGAGGCTTTCGTGTCACAACTCTCAAAACTTAGATTTTGGCTTCCGCAAAGCATCATCAATGCCCCCCCCACCCCCCCACCCCACCCATCGCACTCTCTCGTCGTATACACTGATAAATACAAAATCAAATTAATGCAAAAAGAGATGAACACTGTTAAAAAATAAGACCTGTTAATAAAAATGCTAAAACTAATAAAATTTATCTTACTTGAAACTAAATAAAAGAATGTATGAATATATATATATATATATATATATATATATATATATATATATATATATATATATATATATATATATATATATATATATATATATATATGTGTGTGTGTGTGTGTGTGTGTGTAAATATATAGGTAAATATATATACATATGTGTGTATGTATATATATATATGTGTGTGTATATACATGTGTATATACACATATATATATATATATATACATATGTGTGTATGTGTATATATATATGTGTATATACATGTGTATATACATGTGTATATACACATGTCTGTATATATGTATATATATATATATATATATATATATATATATATATATATATGTGTGTGTGTGTGTGTGTGTGTGTGTATGTATATATACATCAAACAACATCAATATAGGATATTGTTTGGAGACTATGGGAGAATAGATTTCATTTGGCCAATAAAAGATAGAAGATATATATATGATAGAAAAGACGATGAAAAAAGAAAGAAAGAAGAAATTGAGAGGTAGGAAAGAAAAGGAGGAGATGATAGGTGACTTCTTGAAATTCCCAAATAGAAATAAATGAATATAAAAGACAAATTTCTTATATAAATAAGTGTGTGTGTATTTATATATATTATATATCTATTCATTTATGTGTGTGTGTGTCTGTGTGTGTATATATGTATATATATATATATATATATATATATATATATATATATATATATATAGATGAGATTCTACAGGACTAGAACTGTTTCATCCTGATGATTTCTAAAGAATGAAACAGTTCTAGTCCTGTAGAATCTCATCTATATTAAAACTTTTATACTCTGCTATGTATTGAGTACCTTACTTACTGTGGTTACCTCCGATTCAACCCGGAATAACGTATATATATATATATATATATATGTGTGTGTGTGTGTGTATGTGTGTGTGTGTGTGTGTGTGTATGTGTGTGTATATGTGTTTATGTCTGTATGTATACTTTTTTGATGAGCGTGCGTTTTCCATTGATACTATTGTATAATATTATGTAATTCTGGAGTATATATGTAGTTCGAAATAGAAATAGAACTGCAGCAGATCTGTTTTTTCTCGTGGATTCGAGTGTTTCTCGAGGATTCGAGTACTTCTCCAGTCAAGCTATTCTTCATTGGCCATGGTTATAATAGTCCCTGTCCGTGAATAAGCCAGCTTCATCGTTCTTAGTTATGACTGAGTGATGATTGTAATATGTGTGTATATGTATACGGGGCTATTTTAGGAGTTTCAATAAGAGTTGTGCTGATAGTTACGTTTATATCAAACTCCTTATGGTATTGCTAAGCCGCTATCTCAGTATAATTCTGAAGATGTTGAATATAAGTACCACTGCAATCGCTTGTCATATGTCGAACAAATAGTAAGCCTTGCCTTTTACTCAGTAGAAATGGTTTATGTATCACAGTGACCTTCTAGCGTGAGGGTCGGACGCCATGCTTTGCAACAAAGAGTTACGGCCCTTTATGGTCTGAGTTCAAATCCCGCCGATGTTAACTTTGCCTTTCATCCTTACGGGGTCGGTAAAATAAAGTAC
>OZ024745.1:53573799-53578799 GCA_964016885.1 Eledone cirrhosa
TCCCTATGTGGGTAGCAGATCCCTTCATAGCTAATGTCGATGATTTGGACGTTATATTTCAGGAAGAATTCATTGAACTTCAAGCAGATGACATGATCAAAAGTAGATTTCCCAAAATAGGTGAACCCCTTTTTGGATGCAAGAGGAAATTCAGCGTCGATTTCCACACCTACATGCAGAGGCTAAGAGATTTGTTCTGCCTTTTCCAAGCCCATACTTAGTCAAGAGGAGGTTTGGTGCTGTTTCCAGACTGCACAGTAAGGCTCGCAACCGCTACAATGTAATTACATGTGGAGATCTCCGGCTACATTTTACGAAAATCCAACCTGACATCAAAGAGTTAGCTAGACTCCATGAAGTTCAAGGGTCCCATTGAAATGAGATCAAAGTTAAAGTAAGTTGATTTATCCGAAAACTTAGATATGCTATTGTTACAAAGCAAACTAACAATTTTTTTTATTTGTAGTTGCAGTCTGACTGGACTGGAAACCATCTACTACAATTCACTTACTCATTTGTTGTATATATTTTACCATTTACTAATAAATATACCCTCCCGCGTGGTCATGAAAACCCTCTTCCGTGGTCTCTAAGCTAACAAAGCAGAGGGGACATCAAGCTAGATATCAACATTTATTCTGTCTGTTTCATTAAAAGGAAAATTGGAAAGCTTTGAAATGATATAATTGCCACTTTCTTCCAGATAAGAGCACTCTTTAGATAGAGTTGCTCTTGTATAAATATTCAAAATAGCTGGTATTGCCTGGTGGGAATATAACAAATTCAACTGGTCCTTATTCATAAAAAAGAACATTTATGTTCCTTTTTTTTAAATTTATATATTTCCTTTCAAGGAATGTATTTATACTCTCAGCTGCCTGCAATGGTATCTTTGGAATATTGTTAATCAATTTTTTAGTAATCTACAGATATCAAAATCAGTAGTATATTGAAAAATGGAAAAATAGGGTGGGGGGGGGCGTTTCGTGATTTCGAGGGACAAAAGGGGGCGTTTGGCCTAAATGGGTTGAGAACCTGTGGTTTAAATCATTAACCGTCAGTTTTGCGGGGAAATTTGCAGAGTACAAGTCTGTTGTCCACTAATGTCTACCTATCTAGTTTTCTTTTCAGTTGTGTGCTGTAATGCCTAGCAATTGTTCCTTGTTGTAAGTTCTGTGTGAGCCGGTGGCAGAATACCGTTTTGTATGGCCAATATAACAGTTATGTCCTTAAGTTTACAATTTTAATGTTTCCATTCGAATTTATAAATCGCATAGATCCTTAGTAGTTTGTTTGCATATTTACATGCTTGGTAAGAAAGTATTTAGTCTCACTATATTTGTGGCATATTGTTATTGTTCATTTATTGTTTGATGTAATGCAATTAGTTTTCTGTTTTACTAGGTTTTTATAGAGTCATCTGATCTGTAGTTAATAAGCATTTAATTCATATGAGACACTTTTTGCTTGGTTTATATATATTTAATAGATTTTTGTCTCTGGTATAATTGTTGTGTTTATTCTTGTGTTGTTCCCTGGTTTGGTCTATAAATTTCTCAGAATCGTCGTTGTTGGTGAGTGCTTTGTTTGTGGAGAAGAATCACAATGCTCTTCTAGTTATGGATTTTACCGTTGACAATTTATATCTATGTGGACCTTTTTCTATCTCCATGAGGGTGTAAGCAATTATTTGTCTTTAGTATAAACGGACACAATACATTGGTGATGGCACAGGTGTGGCTAACTAAGTCAGGGACCCTAATAAAAACATGTCTGTATCATCACGTATCGGAATACCCACAGATATTTGTATTAAATAACTCACTTTTACACACAGACCTACAAACTCAACTACACCTACAGCTAAAAATATATTTAGAATTCTATTTTCGGACTTCTTTTTTATGAAGTGAATGGCTATTTTCATTAATCGACACTGGCAGTTATAGTAGTGAAACTGTTGATTATGAAGGCCTTGTTGTCGCTGGCATTGCTACTTGCCACGTTATTGTTTATGTTTAACCCCAGGTCGGACTTAATCAAATAGTCATATGATTAATGAGCATCTAATCTCTAGAACTGGAAGCCTCAACGTGGTCACTCAAGCTGCTAGAAATTCTCTCACCTTATACCCCACTGTCTGAAAAATTATATATGAACCAATGTGGTTTTAGATGTAACACGAAAATGATGGTATATTCAACGCTAGAAAATTATGATTATACGTCTGCTCAATCAAGATTGGCTCGGTGCTAAACAAAAGCAACATCACCGTTCAATATATCTTTCTTTTTCGTGACGTTATGGTGTAGATTGTAAACAAAAAACGCGATCATCACACCATTGTCGGTAACACCTCTTTGATGTAAAGCTTTCACATGTTCTTGGTAATTCAAATTCAATATTAATTATTGTAAACAAAACACGAATTTGTAGTATCATTATTATTCTCGAGTTCGTGTTACACGCAGTCTAGCTAATTAAATGTTCACGAGAATTTTGACCTTGTTCGGCTAATCCAGAATTCGGGTAATTGATGTTTAGATAACTTAAGTTTAAATGCATCTCACTTTTTAATACGTTTTCTAGCTACGCGCTTCATTTCTTTGTACTACGATCAACGTCCTTACATATCTCTGGTCGCAACACTTGTTTTATCTCCCCTATATTGCGGCACCATTCTATAGGTATCTGTGTGGAGCACTAGGTGTTCCTTTCATTTCCCCTGGCTCTCAGTCCCAAATATTATGTAGACGCTTATATATGCTCTACGTTGTAGTACACATAGGGCCACACATCAGCCAGCGCTTCTTTCAACTGCTTTTTCGAGAACATGAGAAAGCGGCTTTCGTTTTTATAAAAACAGAGGTATGTCACTTTCCTCCTTTCTATCCTCCATGTAGGGAGACACTTCCTCTTCTGACATCCCTCTTTCACGTATCATTCCTCCTGAGTAACTCTCTTACTTTTTTTTATCAACGTTATTAAAACTATCGCTATTTTTTCTTTCATTTGTTGCGATGTTACAATTGTGTCTACTTATTTAATTGCCGGCACTTCTTTCTTATGTTTCCAACATTTTCTGTGGGGGCGTATCTGTTATGACCCTCGTTGCTGCTAACACCTCTTCCCGCTCCTCCAGAGGTAACCATATTAAATTACGAGTAAACAATGTTTGTAAAATAATTAAATGTCTAAGACAAGCCATAATTTCCACTCAAAGATAATGGGGTGGACAATCAAATTTTCCAAACTTCTTTGTTGGCAAAATAAACTAAGAAAATCTGTTTTTCTTTTTTCTTTGTGTGTGTATAACGTGTGTGTGTGTGTGTGTGTGTGTGTGTGTGTGTGTGTGTGTATAACGTATGTATAACGCTGTTATAGACGTCCCTTCATACTTTCCAAACAACGACGACAACAACAACAACATCAACAAACAATGGCAACAAAAACAACAGCAACAACAATAATAAAAATAATAATAATATTGATAACAACAGCAGTATGATAGATAGATAGATAGATAGATATATAGATAGATAGATAGATAGATAGACAGAATAATCGATTACATGAAATTAAGGATGAAAGACCATAGTGAATCCAAACAAAATGGAATCAAAAGAAGCAACCAAAACAACAGAAAACAAAAGAGAACAAAGTAAAAGAGATTGTGTGGTAAAATATATTTAACACAAAAACTGATTTGGAAAAAAAATACAGGCAAGCAATAAAAGCAAAAGGACTGGAAGAGGCAGACGATAGCAATTTCGTTTCGATGAAAACAAGAAAGAGAGCAAGAAAATCTAAAATTTAAATTTAAAATAAAAGAAACACAGAAAAAAGAGAAGTATTTAAATAAAGTAATGATGTGAAAGAATAGAAGAAAGGCTAACATTAAGGAGAATGTTGTGCGGGAGGGGGGGGGGTATGTCGGTGTGTTGTTAGGATCAGGATAGCAGAGAGGAGAGGGGAGATGTATGTGTAAATCAAAAGTTGAAAAGGAAAAAAAAAGACGTTCACGAGAAATAAAATGGCGGATGGATGGATGAAAAGAGAAAGTCAAAAATGTAATTGTAAAAAGTAAGAGGAAAAAGAGCGGGAGAATAGAATAAGGGGAGAGAAAGAGTAATAGAGTGAGGGAAGGAATGAAGAAATAGAGTGAGAGATGAGTGAGAGAAGGGGAGCAATACATTAGGAGAAAGAGTAAGAGGTGAGTGAGAGGAAGAGAGTGAGAAAAAGTATGTAAGAGAGTGAAAGAGATTGAGTGAATGAGATAAATAGGCAGGAAATACTCGTAAAAGAGTATGTGTGTGTGTGTGTGCAAGTGTCTATGTGTGTGTATGTGTGCAAGTGTCTATGTGTGTGAGACAGAGAGAGAGGGAGAGAGGATGATCAAAGAAAGCAAACTTTTTAAAAAATTAGATAGAAATGAAAGGGAGGAGGAGATCATGTAAACAAATGTAGTGGGTGAAGGAAGAGGAGAAAAAAAAACAGAAAGAAAGTATATGATAGGAAGAAAAAAAGAGAGGGAGCCTGGTGAGAAATGGAGAGGTAGATAGATAGAGAGGGAGGGGTGGATGGAGAAGTGATTGAAAAGGTGGCGGGGTGGATAAAATGGTGAGAAAGGAAAGGTTGTGGAAATAAAGGATGAAAGGGAAACTAAAGTGAAGAGATATAATAGCAATTAATGTATGGTAGGTGTAGGGGGCATTTTCATGAGAAAAGAAGGGGCAGAAGGAAGAGGAAAAGTATGAGGAAGGGCGGGAGATGAAGGGACATGGTGGTAGGAAGAGAGTAATTGAATGTGATGCAAGAGTGACAGAGTGAGAGGGGGTGATAGAAATAAGGATGAAGAAGACAGGGGAGAGAAATACAATAGGGGCAGAAAAAAGAGAATAAGTAAGAAAGGATCAATGAGAGAGTGAGTGGGAGAGCAAAAGGGACAAAAGAGGATAAAATGGTGAGTGTGAGTAAGACTGTGAGATAAAATGAACGAC
>OZ024745.1:53583799-53586299 GCA_964016885.1 Eledone cirrhosa
GATACATATAATTGTCTTCTAAACCTGCATGGTAGGTTTCACTAACGAAAAATCTTCTAGATATTTTCAAATCATTCTACTGATCGACACCATGCTTTGTAGCATGGAGTTACGCCCCTTTACGGCCTGAGTTCAAATCCTGCCGAAGTTAACTTTGCCTTTCATCCTTACGGGGTCAATAAAATAAAGTATCAGTAATGTACTGGGTAATTACTGGCCTTGTGCCTAAAGTAAAAACAATTATTACACACACACACTAATATATATATATATATATATATATATATATATATATATATATATATATATATACATTCTAAAGTAGGTGTTTTAAATACCAGTGTGTTTAGATCATTCAAACATTAAATCACAGAATTGTTAATATGTGTGAATACTGTATGAGATTTATTGAAGAGTCACGTGACAGTTATCGCTTCCCCTGGCTGCAAACCGTGTCTCGGGTTTGGGTTTTTATATACTAGTTCATTTCTTATCTACCTTTACAAAATGACTACCTTTACAAAGTGATAAATATATATATATGATAGCTTGTGACCGAGATATAAAAACTCCGTGACTTGAGGAATTTGCTGGTTGTAGATTGACATTGTTTATTATCAGTTGTCATACACTTCGTTTCGGAGATCTTGTGTAAGCCTACCTCTAGTGCATGTTTTCCAGTATATTTGGAAAGCTTTGTAGATCAGTTATAGAGTAAATCGTGATGGCCACGTCGTCTGCATAGCTACGATTTGATAGCCAGAGGAACATTCTTCTTCAGTTTGTTAGATATGTCCAGCTATAACGATACACAAAAGAAATGCTGATAGTACATCTCCCTGCTTAACTTCCTTCAAGATATCTATACTCCGTGTAGCTCCCAGGTCTGTTTTGATATATGCTGTTTAGTTGGTGTAAGTTTCTTTCAGTAGGTTAATGCATTTCTTGTTAATTGAGGTTTTGTTTAAGAGTTGCCATAAGCTGAGTGTAGTTTCATGTTGTCTAAAGCTTTTGTGAAGTCAATGAAGGTAATTAGCACAGGGTTGTTAAATTCTATTGATTTCTCAATGGTTTTTTCAATAGCTAGGATCTGTTCAATGGTGCCTCTTCCAGGTTGATACGCAGCTTGTGTTTCAGGAAATGAGATGTAAAGGTCTGACTTCACTCGTGCTGCAATGATACTCATGAAACGTTTGTAAGCATGACTCAATAGACTGATATGACGATTGTTCCCGCAATCAAGTCTGCTGCCTTTTTTATAGGGTACAACTATCAATACTTTCTTGAACATGTCTGGGTCTTCTCTGTGGTGATAATACAGTTATTTTAACTGTATTATCATGTTGAAGTGCTTTGATACGTAGTTCACCTCCAGCTTTGATGAATGCAAACAACAATTGAACGGTCGCTGTTTCTTATCGAGTTTCTTATCATTTGAAGGTTCAGCTCTTTGACACTTACATCCTACCAGTTGTGTTATAGGGTCTTAATTGTGTTAACTGGACAGGCAAGTTAACTTCAGAAGCTCTCTATATCCCAGAACCACATCATGAGACTTATGAATAACAAACAACTCAGCGACTATATATCAATGAATGTGTTACTCCACATTACCAAGATTAAATCAATCACATCAATTATCAAGTCAAGAGTACTTAAACTGTTTGGTCATATCAAAAGATCAACTCATGGTGTGAGTAAGATAGGCCTAGAAGGTAAGTTAGCCGATAAGATAAACAAAACGCTGGCTTGATAATATCAACTTATGGACTGGACTTCACCTTGGCTCTTTGAACTCTGCTGTTGGTGATCGAACTTTGTCGAGAAGAATATCTTATGTTGATGCACAGTCTGCAGCAGGCGGAGTGAACGTCTAGGAAAGATATACATATGCATATGCATATACATTCCTGATGATATCATACGAATTGAACAGTTCTAATCCTGTAGAAGTCATTTCTATATATAATAAAGATGCCTATACTCTACCAATGTATTGAGTACCTTCTTTAACTGCAGTTGCTACCCCTCATCACTCAGGAACCTACATATATATATATATATGTGTGTGTATATATATATATATATATATATATATATATATATATATACATAAATATATATGTGTGTGTATATATATATGTGTGTATATATATATATATATATATATATATATATATATATATATATATATATATATATATACATAAATATATATGTGTGTGTATATATATATGTGTGTGTGTATGTGTGTGTGTGTGTGTGTGTGTGTGTGTGTAAAATCATAATCCAATAATAGCCCTTATTCCTATCTCAATCCGTTTCACATACACCGCCAAATGCACACTCATTTACACACACAGTTCCACTCATACACGTACACGTGTGCAACACGATGTAACACAAATACATGCATAGAGAGAGGGAGGAGAGATCGTGTGGAGGAGAGGGATAGATAGAGGGAGGGAGTGAAAGGGTGGGACTGCAGTTTATTTCATTA
>OZ024745.1:53588799-53596299 GCA_964016885.1 Eledone cirrhosa
TCACCACCATCACCACCATCAACCCTAACACCACCTTCACCACCATCACCACCATCACCACCATCAACCCTAACACCACTATCACCACCATCACCAACATCAACCCTAATACCACCATCACCACCATCAACCCTAACACCACCATCACCACCATCACCAACATCAACCCTAATACCACCATCACCACCATCAACCCTAACACCACCATCACCACCATCACCACCATCAACCCTAACACCACCATCACCACCATCACCACCATCAACCCTAATACCACCATCACCACCATCACCACCAGCAACCCTAATACTACCTTCACCACCATCACCACCATCAACCCTAATACCACCATCACCACCATCACCACCATCAACCCTAACACCACCATCACCACCATCACCAAATTCAACCCTAACACCACCATCACCACCATCACCAACATCAACCCTAACACCACCATCACCACCATCACCAACATCAACCCTAACACCACCATCACCACCATCACCAACATCAACCCTAATACCACCATCACCACCATCAGCACCATCAACCCTAACACCACCATCACCACCATCAGCACCAGCAACCCTAACACCACCATCACCACCATCACCAACATCAACCCTAACACCACCATCACCACCATCACCAACATCAACCCTAATACCACCATCACCACCATCAACCCTAATACCACCATCACCACCATCACCAACATCAACCCTAATACCACCATCACCACCATCACCACCAGCAACCCTAACACCACCATCACCACCATCACCAACATCAACCCTAACACCACCATCACCACCATCACCAACATCAACCCTAACACCACCATCACCACCATCACCAACATCAACCCTAACACCACCATCACCACCATCACCACCAGCAACCCTAACACCACCATCACCACCATCACCAACATCAACCCTAATACCACCATCACCACCATCACCAACATCAACCCTAACACCACCATCACCACCATCACCACCAGCAACCCTAACACCACCATCACCACCATCACGACCAGCAACCCTAACACCACCATCACCACCATCACCAACATCAACCCTAGTACCACCATCACCACCATCACCAACATCAACCCTAATACCACCATCACCACCATCACCACCAGCAACCCTAACACCACCATCACCACCATCACCAACATCAACCCTAATACCACCATCACCACCATCACCAACATCAACCCTAACACCACCATCACCACCATCACCACCAGCAACCCTAACACCACCATCACCACCATCACCACCAGCAACCCTAACACCACCATCACCACCATCACCAACATCAACCCTAGTACCACCATCACCACCATCACCAACATCAACCCTAATACCACCATCACCACCATCACCACCAGCAACCCAAACACCACCATCACCACCATCACCAACATCAACCCTAATACCACCATCACCACCATCACCAACATCAACCCTAAAACCACCATCACCACCATCACCACCAGCAACCCTAACACCACCATCACCACCATCACCAACATCAACCCTAACACCACCATCACCACCATCACCACCATCAACCCTAATACCACCATCACCACCATCACCACCATCACCACCATCACCACCATCACCACCATCACCACCAGCAACCCTAACACCACCATCACCACCATCACCACCAGCAACCCTAACACCACCATCACCACCATCACCAAATTCAACCCTAGTACCACCATCACCGCCATCACCAACATCAACCCTAGTACCACCATCCCCACCATCACCAACATCAACCCTAACACCACCATCACCACCATCACCGACATCAACCCTAGTACCACCATCCCCACCATCACCAACATCAACCCTAATACCACCATCACCGACATCAACCCTAGTACCACCATCCCCACCATCACCAACATCAACCCTAACACCACCATCACCACCATCACCAACATCAACCCTAGTACCACCATCACCACCATCACCAACATCAACCCTAATACCACCATCACCACCATCACCACCATCAACCCTAACACCACCATCACCACCATCACCAACATCACCAACATCAACCCTAACACCACCATCACCACCATCACCACCAGCAACCTTAACACCACCATCACCACCATCACCACCATCAACCTTAACACCACCATCACCACCATCACCACCATCAACCCTAACACCACCATCACCACCATCACCACCATCACAAACTTCAACCCTAATACCACCATCACCACCATCACCACCATCACCACCATCAACCTTAACACCACCATCACCACCATCACCACCATCAACCCTAACACCACCATCACCACCATCACCACCATCACAAACTTCAACCCTAATACCACCATCACCACCATCACCACCATCAACCTTAACACCACCATCACCACCATCACCACCATCAACCTTAACACCACCATCACCACCATCACCACCATCAACCCTAACACCACCATCACCACCATCACCAACATCAACCCTAATACCACCATCACCACCATCACCACCATCAACCTTAACACCACCATCACCATCATCACCAACATCAACCTTAACACCACCATCACCATCATCACCACCATCAACCCTAACACCACCATCACCACCATCACCAACATCAACCCTAATACCACCATCACCACCATCACCACCATCAACCTTAACACCACCATCACCATCATCACCAACATCAACCCTAATACCACCATCACCACCATCACAAACTTCAACCCTAATACCACCATCACCACCATCACCACCATCAACCTTAACACCACCATCACCACCATCACCACCATCAACCTTAACACCACCATCACCACCATCACCACCATCAACCCTAATACCACCATCACCACCATCACCAACATCAACCTTAACACCACCATCACCATCATCACCACCATCAACCTTAACACCACCATCACCATCATCACCAACATCAACCCTAATACCACCATCACCACCATCACCAACATCAATACCACCAAAACAACAACCTCTCTACTAACATTTCAGCCACAAACATGATCGTTACCGCCAGTATTACCCTCCTCACCAACACCTCCACCAGCAAGCAACATCACAACCATCAACAACAGAGGCAACTAACAAGTATCCCCCACTCCTACAGCATTACCACCACCAATACCATCCCCACCAGCAAGCAACATCACAACCATCAACAACAGAAGCAACTAACAAGTATCCCCCACTCCTACAGCATTACCACCACCAATACCATCCCCACCAGCAAGCAACATCACAACCACCAACAACAGAAGCAACTAACAAGTATCCCCCACTCCTACAGCATTACCACCACCAATACCATCCCCACCAGCAAGCAACATCACAACCACCAGCAACAGAAGCAACTAACAAGTATCCCCCACTCCTACAGCATTACCACCACCAATACCACCTCCACCAGCCAGCAACATCACAACCACCAACAACAGAAGCAACTAACAAGTATCCCCCACTCCTACAGCATTACCACCACCAATACCACCTCCACCAGCAAGCAACATCACAACCACCAGCAACAGAAGCAGCTAACATGTATCCCCCACTCCTACAGCATTACCACCACCAATACCACCTCCACCAGCAACCAACATCACAACCATCAACAACAGAAGCAACTAACAAGTATCCCCCACTCCTACAGCATTACCACCACCAATACCATCCCCACCAGCAAGCAACATCTCAACCACCAGCAACAGAAGCAACTAACAAGTATCCCCCACTCCTACAGCATTACCACCACCAATACCACCTCCACCAGCAACCAACATCACAACCACCAGCAACAGAAGCAACTAACAAGTATCCCCCACTCCTACAGCATTACCACCACCAATACCACCTCCACCAGCAACCAACATCTCAAACCACCAGCAACAGAAGCAACTAACAAGTATGCCCCACTCCTACAGCATTACCACCACCAATACCACCTCCACCAGCAACCAACATCACAACCATCAACAACAGAAGCAACTAACAAGTATCCCCCACTCCTACAGCATTACCACCACCAATACCACCTCCACCAGCAACCAACATCTCAAACCACCAGCAACAGAAGCAACTAACAAGTATGCCCCACTCCTGCAGCATTACCACCACCAATACCACCTCCACCAGCAAGCAACATCACAACCACCAGCAACAGAAGCAACATCACAACCACCAACAACAGAAGCAACTAACATGTATCCCCCACTCCTACAGCATTACCACCACCAATACCATCCCCACCAGCAAGCAACATCACAACCACCAGCAACAGAAGCAACTAACAAGTATCCCCCACTTCTACAGCATTACCACCACCAATACCACCTCCACCAGCAAGCAACATCACAACCACCAACAACAGAAGCAACTAACATGTATCCCCCACTCCTACAGCATTACCACCACCAATACCATCCCCACCAGCAAGCAACATCACAACCACCAACAACAGGAGCAACTAACAAGTATCCCCCACTCCTACAGCATTACCACCACCAATACCATCCCCACCAGCAAGCAACATCTCAACCACCAGCAACAGAAGCAACTAACAAGTATCCCCCACTCCTACAGCATTACCACCACCAATACCATCCCCACCAGCAACCAACATCACAACCACCAACAACAGAAGCAACTAACATGTATCCCCCACTCCTACAGCATTACCACCACCAATACCATCCCCACCAGCAAGCAACATCACAACCATCAACAACAGAAGCAACTAACATGTATCCCCCACTCCTACAGCATTACCACCACCAATACCATCCCCACCAGCAAGCAACATCACAACCATCAACAACAGAAGCAACTAACATGTATCCCCCACTCCTACAGCATTACCACCACCAATACCACGTCCACCAGCAAGCAACATCACAACCACCAACAACAGAAGCAACTAACATGTATCCCCCACTCCTACAGCATTACCACCACCAATACCATCCCCACCAGCAAGCAACATCACAACCACCAACAACAGAAGCAACTAACAAGTATCCCCCACTCCTACAGCATTACCACCACCAATACCATCCCCACCAGCAAGCAACATCACAACCACCAACAACAGAAGCAACTAACATGTATCCCCCACTCCTACAGCATTACCACCACCAATACCATCCCCACCAGCAAGCAACATCACAACCACCAACAACAGAAGCAACTAACAAGTATCCCCCACTCCTACAGAATTACCACCACCAATACCATCCCCACCAGCAAGCAACATCACAACCACCAGCAACAGAAGCAACTAACAAGTATCCCCCACTCCTACAGCATTACCACCACCAATACCACCTCCACCAGCAAGCAACATCACAACCACCAACAACAGAAGCAACTAACAAGTATCCCCCACTCCTACAGCATTACCACCACCAATACCACCTCCACCAGCAAGCAACATCTCAACCACCAACAACAGAAGCAACTAACAAGTATCCCCCACTCCTACAGCATTACCACCACCAATACCACCTCCACCAGCAAGCAACATCACAACCACCAGCAACAGAAGCAACTAACAAGTATCCCCCACTCCTACAGCATTACCACCACCAATACCACCTCCACCAGCAACCAACATCACAACCACCAGCAACAGAAGCAACTAACAAGTATCCCCCACTCCTACAGCATTACCACCACCAATACCACCTCCACCAGCAACCAACATCACAACCACCAGCAACAGAAGCAACTAACAAGTATCCCCCACTCCTACAGCATTACCACCACCAATACCACCTCCACCAGCAACCAACATCTCAACCACCAGCAACAGAAGCAACTAACAAGTATCCCCCACTCCTACAGCATTACCACCACCAATACCACCTCCACCAACAAGCAACATCTCAAACCACCAGCAACAGAAGCAACTAACAAGTATCCCCCACTCCTACAGCATTACCACCACCAATACCACCGCCACCAGCAACCAACATCACAACCACTAACAACAGAAGCAACTAACAAGTATCCCCCACTCCTACAGTATTACCACCACCAATACCACCTCCACCAGCAAGCAACATCTCAACCACCAACAACAGAAGCAACTAACAAGTATCCCCCACTCCTACAGCATTACCACCACCAATACCACCTCCACCAGCCAGCAACATCACAACCACCAGCAACAGAAGCAACTAACAAGTATCCCCCACTCCTACAGCATTACCACCACCAATACCACCTCCACCAGCAAGCAACATCACAACCACCAGCAACAGAAGCAACTAACAAGTATTCCCCACCACCAATACCACCTCCACCAGCAAGCAACATCTCAACCACCAGCAACAGAAGCAACTAACAAGTATCCCCCACTCCTACAGCATTACCACCACCAATACCACCTCCACCAGCAAGCAACATCACAACCACCAGCAACAGAAGCAACTAACAAGTATTCCCCACCACCAATACCACCTCCACCAGCAAGCAACATCTCAACCACCAGCAACAGAAGCAACTAACAAGTATCCCCCACTCCTACAGCATTACCACCACCAATACCACCTCCACCAGCAAGCAACATCACAACCATCAACAGCAGAAGCAACTAACAAGTATGCCCCACTCCTGCAGCATTACCACCACCAATACCACCTCCACCAGCAAGCAACATCACAACCATCAACAACAGAAGCAACTAACAAGTATTCCCCACCACCAATACCACCTCCACCAGCAAGCAACATCACAACCATCAACAGCAGAAGCAACTAACAAGTATGCCCCACTCCTGCAGCATTACCACCACCAATACCACCTCCACCAGCAAGCAACATCACAACCACCAGCAACAGAAGCAACTAACAAGTATGCCCCACTCCTGCAGCATTACCACCACCAATACCACCTCCACCAGCAAGCAACATCACAACCATCAACAGCAGAAGCAACTAACAAGTATCCCCCACTCCTACAGCATTACCCACCACCGATACCACCTCCACCAGCAACCAACATCACAACCACCAGCAACAGAAGCAACTAACAAGTAACCCCCACTCCTACAGCATTACCACCACCAATACCACCTCCACCAGCAACCAACATCACAACCACCAACAACAGAAGCAACTAACATGTATCCCCCACTCCTACAGTATTACGACCACCAATACCACCTCCACCAACAAGCAACATCTCAACCACCAACAACAGAAGCAACTAACAAGTTTCCCCCACTCCTACAGCATTACCACCACCAATACTACCTCCACCAGCAAGCAACATCACAACCACCAGCAACAGAAGCAACTAACAAGTATCTCCCACTCCTACAGCATTACCACCACCAATACCACCTCCACCAGCAAGCAACATCTCAACCACCAGCAACAGAAGCAACTAACAAGTTTCCCCCACTCCTACAGCATTACCACCACCAATACCACCTCCACCA
>OZ024745.1:53598799-53606299 GCA_964016885.1 Eledone cirrhosa
ACCCCGATCTCTCTACCGACATTTATAGGCCGTTGGTATTCTCTGCCTGTGAGATTCAGTGTGACTTCGCTAGTTTGCTTATTAAACATAATGTGATGCTGAACTCCAGACTAATGTTATTAATTAATAGAATTTCACACACACACACACATAAACACATACACATACATATACACACATAGATATATGCATGCCAGTATACATACATATATATATATATATATATATATATAATCATATTTATTGTGTTCTGTGTGTAATATATATGGATATCTGAAAGAGAGAATGTTAATATGTTCGTTAAGACACATTATTGTGAGTATTGGAAAGTTCTGTGCCTTAGAGTAATGCACTAGACTTCGTAATGGTCATATATATGCATAGATAGATAGATAGATAGATAGATAGATAGATAGATAGATAGATAGATAGATACTTAAAAATAAAGCTACGTCAGGCGGTGGAAGCATTACTGAATTGTTGGGTTGTCTATTTAGTTGTCTAAAGTCCAACCCCTCCTCAACGTGGCAGGGCGGTGGCAACGGGTAGTGTCAGAGCTATGCCATCGGGAACTTCGGTTCCTGGTAGGGCCACCCAAGGCGGATTGATCTGGCACCCACCGGTATTAGGGCCGCAACCCGGCAAAAGGGGCTCTGGTGAAAATCCAAAATGTGTCTGCTCCGGTAACCGGCGGCTTCGGGTCGTTTCTGTCTCTGCGTCTGTGAAGAATCTGCGGAAAACAGGACGTTTTTTTCCTCTCATTCGGGATATACATGCGGTTTTGGGGGGAGACTGCTTGTGAATTCCCTACTCCCATGACACTTCTTCCATGAATCCTACAAATACGAACTATGAATACGAATTGCCTTCCCTCTACGAACGCAATGCAAAGCAACAGCGCTCCTACCACTATGGCTCTACAGACTACCCCCGCAGTAGTCCCGCTCTTCAGACGAAGGAAGGAATTGAGGGTGGCGTGCTGGAACGTCCGAACACTTCGTGACGACGGGGTCCAGGCAATTACAATGAAGGCTCTGCACAGGTACTGCGTTAGTGTCACTTGCCTTTCAGAAGTTCGACTTTCCGATGTTAGTCATCTTCCAATGAAAGTTCCTGGCGAGGACATCTCCTTCCATTTGTACCATAGTGACGTGACTGACAACAGTGGCCTTCGCGGGGTCGCTGTAGCGCTCAGCCCCGACGCGCAAGCGGCTCTGCTCGCGTGGCAGCCGATCTCACACCGACTCGCGCTGGTTCGATTGAAGGGTCAAATCTCCAACGTCAGCGTAATTGCCGTCTACGCTGCCACACTCAATGCGGACGAGGCGGACAAGACGCAGTTCTATGATCTCCAAACAACAGTGGATAGCGTCCCCTCCAGTGATGTTCTCATTGTCGCTGGGGACTGCAATGCGCGGACGGGGCCGGCTGATGATACAACACGGCATATTTTAGGACGCTTCGCCCTAGGCGTACGCTGTGACAATGGTGAACAGCTCGTGTCCTTCGCGGATGCCAATCATCTTATCGTCACCAACACCCGGTTCCAACATCCTCGGCGTCACCTCGTCACGTGGCGATCCAATGACGGAAGAACGGCCAATCAGATTGACTACATCCTGGTCAGATAACGGTGGGTCAGCTCAGTGATGGACTCGCGTGCGTATCAGGGGGGGGGGCTGTTACGGGCAGTGAGCATGGGTCAGACCATACTCTTGTTCGAGCAACCCTTCGTCTGCAGCTGCGGGCGAAATCTCCTCCCAACCGCCAGAAAAGGATCGATATCTCGCGACTCAAGCTCGATGCGGAAAATGCTTTCCGGCTAGAGCTGCGAAACCGATTCCAAATGCTGAGTAACGAAGTAGAACAGCAATCGGAGCAGGAGTGGAACGCGCTCAGGGCGGCGACGGTTGAGGTGGCCAGGGAGCATCTCGAGTCGACCCAAAGACGCCATCGGGACTGGATCTCCAGCGGCACTCTTGAACTCGCGGAGAGGGCGAGAGTGGACCGACTCGAGGGTGCACCCAATCTTCGAGATCTCCGACGTCGCACATCTCGGGCTATTCGGGCCGATCGGAATGCACACTGGCGCGAGTTTGCGGAGCAGACGGAGAGGGAAGCAGCCTGTGGTGACTCGCGCAAGCTCTACCAACTGGTGAAGTGGGCCAGCCGAAGCAGTACGGGTATCAGCGAGACGATCCGTGATCGGAACGGGGCGGTCATTACCAATCTTAATGACCGGCTAGTCCAATGGCGGGACCATTTCTCCGAACTGCTCAACCACCCGCCACCGCCCACGCCAACCTACGTGCAGCCTTCCGGAGAAGAATACGGATGCAGCACTTCCCATCCAACGGTCGAAGAGGTACGTGGTGTCCTGACACATCTCCGGAACAACAAGGCGCCAGGCGAAGATGGAGTTCCAGCAGAGGTCTACAAGGCCGAGCCTGATGTATTCGCAGCTTGGCTCCATCGAGTCTTCTCCTCGGTGTGGGTGACGGAGCGGTTCCCTGGTGACTGGAGCGAGGCAACTCTCCTACCCTTCTTCAAAAAAGGCGACAGGAAACTGTGTTCCAACTACAGGGGTATCAGTTTAATTGACGTTTCTGCCAAGACCTTCGCAATACTTCTGCTGAAGATGTTTCAGGCCATCCGTGATGTCCGTACCCGTCCTTCTCAGGGCGGCTTCCGTCCGGGGAGGGGTGCGTTGATCAAATCTTCATGCTCCGGCGTGTCCTGGAACAACGGTGGGCACATCAACAGCCTACTGTCCTCTGCTTCATCGACTTTGCAGCTGCCTTCGACTCGGTAGGTCGGGAAGCCCTATGGCGTATAATGCAGGTGGACGGCATTCCAGTGAAGCTGCTTCGTCTCATACAAGGCTACTACCGGTCGATTCGGGCTCGAGTGAGGGTCTATGGTGGTGAGACGGAGTCGTTCGATGTTGGGACCAGTGTTCGGCAGGGGTGTGCGCTATTGCCAACTCTCTTTAACTACGCCATTGACTACACTCTCAACACAGCACTCCGGGATTACCCGGGCGTAGAGGTCGGGAGAGGAGTCGTGGTGACGGACCTGGCCTACGCGGATGACATCGTGCTGATGGGCGCTAACGGGACAGATGTACAAGGTGCTCTCGAAAGGGTGCACACTGCAGCCGCCGCTGTTGGTCTACGAATCAATGCCGCCAAGTCGAAAGTCATGACGTCACTGGTCTCGCCTGATGCCTGGCAGCCAATATCTCTCGAGGGCGTGGATCTGGAGGATGTGGAGTCCTTCATTTACCTGGGCTCAACAGTGGTTCCATCGGGACAGGGCGCAGCCGAGGTTAAACGTCGCATAGGTGCTGCCATATCCGCTTTTGGGCGCCTCCAGCGGTGTCTGTGGGACGGAAGAGAGATAATCTTGGCGACCAAAGGACGAATCTACCAGGCCGTCGTTCGTACTATCCTCCTCTATGGCTGCGAAACATGGCCTATGAGGGTAGTCGATCAACGGGGGCTGGAGGTCTTCGACAATGACTGTCTCCGCCGCATTCTTTGTTTACCTACCACCAGTCTTCGTCTTCGCCTGAATCTTCGACCCCTTCCTTCAGTGCTTCTGCAACGGCGCTTGAGATGGTTTGGTCACGCGGCCCGGTGCCCTGAGGGTGAGCTGATCCGCGATGTTCTCCTCCCACCTCCACACCCTAACTGGCGCAAGCGCGTTGGCGGGAAGCTGAGAACCTGGCCTACAACGATCAAGGAGGACCTCTCCGAACTCTCAGGTCCGCAGGTGGTCGGCCTGCGCCGATGGAACCGTGAATGGCTCGCTATCTGCAGTGACCTAGCCCGGGACCGTCGTGCGTGGGCTGCCATTGTTCGGGATGGCGTTAGGACAAGGGAAGAAGCCGGTTCAACCCGTCCAGGGTGAATGTCGACACAAGTACAAGTAAATACAATTTAGCTGTAGTGATTAGTTTAGCTCTTTGCACAGTAAAATAGTCAGAAAACTTCGATATGTGATAAACATAACATGTATATAAATTGTAGTGCATATCCAAATAGATGTATGTTTTGGTAGTTTTGGGAGATAAATATACAACCAAACTCTGCTCCTCTCTATATCTATCACAAAAACCTCTCTTTTAATACCCCTCTCTGTCTACTGAAACAAAACTCTCCCCCTCTCTATACTTACCACGACACCGACTCACTTAACTTATACCCTTCTCTATATCAACACTAATACACTCATCCCTCTCTATAAATATCTACACTTATTTCTCCCAATACCCTTCTTTATATCAATCACCCCTAAACTCTCCCCCTCTCTATATCTACTACACGGCACTTTCCCACGATTCCTCTCTATATATCTACAACCCCTAAATTCTCCCCCTCTCTATATCTATCATACAAAACACTCTCCCAATCTCCCTCTTTATATCTTTATATCTTTTACAACAATCCCTCATCCAGTCCCAGTCTATATATTTAGCAATATTTATCTCTCCCAACGGCCTCATTATATCTACAAGCATTGAAACGACTACTGTTGCGGGTGGGGCCAATCCGGTTGACCACCGAGAACATTGTCACGATCAAACCGCCTCCCCCTTTCAAAAACGAAGGAGAGGCGGTTTTATCTGTGTGATAGCTATGGCGAAAGAAGTTGTATGGTGGACAAGGTTGAAAGGGCTGAGGTCAGACACCTTACTCTCCGGCCAACAACTGGTCTTTTTTTTCAAGTACCACTTTAGAAGAAGGATCAGAATGGAGAGAGAGGTGCTCTACCCCAGCAAGTTTTATGAAAGATGGGTGAAAGTAGCGAGAATGGCCCGAGTGAATGGGCCTTCTCTCTATATCAGCCTGTAGGTGAGAGAGGAGAAGAATGAGAAGAGGAAGGAAGCACCCGCTCTTTGTGCTCCTGAAGAGGAGGGTTGCACATTTTTTCGGAGGTGTGTGCGACCCATGTCAACGCCCCTCCCTATTGAGGACATCGATTGTTAAATTTAATTTGTTATATGTTTTTTACACGTCTTTTTAAATGTATGTAAACTCCCCCCTTTGTATTTGTCCCAATCTTTGATGCCCTGGTGGCAAATAAATAGAAATATATATCTACCATACAACACTCTCTCTCATTCCCTCTCACTCTATCCATCACTACCAAACTCTCCCCCTCTCTATATCTATCAATACCTATCTCTATCAATACTCTCCCTCTATTCATTACCACCAAACACTACCCCCTCTCTACTTCAGCAATACAACACTCTCTCCCAATACCACTCTCTATATCAATTAACGTCAAACTCTCCCCCTCGCTATATCTACTACACGAAACTCTCTTCAAATCCCTCTCTCTACATCAGCAAACATCAATCTCTCCCCCTCGATATATCAAATATACAACACACTCTCCCAACCTTCCTCCCTATATCAATTACTCCCCCCCCCCTCACTCTATATCTACATCCATCTTTCCCATCTATCTCTACATAACATGTTCATAAATTATAGCGCATATACAAATTGAAGTGTTTTGGTGGTGGGTCCTACCTGATGTGTCTCACTGATCTCTGAGTTACGAACTCTATCGAGTTACGTTGCTCCAAAGACCTTTCGGAAAAACCTATCCTAATTTTAATTAAAAAAATATTAAATTAATAAAAATTATTTTAGAGAAAAGATATTTTCATGTGAAAAGATATAACAAATGTTTATGAATTTATATTAAAAGACACGTTATCTTACACAAAACTTTGGAATTCTTCGAAACTTTGGCGACTACTGTCCGTGATAAAATATATCTGACATAAAGACTCGTGAGAGCATATTTGCCTCGGGTTATTCGGCTATTTTAAACGAACCATTCTTCTTTTAAATATTACGAACAAATTTTGGTGGGGTAAAACTGAGGCGGCATGGTCTGGTGGCATAAAAAGTATATGGCCGGCCAAAACTATAAACCAGAGGTTCTCAAACTTTTGTGGCAACCGACCCCCTATCGACCACGTCATACCCTCAACGCCCACCCCTATTTCCAAAGCAAATTACGCGCAAATTGTAAATAATATATAATAAATAAATAAAATCGTTAATTTATATATAAATAATATAATTAAAACTATATATAAATAAATATTAAATCCCGCCGAGGTTAACTTTGCCTTTCATCCTTACGGGGTCGATAAAATAAAGTACCAGTAATGCACTGGGTAATTGGTGGCCTTGTGCCTAAAGTAGAAACAATTATATATTTTTTATTTTGGTATATTTATATATAGTATGTATCATTTGATATTTAATATATCATCTCTATCTTCCACACCTCCTTAGACCCCAGCACTCCTGGACCTTCTCAAGCTGCACGGCGGTTGGGGGGGGGGGGGGGTGAAGCTGTATTTATTCCCTTACAATCGTTTCGAATGAGATATGACACCTGCTTTCCTCCCGTAAACATTTTTCTTTGTTTACGCCTCTTCTGACACTCGCCTATCTTACTTTCTTCTATTTCTCATTATATTTCCTGATGAAGGACTAAAGTACGAAAAGTTGAGGGTGTTTTCCTCCTATATCAAGTGTTAATCTAATATGTATCACCATTGTACTGTACTGTTCTCCTATGTTGTTTTTACCCAGAGACCTTTGCATGTATATATATATACACATGTTGATAGATAAAAGGCTATGGGCGCGCTACGGAGAGATGTATAGTTTATAATGCGCCGAAACATCCGTGACCCATAGTAAACTACTGAAGAAGAGATACTGTCCATCTCTTGTTTGTGTCTCCTTCAAACACCCGTTATCAGTAACCACTCAGCCCCCTCCTATCATCCATATTATATATATATATATATATATATATATATATATATATATATATATATATATATGTATATATATATATATATATATATGTATATATATATATATATATATATATATATATATATATATATATATATATATATATATATATATATATATATATATATATATATATATATATATATATATATATATATGTATATATATATATATATATATATATATATAAATATATATATATATATATATACATATATATATATATATATATATATATATATATATATATATATATTGAAGGCGTATGGCTGACTGGTTAGAGAATTGGATTCGCAATCGTAAGGTTGTGAGTTCGATTCCTGGGCCTGGCGATGCGTTATGTCCTTGAGCAAGACACTTTATTTCACGTTGCTCCTTCTACCTGGAGTTGCGACCGATAGATAGTATTAGCAATTGGAAAGACCAACGGAAACATTGTTCCCTCGGTCCGATTTGACGAAAGTTGATCGTTCCTTCTATATATATATATATGCATTCGGTATACAAGTAGAGTGTCAGCCAACCACACCTCTGCGTCTGCGCAGAGCTGTTGGAAGGTTCTCAAAGTTAGAAGGTAGCCGGACATCCAAAGCAAAAACATACATTAATTTTGAATCCGCTCCCTTCCACCCATAATCACCTC
>OZ024745.1:53616299-53618799 GCA_964016885.1 Eledone cirrhosa
TTGTGACAATTATTGACACATAGTGCTGGGCCTATGGTACCATGTGACGACAAGTGCAGAGAGATCTCCAGATATAAAGCAATGCCTGTGCTGTGAAGCTTTTATAGTGAGCAAAGGCACTGCACAAAGCCAGTCCCACTCCCTTAACCAAGATGATATTTACCAAAAAGAAGAACAAGTCAACATCATTGGATGCCATCAGGGTTGCAGGTGTTATATTTTTTTTTCCTTCTCCTAGAATTCTGCCTTGACAAAGGCTAATTGGTCATCTTTCCCGATGCATACATGCATACATACATACATACATACATACATACATACATACATACATACATACATACATACATACATACATACATACATACATGCATGCATGCATGCATGCATACATACATAATCTGACTGTGAATCCAACAGTGATGTATGCGCGAAGTTTACGTTAAAGTTTCCATTTACAGCTGCCAATAACCTGAAAGAATGTGTAAAAGTCAGCCTGTGAGTCTTCTTGCTTAAATCAATGGACATTGCATGAAAATCTCCAGCAGAGAGATTTATGTTGGTAAATATTTATTGGGTAGATATCACATTCATATCAAATTAAATTGCCATGTACTTGAAAATTTCTTGTCAGTTTGCGTGTGTCTATGTATGTGTTTGTGTGTGTACGTGTGTGTTTGGTGAATATGAGTAAGTAGTGTGTGCTATTGTATATATGTGTATATCCGTGTGTTTGTGTGATTTCATGTTGAATATGAGTGAATATGTGAGTAGTTTGTATGTATATGTGTGTGTTTGTGTGCTTTTGTTGAGTCTGAGTGAGTAGTTTGTGCTATTGTATGTATGTGTATATATGTGTGTGTCTGTGTGTGTACGTGCACCTTTGTTGAATATGAGTAAGTATTCTGTATTATTGTATATATGTATATCTGTGTGTGTTTGTGTGATTGCATGTTGAATATGAGTAAGTATTCTGTACTATTGCAAGTATGTGTATATGTGTGTGTTTGTGTGATTGCATGTTGTATATGAGTAAGTATTCTGTACTATTGTAAGTATGTGTATATGTGTGTGTTTGTGTGATTGCATGTTGAATATGAGTAAGTATTCTGTACTATTGTAAGTATGTGTATATGTGTGTGTTTGTGTGATTGCATGTTGAATATGAGTAAGTATTCTGTACTATTGTAAGTATGTGTATATGTGTGTGTTTGTGTGATTGCATGTTGAATATGAGTAAGTATTCTGTACTATTGTAAGTATGTGTATATGTGTGTGTTTGTGTGATTGCATGTTGAATATGAGTAAGTATTCTGTACTATTGTAAGTATGTGTATATGTGTGTGTTTGTGTGATTGCATGTTGAATATGAGTAAGTATTCTGTACTATTGTAAGTATGTGTATATGTGTGTGTTTGTATGATTTCATGTTGAATATGAGTAAGTACTTTGTACTATTGTAAGTATGTGTATATGTGTGTGTTTGTATGATTGCATGTTGAATATGAGTAAGTATTCTGTACTATTGCATGTATGTGTATATGTCTGTGTTTGTATGATCGCATGCATACGCAGGTGTGTATTTATGTGTGTTATGCCATGCTGTCTTTCTTCTGCTCCTGTTGTTATTCCTTCTGTTTGTCTGTATGTACCAACGCTGAAATTTTGCTATGTGGAGAATGTATATTGTGACCTTCGTGATTTTATGAATGTGTGCCTGTGTAAGTAATGGGAATGTGTGTTAGGGACTCTGTCATTGTATATGTGTTTCTAATTATGAATGGTGGAGGTATACATATTTTCTGCTGTACGTGTGGTTGTCTAATATACTAAATATGTGGGGAGGGGGATGCATATCTCTCTCTCTCTCTCTCTCTCTATATATATATATATATATATATATATATATATACATAGTAATAATAATAAAAACATATATATACATGCATATAAATATATGTATATATATATGTATATATATATACATTTATATATATATGTATATGTATATATATATATATATATATATATATATATATATATACATATATACATATATACATATATTCATATGCATGTATACATACACACACTTATATATGTATGTATGTATGTATGTATGTATGTATGTATGTATGTATGTATGTATGTATGTATGTATGTATGTATGTATGTATGGCTGGATGAATGTATGTACATATAATATATATATATGCACATATATATATATATATATATATATATATATATATGTATATATATACACACACACACACACACATATACATACATATGTGTGTCTGTGAGTGTGTATTCGAATGAATTTACGTAAGAGTGGTGTTTCATGTATACATGTGACTTTGACTTTCATTATCGACATTCTGCGACTATCGTCTGCGTTTGGACAATTGGTTCTGTTGCATTCATGAATATATGTATGTGGTCAGGCATCTATGTGTATGCGTTTCTGTTTGTATACGTAATTCTGTAATGATGGACTGCA
>OZ024745.1:53628799-53631299 GCA_964016885.1 Eledone cirrhosa
GCTGCCATTTCCAGCAGCTCGAATGACTACTTAGGGACTTCCCCTCTAACTCGGTCGATTAAAGTCATTGGTAGAAAGTGTTAGTAATAACGCCATTTTCATACTGGGCAGCAAGTATGACTACTCATTTCTACATTTATATCTACAAATGGAGACTTTGTTACATCTCAACTAGTATATCAACTGGAATGTATGTTGAATTTGGATATACAAATCTTTTCTAAATCTTCGTCTTTGTCTATCAGTTTATCTCACTTTGTCTACTATATACTCAACATACAGGTTATAGATGATAATGCTTGAGTTATGCCTTAATATTTATTTAGCCCTTAAATTTGTTTACAATACTTTTAAATATAGAATAATCTAAATCTGCACCCAGGTAGAGATAGCATTGCCACTCTGTTCTCTGAGGCCTGTATGGGTCTCTCTTTATGTGTTTCTTGGCGTATTAGGTGATTTTATTGATGCGTATACAGTCTATTGTATGTATAAGAACTAATAACTCAACGAGGGTTATTCTTTTTATGACATTTACTGTTTCGTATTCTCGATATTGGAAAGGAATACATTATACATTTGTAGCAGAAATTTCTTGAATATAATTTTTAATTTTGAAGTTTTATGTTTCTTTGCTGATTTTATGTGGTCCTTTAGTATATCTTAATTGACTTTTATATATTTTAATTACGCATTACAATTTTATGGGGGTGTTTGGTCATATCATCTAAGGCTTGTTTGAGTTTCCTGTCAAGTAGGCTTTTATTGCTATGTGTATTGCTATATTTACTTTTGTATTTTCATTCCTTTTATCGTTATCTGTGAACTACAAGATTAGTCTTAGTTAGAGAATCTTTCGGTTTTGATCTTACACACACACACACATATATATATATATATCGAGCCCTCTTTGGATTTTACTCTTCAAATTTATTATTATTACTATATATATATATATATATATATATATATATATATATATATCTTCTTGTGACGCTAAACTCCGCCAGGTGCAGACTGCGCATCACCATGAGATATCTCTCTCCACAAAGTTCGATCACAAGCAGCAGAGTTCAAAGAGCAAAGATCAAGTCCAGTCCATAAGTTGACATATAACAAATTTAATACAGGACTACAGGGCTAGAACTGTTTCATTCGAAGGAAATCATCAGGAAAGCGGACTGATATTGTAATGCGGTGGCATTTGTATGTTTTGGAGGAAGGTGGTGATTTTAAGGATGGACAGAGGTCATTGGCTGAAGGATTTTAAAGAACTGAGTATAAGGGAACTGGAATTTTTCGAACTGCAGCCGTCAAATTACGCAGTTTCTGTATAAGAATAGACATTAAACAATATCCATTATTACCTGCAGTGACTATAACCCCATTACGGAATAGGCCTTGCCCAACTCTCTCCCGCTTACCTTTGACCTTAAACACTCAAGCAATTCCCCCAAGATGACGTGATATATATTTGCTTGGGTGGTGGAACTCAGGGCGGTGAAACTCAGGAGAGTCAACGGCCACCCAATAAAGCTTTTTTGGTGGAGCGAGAGACAGTCTAGTCTTCATTAAAGCATCTCTCTAGAAGAAGGTTACTCTGATATACAACCTGCAACTTCATTTGCATCCAATGATAGGGACCAGTTCTTTTTAGGTAAATACATTTGATGTTCAGAAAGTGGGATTGGCTCCGTGCAAATCCTTTCCTCACTTAAAAAAGCTTCAAGCACAGGCATCACTTGATATGTGACTTTTTTTGTGATGCATGGTATTGCTGGCCATAGGCAAGTCCCTAGCAGGACTAAAAGGCCACATCAAAGATGCTCATGCTTCAGTATCAAGCGATGGCATTACTCGAAATCGAATTGCAGCCATCATGTTTGTAGATATGTGTGTATGTATGTACAGAGTATTGATGTTGAACTCCCGTCGGTTCCTTCGACAAATGCTCCAATTTTTCGAACAACGGAACTGTATACTCGTGAAATTAACGAGCAAGAGGATGAACACTCTACGGACACGTAAACTCTTAACGTAGTTCTCAAGGGAGATTCAAAGTGACGCACCCCGTCGCTGGAAATCGAACTCATGACCACATTAACCACTAAGCCACATTAATTCCCTCATACATATATATATACAAATATATATAATATTCAACTATCATTACCCACATACTGCCGTTTTACTCACTACTTAACGAAATTGTCTGCACTCGGAGTTATATGTTTGTATTTCTCACGTACAAATCATATAATATCATTGAGTGAGCAAGTGACGGCCAGAGTTACATGGACTCTCTTCGGGGAGATTCATAAACCAATTTTTATTTCTTTTCTCCGCTGGTGGATTTGCTTCGAATGTAAGTTGAGCGTTTCCTATTTTTCTTTTTGTGCGATATGTATATATATATATGTGTGTGTGTGTGTGTGTGTGTGTGTGTGTGTGTGTGTGTGTGTGTGTGTGTGTGTGTGTGTGTGTGTGAGTGCGCGTATAT
>OZ024745.1:53641299-53651299 GCA_964016885.1 Eledone cirrhosa
AGTAATATCTTATCACTCCATCATTTCCTTTTTAATCTGCAGCACAAAGCATATGAAACTACACCACATAAAATACAACACAGAAATGAGGGGTAAAATTGTAAAGAATACTACAGACGAGTCAAGCTAATATTAAAACTAAACCCAATGATAAAAATAAGACGATAGGTTTAAATACCCTAGCTATCATAGTAATAAACAACAGCATCAACGTAATACTTGGGAGGATGAGTAAACTGAACAGTGTTGCTAATGGGTTACACACCAGGTGAATTACATAACATATATCTACACGGGGAGGACTGAGTCTGATACAGATAGAATTCTACTATGAAGTAGCAACAGTGGGACCAGAGAAATACACACAAGCAAAGGGAAACTGTACTGTTTAGGGTAATAAGTACGTACACATTCATAGACACGACTGAGTCGGGAGAAGGTGGGGGTAGGGGTGATGACTCTTTAATTGGTCACTGGAGCCAAAAATATTGAGAAGAATACATTTGACAAAAACAATGAAGCATTACAAGAAACGAGTAAACACAAGGAAAATGGGCAACAAAAGTAACTAAGAATAATTACAAAAATTCCCTAATGGAGGGAAACAGCGGCCTGTAGTAATTAAAGAACCCCACAGATCTGAGATCACCCCGATCCCCAAGGGCAAATTACCTCTCTTATCACTATCCTTTCTAGCCTACAGGTTCATGCTTAAAGTAGGCCATTCAAAAGGACTATTTTCGCTACATTTATTCATCTTTTAACAAATATACTTGAAGGCAGCACTTCCTTCACCACCTTCACCTAACTTTTCAAATGGAACTTTAAAATATCGATTAACGTTTTGCCGTAGAGTATATTTGCCATATGGGATATTACAAGGGCAGGTTGCATAGATTGCGAGAGTTTATGACGGTCGAACGATGATGAGTGTGAGGAAAAAAATTACTTCTAATTTAAGCCAAAACATTGTGAGGGGGAGAAGTTGATTCCATCGGTCCTAGTACTTGACTGGTACTTAATTTTATTGACCTTGGAATGGTGTGAAGCAAAGTTGACCTCGGTGGGATTTGAACTCAGAACGTAAAATGCCTGAATAAATTTAATAAAGTATTTTGTTTGACGTTGTTACGAATTCATCATAATCCTTATCTTTATTGTTATTATGTTTTCATAATCATCATCTTCATTGGGGTGGGTGGGGGCCGAAATAATAGTTTCTTATATAAGCACAAGGCCAGCAACTTTGGGGGAGGGGAAAGTCGATTAAATCGATCCCAGTGCGTGACTAGTACTTTATTTTATCGACCCCGTAAGGATGAAAGGCAAAGTCAACCCCCGCGGGATTTGAACTCAGAATGGCGTCCGACTCTCTACCGATACTGAATGTGTAGTAATCCTTGTGATCATTCATATCTGTTATTGCTGCTGCTGTTGTTGTTGCCTTTGTTGATTTTGCTGATTCTGATGATGATGATGTTTAGACAATTCTTCCTTAATGCTTGCGCTTTGCCCACAAGCGGCTTTGAGAGCTTAGTACTACATGTCAGCGAATCACCTGTCAAATTGAGAATGTCTCTTGCCGCCTGTAGCGCAGTGAACTGTTGCACCTTTCTCTTTTCTCTTCCCATCTCTTTCGCTTCCTCTCTCCTTCATTCTTTCTATCCTTCACTCTTTTTCTTTCTCACCTTCACTTACTGTTTTTCCTTCTTCTCTCTCTCTCTCTCTCTCTCTCTCTCTCTCTCTCTCATGTCTCCTCTCTCTCATGTTTCCTCTCTCTCTCATGTCTCCTCTCTCTCTCTCATGTCTGCTCTCTCTCTCTCTCTCTCATGCCCCCCCCCCTCTCTCTCTCATGCCCCCCCCCCTCTCTCTCTCTCCCTCTCTCTTGTCTCCCCTTCTCACTCTTATTTCCTCTCTCTTTCTCTATTATATATATCTCCGTAGTTCGTATGTTTACAAGAAACAAATGTTGTTATTACTTGTATGAATTACTTAGTGTTCCTCCTTTACAATAGTCAGTTGTTTACTGAAACATTAAAGGGCCGGCTGGATTAAGAGGTCTGACAACATTTCACTTTTCTGTTCACATTGAAAGGAAAAGTCCTCTAGAGAGAACCTTTCCGTCCATTCCTCAATTATCGATGACATGAATTACCTGTAAAATACTGACTCCACAAAATTATTTATCTACCCTACGTAGCACCCTGGACAAATGTCTTCTACCATAGCCAGATATCATTCTGAGCCTTATATCTCGAAGTTTCCTTTTGTAATCAGATTCCGACATCGATTCAAAAAGCTGCGCCACGTTCTCTCAATGTGGGTGCACCTATGTCTTGATTTCACTCCCTTTCTTTCTCCTCTCTCTCTATCTCTCTCCACCACCACCATCACCACTCTCTCTTTCCATCTCATCTCTTTATTTCACTCACATCTTTCTTTTCCATCACAACTACCACCCTATCTATAATATATATATATATATATACATATATATATATATATATACATATATATATGTATATATATAAAAACAAATAACGAAACGAAATTAAATTTCGTTTCGTTTGTAACTCACTTTTGTATGACTGACGCTTAAACAATTGAGTTAAAAATGTACATCCACATATGTATACTGAAATACTAGTATGCATATGAATACACACACGTGTACATATGTAGATGTACCGAGTTTTTCACTGGTCACTTTACTGTGAGTGTCCAGCTATTCTGTATGTAAACACACAGACAAACCGGTTTTTAGAGTCATACTGGTTTTTGAGGAAACACCTTTCCTCTATTCTCCAGAAAGCCAGACAAGGAATATTGGACTAGTTTCGATGTTGTTACATCTCATCAGCAATATTTACCCATCTTCCGGCCTTTCTAGAGAATCGTAAAAGCACATATCGTTATATGCTTTTTCTATGAAAATTAGTAGTGGGCAGACTAATTTGCATAGAGCGTGAGTACGTACCGGTTTTTTATCGTCTCCGTTGAACCGGTACGTACTCACGCTCTATGCAAATTAGTTTGCCCACTACTAATTTTCATAGAAAAAGCATATAACGATATGTGCTTTTACGATTCTCTAGAAAGGCCGGAAGATGGGTAAATATTGCTGATGAGATGTAACAACATCGAAACTAGTCCAATATTCCTTGTCTGGCTTTCTGGAGAATAGAGGAAAGGTGTTTCCTCAAAAACCAGTATGACTCTAAAAACCGGTTTGTCTGTGTGTTTACATACAGAATAGCTGGACACTCACAGTAAAGTGACCAGTGAAAAACTCGGTACATCTACATATGTACACGTGTGTGTATTCATATGCATACTAGTATTTCAGTATACATATGTGGATGTACATTTTTAACTCAATTGTTTAAGCGTCAGTCATACAAAAGTGAGTTACAAACGAAACGAAATTTAATTTCGTTTCGTTATTTGTTTTTATCGTCTCCGTTGAACCGGTACGTACTCACGCTCTATGCAAATTAGTCTGCCCACTACTAATTTTCATAGAAAAAGCATATAACGATATGTGCTTTTACGATTCTCTAGAAAGGCCGGAAGATGGGTAAATATTGCTGATGAGATGTAACAACATCGAAACTAGTCCAATATTCCTTGTCTGGCTTTCTGGAGAATAGAGGAAAGGTGTTTCCTCAAAAACCAGTATGACTCTAAAAACCGGTTTGTCTGTGTGTTTACATACAGAATAGCTGGACACTCACAGTAAAGTGACCAGTGAAAAACTCGGTACATCTACATATGTACACGTGTGTGTATTCATATGCATACTAGTATTTCAGTATACATATGTGGATGTACATTTTTAACTCAATATGTATATATATATTATATATATATATATATATATATATGTGTATGTATATATATATATATATATATATATATATATATATATATATATATATATATATATACATATATATATATATATATATATATATATATATATATATATATATATATATATATATATATATATATATATTTATAAAGATAGATAGATAGATAGATAGATAGATAGTTAGATAGATAGAGTGGTGGTATATATATATATATATTCCCCACTACTACACTCTCTCTTTGTCTCTCCTCTCACTATCTCTCTTAGTCTCTTTCCACTACCACCCTCTCCCTCTCTCTTTCTCTATGGATGTAAGGAGCCAGAAGAAACACTGCAATGATATTTTTTCCGACACTCTACCAATTTTGCCAATCCGGGAGAGAGACTGTCGATTATATCGACCTCAGTATTTAACTGGTACTTTATTTTATCGCCTACGAATGATGAAAGGTAAAGTTGATCTCCGTCAGATTTGAAATCTGAACCTAGAGATAGAACAAACGCTTCAAAGTATTTTGTCTGACGCTCTAACGATTCATGATCGAATATTAAGAAATACATATTACGAAAGTAAGCACGGCTGAATGTGTAAAAAGTTTGCTTCGAAATCATGTGATCGCTCGTTTGATCCCATTGCGTGTCGTTTTGAACCAGTGTCGGCAAGAGCCGGAGAATGAAATTGGTTTGACGGTGACAGTGCGGATACAGTGTCATGTAATGTGTCAGATTGATTCGGCTTAAGATGGAATACTCAGCCACATACACGTATATTTAACTAGTCAGACATTGATATGGTCAAACAACTTTTTAATTGATTCTCAGCAGATTAAGTGTGACAGTGACACAATATGCGACAATATTTGCCTTTGAATTATAGGTTCAATCAAATTAGCGGACCTTCAAATAGTTCTATTTATCTAATATTACTCAGAAAGATTGGATCAATGTACAGCTATATTAAGGGGCACTTGCCCAAAATACTCGACAGTTGGATCGAACCCGGAGGCTCATGGTCATGAAGCGAGCTTCTTAACAATTCGGCGATGCTGGATTCATTAGAAGTTGATGCTAACTCCATTTCTTCAACTGTATTTATTTTATTGAACTATAAAAGC
The DNA here is from genome assembly GCA_964016885.1 of Eledone cirrhosa. Classification (NCBI taxonomy): domain Eukaryota; kingdom Metazoa; phylum Mollusca; class Cephalopoda; order Octopoda; family Eledonidae; genus Eledone; species Eledone cirrhosa. The sequence goes on from OZ024745.1 coordinate 53,646,289, forward strand.
ATGAAAGGTAAATTTCAACCAATGGGATTTGAAATCTAGACGTTAAGATTCTTAACTAAATACCACATGGCATTTTGTCAGCTGTTCTCAATATTCTGCCAATTTACCGCCCTGTTAAACAGTCAAATATGAACAACGTTCCAGAGAAACTATTAAGCGTAATGCAACTACGCCAATGTCTCAGATATGTTGTATGGTGAGTTTTAAAAAAAACTTTGATCAACTAAAATTATCGAAGCAATTAGTAAACAGAATCTTCCTCTGGGGGTGTTTAAAACTAAAAACAACAAGCTCAGGAAATCATGCGACGTTTCCTTAATACCATCTCCCCTCTCTCTCTCTCTCTCTCTCTTTCTCTCTTTCTCTCCCTCTCTCCCCCTCTCTTTCCCTCGCTCTCCTTCTTTCTCTCTCTCTCTCTCACCCTCTTTCTCTCCCTCTCTACATCACTCGTTTTCCCAGTGTTGTTTTTCTTATCAACATGACAATAGTAAAATAAAATGTTTGCCAACCAATGATTCTCTTTCTTTTTTTTTTTTTTTCGTTTTCTTTGTTTATATTTTTCCCTTTGTCTTCTTTTTCCCCTCTTCTTCATTTGAACATTCTCCAGTATTAATGGTCTCATCAGAGAAATAGCAATTTCTTACTCTTTTGAAAACTTCGACTATTGAAACAGATGTTCGAATCACGGAAATTCTTGGCAGCAGAAACACTTTCTCCTTCAGACAAAGTCGGAAATAGTATATGTGTCCGTATATATATGTATAAAGATACACACACACACACACAAACACGCGCGCGCGCGCGTGTGTGTGTGTATGTGTGTGTGAGGGGTGGTGTATAGAAATCATGCGAAGTTTTCTTAATACCATCTTTTTCTCCTTTTCTTTCTCGCTTTCTCTCTCTCTCTCTCTCTATATATATATATATATATATATATATATATATATATATATATATATATGAATGTACGTATGCATATGTGTGTGTATGTATGTTTGTATGTATGTTGGCAAAAACTTTTCCATTGAGAAACGAGTACGAAAAGATTAGTAAATAATTGAAAATGCGGAGAAGACTTTTCTGCCAAAAGGTAAGTATAGCAATATTGAAATCATACTAAAAGTAACAAAAAAAAAATCAACATCAAAAGCGTTGTTTTTCAAGTATAATGACTTAAATAAAAACGATTTCTCAAAAGAAAATACATATTATTTGTGACAAAAGGCCTGTCTAAAGAGGATAATTAATACACGTATTGCTATTCTCAAGTCTGGGCGAAGCAATGGGGTGGAGGTTAGTTATATTTAAAAGTTGGTATTGTTTTATAATCTATACAATGAAACCAAAGATGGCGGATATGATAAATTCAGCAGGTCTATTTTATCATTACCCTATTTCATGTTAGGATCCTAGACAGCTAATTTGAACAATCTTCGATCTATATAGCTGTAGAGGTACTGTCGTTGAAGAGCCCAAAGTTGACTCTGTTCGAGTATATATTTTGATAAAAGGCATTCAAACAGTCGCCTTTTTTTCTTTTTCTATTTTTTCCTTTTACTTTTGAGAAATGCTGTATCCCAGAATACATTGTCCAAATGTGTCCTCTTTTAAGATGGTATTGAGGTGTGTTTAGTTGTTATTTCTAGTAAGAGGCGTCACAAAGTAGTTAATATTAGTTAACATAGATTAGTGTTGTTAGTGGCAGCAATGAAGAAATCAGTGTTTTGATTAACATGCAGTGCAAGAAGAAAAATGCACACCACCAGTCTATGTACCACAGAATACATTACCCCAATTGTATCCTGTTTTAAATTGGTATGGGCTGGTTTAAGTGGTGGTTAATTGCTATTACTTGTCGGTGATGCAACTACGTAAGAAGTGCATATAGGTTATGGCAATGTGATCTAAACGCCACCAACTTTGATATGCTCTAAATGCAGATACGGTTTCCCTCTTACAAATTATTTAGCGATTATAGAAAAGTAATCGTTGAAACGTTATAGTAGATAAGGCAAAAGAGGATATATATCATTCCGTTTGTAGATGTAGGCAACTCCCTTAAGGCATAGGGAATGTCCTTTGTACAACTTCAGAATAACTATAGTTGTGTGAGGAGTGTGGAGAGACATGCTTTTCTCACGTACATACAAGCACTGAGATTAGCACAGGCACACATACACTCACAAACACGCACATACATACGCTCACACTCGAACACAAATGTTCTCTCTCAAACGCACACACACACACACACACACACACACACACCCACACACACACACCTGCAAATTGAATTCATCTCACTCTCGCCATTAAACTGTCAACCAAGAATAAAGTAAAATAAAACTTATGGCTGAACCGGCAGTTCTCCCTAACATTGCCAAGACAAAATTTTTGGAATATAATTCATAGACCCCGAACTAAAAGTCCTCCGTCTTTCTTCTCGTCGACAACCTCAGTCTCGCCGAGCAAGTCATTCTCACTTGTCCCTCACTGGTTCTCTATAAACTCTAGAGGAATTTTTACTTACCGCATTGCCCGATTAGTGAAGGACTGTGAGTGCCTCACAAAATTCTAGATACCAGGCACCCAGTGTCGCCTTCGTTTGACCAACGACTGCAGCTCAGTCAAAGAGACGAGCTGCGATAAGACTTGTCTGACAAAGGGCGACCACACCTATTCACCATTTAGGAAACTGCCGTAGTCTCAACGCATGTTTGCACAACATCAACCACGGCATGCCAAGACCCCAGCGTGAAGTTTGGACTGGTGCAATGCACGATGGTCAGGCAGTAGAAGATGACGGATTCGATGAGACCAGTGCCGATTACCTCAATATACAAAGAATAATAATTATTTCTACTTTTGGCACAAGGCCAGCAATTATCCCAGTGTATTACTGGTACTTTATTTTATCGACCCCGTAAGGATGAAAGAATACAAAGAATAATAATTGTTTCTACTTTAGGCACAAGGCCAGCAATTACCCAGTGCATTACTGGTACTTTATTTTATCGACCCCGTAAGGATGAAAGGCAAAGTCAACCTCGGCGGGATTTGAACTCAGATCGTAATAATAATGGTTTCTGATTTAGGTCAACAATTTACGGGAGGGAAATATCGATTAAATAGGCCCCAATGAGTTACTGGTACTTTATTTTCTGGGGCTGATAAGGATGAAAGGAAAAGCTAACCACGGTGGGAAGAAGAAGAAGAAGAAGAAGAAGAAGAAGAAGAAGAACAACAACAACAACAACAACAACAACAACAACAACAACAACAACAAAAACAGCATTTGTTTTGTTCAGATGAAAAAAGAATAGATGAAAACGAAGAAATAAAGGAAAAAAATAAAAAAGAACAGCAATGATAATCTCTTTATAATATATAACCAGCAATTCCTCTGTCTGTCTGTCCGACAGTGGAAACACGTGCGCGCGTGCGAATGTTTTTTGCGCACGCGTAAAGAGAGAGTGAGAGTGAAAGAAAGAGACAGACTACAAGAGGGGGATAGCGGGAGGGAGAGGGGGGGAATTGAGGAGTGCTACAGAAACATATATATATTTCTGTGTTGTGTAATATATATATATATACACACACAGAAATATATATATATACACACAGAAATATATATACATTTCTGTGTGTGTAATATATATATATATACACACAGAAATATATATACATTTCTGTGTGTGTAATATATATATATATACACACAGAAATATATATACATTTCTGTGTGTGTAATATATATATACACACAGAAATATATATACATTTCTGTGTGTGTAATATATATATATATATACACACAGAAATATATATACATTTCTGTGTGTGTAATATATATATATACTAGCAGAAAACCACCCGGTGGGTGGTTTTCTGCTAGTCTATATATATAAAACTGAGGATGTCTGTGTGTGTGTGTGTGTGAGTTTGAATCCCTAAAACTCGAGAACCACTCAACCGACTCTTTTCAAACTTTACACATGTAATACTTGTTTCTGAGCAAAAATAATTTCAAATTTTCAATGCCCTAGAGACCGCATTAGGCGATTTAGCGATCTCTCTATATAATTCTTAGTCTTTCTCTTTTTAGATAGATACATACATATAACGTTGCGCCCTTATAATATGTGTCTGTATGTCTGACTGTCTGCATTACGTCACTTCCCTGAGGATGTCTGTCTGTGTGTGTCTGTGAGTTTGAATCCCTAAAACTCGAGAAGTACCCAACCGACTTTTTTCAAACTTTACATGTGTATTACTTATGTTTCAACTTTTTTAACCTTTAGGGCCTGCATTAGGTGAAAAACTGCGTTTTTTCAGGTTTTTAGGGGTTTTTTGAGTCGTTACGTCAGACTGATTTCCTTGAAATTGTAACTATGTATTAGTCAGTCTTTTCTTCGTACGGTGAGCAAAGAAAATCCAACTTTTTTATGGCCTAGGGCCCGCGTTAGGTGAAAATTTCTCTTTTTTTAGCTTTTTAGGGCTTTTTTGAGGCGTTACGTCTAGCCGATTTTCACGAAATTTCAAGGCATATTATGCACATAAAAGAAATTCATTTTCTTGATCCCCTAGGGCCCGCATTAGGTGAAAACCTGCATTTTTCCTGCTTCATCGAGGAAAATCTTAACGATTATCCAGCCTTCAGAGTATTCAGTTTATTTTCTTTACATATTGTCCAGGCATGCAGTTTTTCCACGATTAGGTCTGTTGGCGGCTCGCATTCCAAAATACCTTATCCCGTGCAACGCCGGGTACCACTGCTAGTAAGATTATATTTCTCGCTAAAGTAATTGATAGAAAGCAATAATTATCCTTTTGGGGGATGGGGACACTGCTGCATGCTTTCAAGGACAGAGTTCCCTATATGGAAAAAAATATTGAAGAGTTTCGTGAAAATATGGTCCGACTTCAGGACTCTCTCAACAGAGATCTATCCCAATTTTTGGAAACTAGAAAGCAATCGCTCTGAGCATATTTTATGATACTTCAATGACCT
>OZ024745.1:53656299-53663799 GCA_964016885.1 Eledone cirrhosa
CACGTGTGTATACGCACGTACGGTGACATATACACGCACGCTCGCTTAAAGAGCAATAGTAGAGAAGCTGATCAATCCAAAACTGAAAGTCAGTTCATTGAGTGAGTTCAGCAAGAGAGGGGAGAGGTTATTGTGTGTAACCTTTGTACTTGGCAAATGCCATCATTAGAAAAACCTCTCACGATTGTAGGTGTCAAAACATGCCACTCTTTCACGCAATTCAATTTTTCTACTTTCGACTGCCAGTTCAGGCAACGGTTTAATTGCCACGAGTAGCGTGCTACAGTCATAGATTGGATTTTATTTGTTTAGTTATTTATTTATTCGTTTATTTATTTATTAGACTGTTTGTTTGTTTGATTGTTTGGGCGATGTGGAGGGTAAAAGATACAGTATTCGATCAATGAATAATTATATGTATACTATTATTTTTAACCAAAATGCCTGCTTTTTCTCCAAATTTTGTTCCGTTCTTTCCTTCTATCAGTCGCTATCTTTCTATTTCTTATATTTCTCATTCTATTTTCTGGTAAATTACGAGTATCCGAAAAGTTTAAAATATGTTCTTATTATATCAAGCGTGAAACTAATACATTTCTTCGTTGTACTATATTGTTTGCCTTGTGTTTCTGTTTACTCTCTCTCTCTCTCTCTCTCTCTCTCTCTATATATATATATATATATATATATATATATATATATATATATATATTTATTTCTCTCTCTTTCTCTTTTTCTTTCTGTCTCTCTCTCTCCCTCTTTCTCTTTATATATATGTGTATATACACGCACACGCACACACACATATATATATATATATATATATATATATATATATATATATATATATATATATATATATATATATATATATACATGTGTGTATATATATACTCCAAGGTCACGGGAATCACTCCCGCGCAGATAGAAGAACACATCAACGCCGCCTGGACCAACATCTGCGACCGGCGGAAGCTCCCGAAGAAGCTGAGATACAACCTCCTCACGAGGAACAGCAGCCTACCGGCCTTCTACCACCTCGTGATAACACACAAACAGGGACCCGATCTGAAGATCAGGCCCATTGTATCGAGCGTGGAAGGACCACTCTACAAAATTTCATGGCTCCTAGCCAGAATACTCAAACCCATCTTAGACACCTTGCCGGGACACGTTAACAGCTCCGAGGAGGTGTTGAAGCGCCTGCATCAAATGGATTCCGACACCAGAAGGAATAACAGATATGCCTTCAGCCTTGATGTAGTCGCTCTCTACACCTCGGTCCCGGCACTCCCGGCCGTCAATATACTGATGGAACGCGTCCAATCCACCGACCTACACTGCTTCGGGCTCACCACCACTGACATCCACCAACTCCTATCCATCGTCGTCGACAACATCTACTTCGGATTCCTTGACCAAACATACCAACAAACCTCGGGATTGCCCATGGGATCAAGCCTGTCGGGTGTGCTAGCGATCTCTTACATGGACAACCTCGATCGCAAGGCACTCAACGCCTGCCACCCCAACGCCGTCGCCTTTTTCTCAAGGTATGTGGACGATATCCTCATCCTCACATCTTCCCAAGACACGGCGAACAGAATCTATGAGACGTTCAACAACACGGACGAGAACATTGACTTCAGTGTTGAACACCCCAACGAAGACGGATCACTTGCCCTCCTCGACTTCCGAATCAACATCACGGAACAGGGAAGAATTCACTGCAACTTCTACCGAAAGGCAGCCTGCAGGGACCTGTTCGTTCACTACAAGTCCGCCCTCCCTAACAGTGCCAAAAGAGGATACATCACGGACGAGATCGCGCGAATCAAAAACAGATGCAGCGATCCCGCGAGTGGTGTTACTCATACCAAGCGATTCCTCGAGGTGCTGGAGACGAACGGGTACCCTACCTCGCTCACAGACAGAGTAGGAGACACCAGACCCAAGAGACCCAGAGGCACCCAAGGCAAGTGCTTCCTTAAAATTCCACACCTGGGCGAGAATACCACCAACGCTATCCGCAAGGCTATACGGAGGGAGGGCCTCGACATCCACCTGGCCCACTCGGGCCCCTCCCTGCGAAGATGCCTCTCCAGGAAACCCGGGAAATCAATTGACGCGTGCTCCCTCAGAGACTACCCGATACGCCATGCGAACTATTGCCTACGCACATACGTCGTGTATAAGATAGAATGCAACGAGTGCAACCAATACTATATAGGTAGCACAATCCAACCTTTGCACATCCGGATCAAGGAACACACTAAAATCAGGGCCTCGTCTTTCCGGAAACACATAGACAAATGCGGAAACAAAGACGGAAGGCCCATTGTCACAATTCTAGCGACTGAAAGAAACGTCGGCACGTTACGTATCAAGGAAGCACTTTTTATCAAACGCCTAGAGCTGCAAATAAACAATCGATCCGAGAGAAGCGAAATGAGTTGGCTGGTTTAAGTTAACAAACGATGCAGCAACACACGCACACACACACACAAGCGAGACAACAACACACGCACACACACACACACACACACACACAGTAGCATTCCACCATACGAACATACTACACTGCCAATACAGAGGAACAAGGCAACAACACACGCACACACACACACTCAAGCGAGACAACAGCACACGCACACACACACACAGTAACATTTAACAAACAGGCAGAGAATGGACTGAAAGCTAGCGCCACCCCACTCCCACAATTGAAAGAACTACTTCGGCCGCTGACCTCTGCCCGACCGACCCCATTTCATGCGCACGCGCGCTCTGCTGAATACCTCAGATATTCAAAACAACGAACAGTGGAGGACGCGTTTCGTACCTTTCCGACAGACAACCCTTCCCCCACCCCGGAAAAAAACCCCAGTTGATGGATGTGAATCCGAAATATATAGGGACAATTAAATCTCTCCCAAGGTAACTCTCTCTCGTGTTGTTATTTTATTTTATCCTTTATGCTCTTTCCTTCGTTCCTCTACACGTCTTGTACACGCCACGCATCTCAACGTACACCCACTTACATCTCTCTCCACCACCGGATCTTGTTACCCGGAGATTTACCCATTTGCATTGTCGAGGCTTCCAAACGACTTAAAGAAATTTACCATATATATATATATATATATATACATATATACATATGTATATATATATATATATATATATATATATATATATGCGTGCGTGTGTGCGGCAAGTTAGCAGAGTCATTAAAGCGTCGAAGAGAATGCTTCGTGCTATTGGTATGTATGTAATATCCGTATGCATGTATGAATATATGAAACTGTACCTGTTAATAGAGGTGTTTTCTGTATAATAGTTATTGCAAACATTATACATTAACTGAATACGTACTGAATGCATACAACGGTGTACGTGTTTTATTTTACAAAGAAACATATAGCAGTGAATTCGAAGTTCCAGTTTTAATTCACTCCTTTAATCTATATATTAATTTCAACAATGTCAGTATTCCGTATGTCATAATTCTCGATTATCATTGGTTCATAAGTTTCAAACGACTCCGCCCACCTCAACGACGCCAAACTTAAATTAATATGCATAATGCCAATGAGGGAGTGAGAGGGGAGAGTAAGAAACAGAGAGGCAAAGTGAACGCTGTGTTGGGTACACTATGTATATGTGTCAGTGTAGAGACATGTGTGATGTGTGTGGAAATAAGAAGGGCAGGAAAGCAATAACTATTAACATGTGTGTGTGTGTATGTACGTGCGCGTATGTTTATGTGTGTGTGCGTGCGTGCAGCGTTCAACAGAAAGTAAAAACTATCAACATGTGTGAGTGTGTGAGTGCACGGGTGCGTGTGTAAGTTTGCGTGCGTGTGCGCGTATCCATGCGTGTGTGTGTATGTACGTGCGGCGTTCCATAATCGCCACGCAGTTTATCTGTCTGTGTGCCTGTCTGTCAGTCTAACATACACAGAGTTGTGAAGGGAGTAGATAGGGACCTTTTTTTACATTCACGGACATCTTTTATATTTATTATTGTGTCATTTTTTGACAATTGCTCGAAATGAATACTGATAATAAAAGCAATTCGACTTTATCAAATAGTGAACTACAGCGGCGACGGCGTGCAGCCAGGAATGAAGAAAAACGGGCCGAACAGCGCCATCGGAACGCCGAACTTCAGAAGCGATGACGTTCCGCCGAGAAAAACATCCAATACAGTCATTTTGTCTTTTACTTGTCTTCTCTCATCATCTGTTTACCCGGGCGAAGCTGGGTACGTCAGCTAGTTGCATATATTTTTATATAGATATATGTGTGTGTGTGTGAAAGAAAGAGAGAGAAAGAGAGAGAGAGAGAGAGAGAGGGAGAGAGAGAGAAAGGGGTAAAGTGTGTGTGTACATATGTATACATATATATAGTTCATATATATAAGTTCCCTGTGAAGCAGTTTTTTCCAGTCATTGTTCCTCTCAATATGCAGTAAGCTCGAAGAGAGCTTGACTAATATACCTTTGTATCTGTGTAGTTCCTTGAATGCCTCTATGTAGCTGTCCTCCAATTTCAATCCTTTTGTGTATTGTTTTTTTTCTATGTCCGATTTTCTATTTTGGTGTGTGTTGAGAATGTCATATAAGCTTCTGAATAAATCATGCTCCGTTTTGTAAGTTAATATCACCATCACATATCATTCCTATATAAAACGAAAGAAGTTATTGTCGTTGTTATTGTAAGGCTAGTGGATGTCAAAGACTCTCGAGTGATTCATTTTGTCCACTTACGTTCTAAGTTCAAATCCCTTCGAGGAGGTCAGATTTTGCTTTCATCCTCATGAGGAGGTCAATTAATCCAAATATCTGTCAAGTGCTGTAGCCAATTTAACCGTCTGTAGCTCTTCTTGCGATATGTAACCTTGCGTAAATGTTAAATACGATTATTGTTATTGTAAGATCAATAAGAAGTAAAACGCCGTGAAATATTTAGTTTTATCTACTTACATTCTGAATTCAAATGCCACCGATGTCAACTTTACTTTGCAATGAACTTTGAACGTAGAGACAAAAGGGCTGTATCTACATATACAATGTTGCCGTTATGCTGTCGAAGGTCTCAGATTTAACACCTGCCCTTATTCACAAGTATTTGTTGGGCTGCTTAACTGGAGATTCCTCTAGTGGGACAATTCTGAGATGATCTGTTAACAGCACCATTCCCATCATACTTGCCCTGTCTGACGGCTTCACCTCCGGTTGCCTCCAAGAGACTCCCATCAAGAATTTCACCCCCATAGAAATTTGAATCCATATTTCTTGTCAGCTTCATTTTCATGACATTTACGTTTATGGAGTTTCACCACTACCAGTGCTTTTATTGTGTATACCACCACTAGGAATGACACTAGCCAAGGCTAACGACCTCTTTCTGTTTTTTTTACTGCTATTTTTATTTCTGTTTCCGCTGGTGTTACTGCCTGTTCCAGCTATCACTGAAGCTATGACTGTGTTGGTAATGATAGCAGTGCTGGGGTGGTGAGGTTGGGAAGGGTGTTGTTTGATATTGTTACTTTTTTTAAAAACATTTCTGATAACGAGAACAGCACTAACAACATCAATGGCATCCACGCCACCACCATTTCCAGTAGCTGCTGCTGCTGCTACTGGAAATGGTGGTGGCGTGGATGCCATTGATGTTGTTAGTGCTGTTGTCGTTATTTTGTTTTCGTTTTGTTATGTGAGTGATGGTGCTTGTTTTGCCTGAGTGAAGTGCAGCGGTACCAGACTCTAAATAGACTGGTGCCGGCTTTTCTATCCAAGTCATGTAGAGCTGCTATTGAACCTTATCAAAAGGGAGTGATATTGTTTCTTTTATAGATAATTTGTGCTATCTCTTCTCCATTAGTTATTGTTAGTACTATCATCATCATCATAATCATCATAATCATCATCATCATCATCATCAACATCAACATCATCATTATTATTATCATTATTATTGCCAACCCACCGAGGTTAACTTTGCCTTTCATCCATACAGAGGTCGATAAAATAAAGTACCAGTAATGTACTGGTTAATTGCTGGCCTTGTACCAATAGTAGAAACAATTATTATTGCCAAAGGGTGGTGAGTTTGCAGTACCGTTAGAGCGTCGGAAACCATGCTTTGCAGCATAGAGTTACGGCCCTTTACCGTCTGAGTTCAAATCCTGCCGAGGTTAACTTTGGCTTTCATCCTTACGGGGTCGATAAAATAAAGCACCAGTAATGCACTGGGTAATTGCTGGCCTTGTGCCAAAACTAGAAACAATTATTATTTGCCTTTCGCCCTACCGTGGTCCATAAAAATAGTACGAGTGAAGTACTGGAGTTGATTTAATTGTCTTTCCCTTCCCTAAAAATGACTGACCTTGTGCCTAAATTAGAAACCATTATTATTGTCGTGGATTGGCAGTATCGGTAGAGGGTCGGGCGCCATCCTTTGACGCATAGAGTTACGGCCCTTGCCATTCTGAGTTAAAATCCCGCCGAGGTTAACTTTGCCTTTCATCCTTACGGGGTCGATAAAATAAAGTACCAGTAATGCACTGAGTAATTGCTGGCCTTGTGCCAAAAATTAGAAACAATTATTATTGTCGTTGTGGTTTTTATTACGTCTGCGTTTTGTTTAATTCCTTTGTTTTCTTTATTATTATTCTTAATATCGCTGTTCTTAATATCGCTGTTGCTACAAATACTACTGATATAACTCTTGTTCTTGTCGTTTTTGTCGCAGTATTTGCCATTGTTTTTGTTGTAGTGCAAGTAATCCTTAATCCCCACCACCACCACTATTACTACTACTACTACCACCACCACCTATGCTATTTTGTATGAGGAAGAAACTATTTCTTGCTTTAATTGAGCAAAAAGAAAAGAAAAAGAAGAAAAGAAAAATATATAGTATAACGTTCCATGTGTTTTAGAAAACCGATTAAAAATAAAACAAATTAATTGCATTTTTGTTGTATTCAGCTCAATGTCATTGATACTGTTGTTGGAGTTGTTATTGCCATTCATACTGTTGTTATTGTTGTTGATGTTTTTGTCATTGACAATGATTTTGTTGTTGTTGTTGTTCTTATTGTTGTACTTGTTGCTACAAGCAATTCTCTGCTTGTTTGTCTTGCTAAAACAGTTTTGGATAGAATTATTAGTGTTTGTCTTTCAGATATTGTTCTTGCTGCTGCTATTGCTGCTCTAGCTACTGCTGCTAATGATGGAGATGTAGCTATTTCTAGCAGATCAAGTGACCGCTTCAAGACTCACTTAGTGGCTCTTTTTTTGTTGCCGATTTTGTTTGTGATGAGGTTGTTATTGATATTACTGGTGTTGTTACTATAGTCATTCTTAACGGCAAATGAAATTCCTGTTTTTATCCTACTTCTAGTTGTTGTTATTGTTGTTGTTTGTGTTGTTGTTGTCATTGTGATTCTGGTTGTTGCGTGACAATCTTGTTACTAGGCGTTTTGTTTTTG
>OZ024745.1:53668799-53671299 GCA_964016885.1 Eledone cirrhosa
TATTATATACACATACGCAACCTCACTTATACACAGATACACATAAGTTATATTATAATAATAAAGAATAATATATATATATATATATATATATATACATATATACATATATATACATACATACATACATATACATACATACATATAAACATATACATACATAAATACACACATACGAATAAAGACATATATTCACACATAGACACCTATATATATATATATATATATATATATATATATACATATATATATATATATATACACACATATATATACACAGACACATATACACACTCACATATATATATGTGTGTGTGCGCACACACACATATATACACACACACACACAAATACACATAAACACATACATATGCATACATGCACACACACACACATATATCACATAGATACGAAGATAAACATATAAATAGAGAGACATACATATATATACAACACACATACACACACATACATACACACGCATATACATATACATATATATATACATATATATATTCCTATATATACATGCATACACATATATACACATATATACACATACATACACATATACGTACACACATTCACATACACATACATATATAATGCATATATACACATATATACATACATATACACACTCATATATACACACGCAATCTTACATTCATATTTGCATGCGCATATATGTATTTTTATATTTAGATATAAATACCCAAACCTATATAGACACCTACCTACATATATATTCATACATAGACGCTTACAAATACAGATGATAATAGTATGGGGGAAAGGGGGGGTTTGGAGAAGGGGATCAAAGTAAATATATGTTTCAAGAAACATAGAAAATTTTCCGTATCTTTATCCAATGTATGTTCTTACATATTTTCAGTGTTAGGAAATACGACAAACAAGAACTAAGGCAAAATCTATGCATCTCAAAATAAATAAGTATACCATTAATCATATGTTAACTAAACCAAAGATAGTCAACATATTGATTTCTAAGGTGTAAATTAGTTAGGTTTATAATATTTGAAGCAGAATTTTGAAGTCAAACAGTAGTAGATTATTAATTACAGTATAACTAAATTAAAGTTAATAACGTTATGGTATCAATATTAGGAAATGAATTTAGTAATAGGGAAAAAAAACACAAATAAAAATAAAATAAAGTATTACATCGGTAGTAGAATATAAATTATATGTTAACTAAATTAAAAATTATATATTTATTTCAATAGTATATGTTAATTAGGTATACAATACATAAAGCAGATACTGTATTTCATCAATAGCATAATATAATTATATGCAAATAGAAATCAAAATTAATACGCATACATATACATATACATACACATACACATATACATATATATACACACATATATATATATATATATATATATATATATATATACACATATATACATACATACACATATACATACACACACACACATACACATACACATATACATATACATATCTTTTTCAAAAAATTGCATAGAATATATTAACTAGGTATATATCCAAAACACATCCCATTCTATGATTACATGACATTCTGCAATTCGTCTGTATAAGGATACTAATTTTAAGCAAATTAAAATTAAAATTTTTAGGTTGATTAAAACTAAAACCAAATAATAAATATATTTCTAAAATGTATATTAATTAGGTCTATAATACTAAAAATTATTTCTCTGTCATTGGATACACGATATTATTTTGTTATATTTTATCTGTAAAAGAGTTATAATAAAAGGTTTAAATAAATTAAATTTATTTATTTTAATTTATTTAAACCTTTTATTTAAACCTTTTATTTAAACCTTTTATTATAACTCTTTTACAGATAAAATATAACAAAATAATATCGTGTATCCAATGACAGAGAAATAATTTTTAGTATTATAGACCTAATTAATATACATTTTAGAAATATATTTATTATTTGGTTTTAGTTTTAATCAACCTAAAAATTTTAATTTTAATTTGCTTAAAATTAGTATCCTTATACAGACGAATTGCAGAATGTCATGTAATCATAGAATGGGATGTGTTTTGGATATATACCTAGTTAATATATTCTATGCAATTTTTTGAAAAAGATATGTATATGTATATGTGTATGTGTATGTGTGTGTGTGTATGTGTATGTGTATGTATGTATATATGTGTATATATATATATATATATATATATATATATATATGTGTGTATATATATGTATATGTGTATGTGTATGTATATGTATATGTATGCGTATTAATTTTGATTTCTATTTGCATATAATTATATTATGCTATTGATGAAATACAGTATCTGCTTTATGTATTGTATACCTAATTAACATATACTATTGAAATAAATATATAATTTTTAATTTAGTTAACATATAATTTATATTCTACTACCGATGTAATACTTTATTTTATTTTTATTTGTGTTTTTTTTTCCCTATTACTAAATTCATTTCCTAATATTGATA
>OZ024745.1:53676299-53688799 GCA_964016885.1 Eledone cirrhosa
GATGCGATGCTATTAAAAACAAACTTAACAATCGAAATTCCGGGGTACAAAACTTTATGGTGTTGTAAAACAATTACACCTTGCACCCTGAAATTAAGTGTGATCTCTCATTTCTTTCGTCAATAGCAATAATGAGAGTGGGATGTATAAATGCAGGTGAACTAAGTCATACCTGAATGCAAGGTCACCTGCTAAGATAAAACAAATCTCGAGAATTATAAGTGATAGCCACCATTAATACAGAAATATCTGAACCACATGTACTTCCACTTCGAAAGTGACTCGCGGAGGTTTCCCCCCCTATTGGAGAATTTTTGTTGTTTGAATTTTTTTAATTTGTTTTTTACACATTTCTATTTTCTTGTTATAACCTTTTTACACGGCCAAAACCCACTTTGTATCGTCCTATACCGTTCTGTGCCGTCTGTAATGTTTTTCTTCGTGTTAGCCCTTGTGGACAATAAAGAAACCATTATTATTATTATTATTATTATTATTATTATTATTATTAGTGTTGTTCTTTGAGTCTCAGCACCTTCACCTGATCGTTTTCTATCACCGACTCTGGCTTATGCTCATACCACTTCTCAGAATGTGGTAAATTGTTTACTTTGCATATGTGCCAGTGGATCAACCTGCCCATCACATCATGTCTCCAGCGTTTATAGTATGTCTGGGCTAGGTGTTTACACTCGGATACAATGTGAGCCACAGTCTCCTCTCTCTCTCCACAGATCCTGCACAGTGGGCTAGCCTCATCCTTGTAAATATGGTGTTTCAGCCACTTCGTTTTGAGGGCCTGCTCTTGCGCAGCCATTAGCATTCCTTCTGTAGCCTTTTTAAGGTCTCCTCTTTTCAACCAGTTCCATGTCTGTGGATCTCTGAATTCAATTTTCTCAAAGAAGGTACTATGAAGGAATTTTTCATGAAGGTTGCTCTTTCTCCTTGTTGTTATATTATTATTATTATTATTATTATTATTATTATTATTATTATTATTATTATTATTATTATTATTGGCGACCTACGTAGGAAATCGTATTATCGTGAGCTCCGCAAAGGTTTGTTATTTCCGTTTGTTTAAAAATTGCCATTTATGGAAAATTTTATTGTAAACTGTTTATAAGCACACATACATTGTTTTCCGAAAAGGACACCCAAAAAGATTGGGGCCTTGTGCCCAAAATTTTAACTTTTATTATTATCCAAAAATTTCTTTGAAAAAAAATGGCTAATTCCCCTGTGCACGAAGCAGCTGAAAGCCTTCCTCACAAAATAACACCTCACACCGACACCACCATTGTAAATGTTACTACGTTTGCCAACACAAAAAAAAATATAAGCAGTAGCAATATTTTAAATTTGTCTCAGGCAGACATTCATTTCCCGCCATTACCAATGACTGCAGGTGTTAAACCCTCCACCACCACCACCACCGCGACAACCACCACCACCACCACCACCGCGACAACAGAAACAAAAGAAGAAAAAAATAAATTAACTCGTGACGTCGAAATGAAATCAAGCAAAATGGACTCTTCCCCACCAAAGACGACTGACGTCACCACCACCACAACTGAAAATAAAATTAATATTAACGATAGCAACAACAACAACAATGACATTATAAAACCGACCCTCAGTTTCGCCATCGTAGCAAAACAATTCGAAGCGTTCACGGTAACTCAAGAAGATTTAGAAAATGCCAAACAAATGGTAAAGAAAGATGGGTACAGGGTCAGCCTCACCCCCCACCTAATAAAATGGAGCATCGGCGCCTGTGCACCGTGTCGTATAGAACAATAAATGTAAAATCGCGCCGAGTGGAACGGGCATCCGAGTCCCAAATCCAAAAAGCTTTGGGACATGTGTGGGCAAGAAAAACCCACATCAGACGTGGGCAAAAGTATGGAACCGTGGATGTGTTCTTTGAAACACCAGAGGAGGCTAGAGAACACTCCATGGCCCCATTAAAAAGTGACGACCTCACACTCGTCCTAAGCTATTGTGGCCAGAGACTCGTAAAGATCAGGGTGACCCACGTTCCACCGGCCATCGAAATTCCCTGGCTAATAGCGGCTGTCCTCGCCGGCATCGAAGCCAACACGAAAATAATAGCAGTAGCAAAAGAAAAGCAGGAAAACTGGTCCGGATCTGGGATGGAGCTCCTGATCCAAGCGGACCAAAAAAGCATTGAGGAGATCCCAGAGGTAATAGACCTCACTTACGGCAGCCACCTCACGGTAATTGTCGAGGGCAGAAGACCTAGGTGTGTCGTTTGTGGTGAAGGAACCCACCTAAGGGCTTTCTGCCCTCAGGCTAAAAGGTTGAGGCCACCTCTCCTACCCACCCCAGTGACACAACCATCAACACCACCAGTAGCAGAGATGGCAGCAACAACTGTAGCAGCAACAACAGAAGCAACTATAACAGCAACAACCCCAGCAACAGTAGCAAAACCAACACCACTACCACCACCAGCAAAACCAACACCACCACCACCCAACGCTTCAGAACTAGCACCAGCGCCTACACCATCCACCACACCACAACCAAAACTAACGGCTGTGGAGGATTTTCCACTCCCCGGCCTATCACAACTGGAGACAGATTGTGACGACGAGGAGTGGGAAACGATATCCGGAAAAAAAAAAAAAGAAACCAAAAAAGAAAAAATTCTCTTCCTTCCCCCTCCAAAAACAAAATACAGAGGGAAACAAATAAACTAAGAAACAAAAAAGTTAGGACAGATATGCCACCATCCACACCAGCATCACCAACCCCATCAACCCAAACACCAACACCATCACCATCATTAACTCCTACACCACCATCACCTACACCACAAAAGTCACCAAAATGCGAAACAGAAACAAACCCACAACAAACGCAAACAAAACAAAACAACCAAAACGATACACACTACACAGCATTAAATTTGAACAACAAGCAATTATTGCACTACATCCAACACAACACCAGCATCACAGAAAAAGACTACACAACAACCCCAAAATTCACACCACCTCCACACATACAAATCACTCGCATCACACAGAAAACGTACATGACACTAAAACAAAAATTCCCCAAAGACATCGGAGACTTCCGACAAGCACTCTCCAGGAGGATTTATAAGGACATCATTCCTGAGGAGGCCACAAGCAGTGAAAAGGATGGAAAAGCCGTCCTTCCCCTACGAGAAGTAAGGTAAGTGGTCTTTCCCATCTTTTCCACTCCTTTTCAACATGACCTCACTCAGAATAGGCAGCATAAATGCGCGTGGCTTGGGATCGTCATGGAAGCAGGGCCACCTGCTCAACGACCTCAGGTCACTAAACATAGATGTAGTGGCCATCAGCGAGACCAGAATCTCCGAAGCACAGGCTTTCGCACCGATCTTCGGCGGCTACGATGTGTACGCATCTCCCAGCCGTCCGGGATCGGGGGGAGGAGTTGCTGTGCTTTTTCGGAGAGGTTTGGATCTTGCCATACGGGCCATCTTCCTGGACCCAGAAGGTAAGTTGGTGGTGCTGGACGTGACCAGCGGAGACGGGCAAGCTTTCAGGTTAGTGGCCGTCTATGCCCCGACAGGAGCAGGGCGGCCTGATTTCTTCCGGCGTCTGGAGACCTTTCTTGGAACGTCCCGCTCTTTAGTGTTAGTGGGCGACTGGAACGGGATCTTAGATGCACGCTGGGATTGTGTGGGATTAGTGGATAGGGAAGGAGGGTGCAAGAGTCTCACCAACCTGCTCAGACGTTTTGAACTGTCTGACAGGTACCGAATGGATTTCCCGAATGTACCAATGTGGACTTGGACAAATCGCATAGGGTCATCCAGATCATATCTAGATAGAGTATTTTGTAGGGAAATAGATAGGTCTAGCATAGGCTGTCCACAATTCAAGATAGTCAGCTACACGGACCACAAATTCGTGATCTGTGTGCTTGACTTAGATAGGCTTCATAGACGAGGACCCGGCTACTGGAAGTTAAACGCGTCCTTACCAGCGCGCAAGGCCTACAGAGACCGGATTAGCGAACTAGTTAAGCGGGCGTTGACGGGGGCCATCGTTAACAACAAGTGGTGGTTTGCTCTGAAAAGAGCAATTAGAATAGAGTCCATTAGGTTTAGTAAGACTTTAGCAATAGAGAAAAATAGAGCAGAGGGAGAATTAGTTAGAAAATTAGATGAGGCGCTTAGCAAAGGCATCGCGACCGACGTACTTGCGGCGAAATTGGCCCTTGACCAATTCTTCAATGCAAAGCACGAAGGCTGCGTTGTCAGAGCTAGGGTGCGTGCTCTCAGACACGAGGGGACGAAAGCCGTTCAATGGGTCCGAGTGGCGGAGGCGCGTCGTGGCAACAAAGCCACGATCCGGTCTTTGGTGGACCACGACGGGCGCATGCTACTCGATCCCGGGCAAATGTGTGAAGCTTTTCAGCGACACTTCGCTCAACTGTTCGGGGGCAGTGGCGGGCCGGATCGAGGAATGGACTTTAGTGTCTACCTCGACGGACTGCCGCGGCTTTCGGCCACTGAGGCGGAGTGTTGCGAAAAGCCGATAACAACCGCTGAAGTACGGGATGCAATGACTAGTTGCACAAGGGGTAAATCGTCTGGTTTGGATGGTCTGCCCTATGAACTTTACGTACAAATGCCAAACTTGTTCGGAGGCCTCTTGGCGGACGTCTACTGCAACTGGCAACAGAACGGGAGAATTCCCAGCTCTGTGAGCCGAGGAGCGGTGGCGCTGCTGAGAAAGGATCCGAACAAGGGGGATAACATAGATAATTTTAGGCCCATAACTCTGCTAAACACAGAGTTCAAGATTTTGGCCAAGGTGCTAGCAAAGAGGTTGGCGCTTGTCGTTGGTGGTCTGGTGGGAGAGGCACAGACATGCGCCATTCCCGACAGATCCATCCACGACAACCTCCACCTCATGCGATACATCGTAGAGAGGGTAGCTAGGGAACCTGGCACGGGTGGGTCTTTGATCAATTTAGATCGTCGAAAGCCTTCGATAGGGTCGACCATCGTTACCTAACGGCAGTCCTGAGGGCGGCTGGCTTTGGGCCCGTCTTCAGAGGCTGGATCGCTGCCATGCACAGCGACATCTGCTCTGTAGTGAGAGTGAACGGTCACCTTTCGGAACCGTTCAACATCATGCGCTCGGTCCGCCAAGGATGTCCCCTCTCGTCCCTATTGTACGCATTGACTCTTGAGCCATTACTGCACAAACTGGAGACGTTGAGGGGGGTCCCGCGCGAACTAGGATGCGGAAGATCCGTGTCAGCATATGCCGACGATGTCACCGTAGTGGTGTCGAACGCCAAAC
The DNA here is from genome assembly GCA_964016885.1 of Eledone cirrhosa. Taxonomy (NCBI): domain Eukaryota; kingdom Metazoa; phylum Mollusca; class Cephalopoda; order Octopoda; family Eledonidae; genus Eledone; species Eledone cirrhosa. The sequence goes on from OZ024745.1 coordinate 53,681,639, forward strand.
ACATCGAGGCGATCGGCACTACACTAAGAGAATACGAAGCGGTGACAGGAGCAATGATCAACCAGGAAAAGTCAGTGGGCCTGCAGCTCGGCACCTGGAGAGGTAGGTCCATGCCGTCCAACAGCGTCGTCGGGCGCGGGACGGACGGACCGGTTAAATTGCTAGGGGTCTGGTTCGGTCCAGACCTCCAGACGGACAAAAACTGGGACGAGGTGACGAGCAGGGTGACTTCTCTCACCCAGAAATGGGCCGAGAGGAAGCTATCCCTGAAAGGTCGAGCGGAGGTGGCGAATGCGTACATCGCATCCGTCATCTACTACCGCCTGACCGTCGTACCTTGTCCTAAGCCCCGCCTGACTGCGCTGGAGCGTTTGCTCTTTCGCTTCTTGTGGAAGGGACGCGCCCCGATGGTCAGGCGGTCCATCTGCTGTCAACACCCGCTACGTGGAGGGCTGGGCATGCCGTGGCTGATGATGCGCAGACACGCGCTCAGGCTACGACATCTCCACCTCTTCCTCGACGGTGATCAGGTGTGGTCGCCGTTTGCAAGACACGTTTTTCCCCAGCTCGTCTCCTTGACGGAGCTGCAGTCCTGGGTCAAGCGAAGACCGAGAGGGAGCGCTTGGAGATTGGAATGTCTTCAGGCGCTCACAGCCCTCGACCAATCGGGCAATGTGATCGGTGGAAACTCCACCTTGGCGTTCTATAGGGGATTAGTGGAGGGGAAGAGCGACGACGTACTTGGAGAAACTCTAGGCGTCGACGAAAATCAACTAGCCAATCTCTTCGGAAGGACTTTCGGGCCGGGGCTTATGGACAACTTCCAGAAATCCCTGGCCTGGCAGTGCTACCGAGGAGCTTTGCCAGTTCGGGATAAACTCTACAGGCATGGAGGTGCCGTCAGCCGGGCATGTCCGAGATGCGCGCAGGGCGACGAAACCGTCCTGCACGCACTCGTCCAGTGTCCGAGCATTGCTGACTTGTGGGTTTATGTCGAACACCTGCTGTCACGTGTAGGACGGATCCAGCTATCAGCTGAGTCCATCGTGAGGATTGCCCCACCCCCTTCCTTTAGCCTGGAAGGGCAGGCAGTTTTTATCTGTCTGGTGGCCATGGCGAAAGAGATAGTATGGTGGACACGTTTGAAAGGGCTGAAGACGAGCACTTACCTCTTCGGTGATGCCCTGATTAACTTTTTCAAATTTCATTTGAAAAGGAAAATCAGGGTAGAGAGGGAAGTGCTCTGTTCCCAGCATTTTGTTGAAAGATGGGTGAGAGAAGCAAGTATGGCCCGAATGAATGGGCCTTCTCTGAGTATGTGTCTGTAAATTAAAGGTGGAAAACTGGGAGAGGGCACTTGCCCTGGTGGTCAGGGCCGCTGTGGTCTTTTAATGGGCTTTCTCCACAAATGTCCCTTGGAAGTCTCCCCCCTATTGGGGAATTTTTCTTTGTTATTTTATTTCAACCTCTGTTTTTTTACACGCAGAAATGCCCATTTGTACCGTCCTGTATTGTCCTGTACCGTCCTGTATTGTCCTGTACTGTCCTTAATGTCTACTTTATGTGAACCCTTGTGGTTAATAAAGAAAACATTATTATTATTGTTATTATTATTATTATTATTATTATTATTATTATTATTATTATCATCATCATCATCATCATCACTACCATCGTCATCATCAACACCTCCACTACCATCATCATCATCATCATCATCGCCATCGTTACTATTTACAATTCCTTGGTTTTGATTTGGAAGGATACTGTCATTTCATTAACTCTTTCGGCAAATCTGTTTGTCGTACGAATGCATTTTAAGCAAGAAATTTAGTATATCTATTCAAACTAACAGTAAATTACCTTTTCTTCCTTTTGCTGAGACCTTCGTCTTCTTTATTGTGAAGTTCATACGTATTCCTTGTGCCACGGAGGCATTTTTTGTGTGCTTTGATTGGTTTATTTTTAAATTCAATTCATTCTCTTTGCAGATATTTCTACAGAATTGTAGTATTACTCTTTTAGGCGAGGGTATTTTCTGACTACTTTGTTTATATTCATAAATCATTTTATTTTGCTGCAATTAATCTATTCTTTTATCAAACCTCTTTATTCTCTGCTTTTCCGCCTTTGGCTCTTGGATAATGTTTTCATTTTGTTTTTTTAATCATATTTCTGCTCATCTGTAATTTTATGCCATTTATGTAGTTTTACTTGTCATTTCTCTCTCTCTCTCTCTCTCTCTCTCTCTCTCTCTCTCTCTCTCTCTCTCTCTCTCTCTCTCTCTCTCTCTCTCACACACACACACACTTTCTCTCTCTCTCTCTATCTATCTCTCCATCTATCTCTATCTCCATCTCTAACTCTCTCTATATCTCTCTATCCTTCTCTCTCTCTCTCTCCTTCTCTCTCTCTTCCTCTCTCTTTCTTTCTCTCTCCCTCTCTCTCTCGCTCTCTATATATTTGTCTTTCTCCCTCTCTTGGATTTCAGATATTATTGCTGTTTTTATAAACTATGTTCTGCTGTTTATTTTGTAATATTTTTCATTGATTTCAATGTCGGCCATTGTATAATATGTTAGTTATATTTATGTTATTTCATTCTAGTTTTATCACTATTTATATAGCTTCTGTAGTTGGATTTATTATTGTTCTAGTGTTTATATTGTATGGTATCTTTGTTTGGGGTGGTGCTGCTGGCGACTGTACTATGTGACGTCTACTGATTCTAATTTCACCGTTCACTGTGCTAAACGTAGTGAGAATCAGCTTTCTTGCTGGATAGTAATATCGGTTTGTCCCTGGCTTTCTTTTTACTGTCTTTTAAGAGAGGGAAGGACATGCCCACGACCCTTTTCAGCGCCTTCGAGATTAATGGAAAGGAGAATGGTATCATCGTACTACAAACCTAGTACGAAGTCTTGCAGCTGAGTGGATTCCGCTAAAGACATTAAAGGGTCTGGTAGTGGTGTTTCACTAAGAGACCTATTAAATCTACCGTCCAAGTAAGCCACAACAGTATTTTAACTCAAACCACAAAGAGCCGAGACAACTACTACAAGGCATACCAATAATTCTATTAATCCACCGCCTTGAACAGTTACTATATCGACCGTGGAAGGATGAAAGGTAAAGTTAGCTTAGTTGGGACTTAAACTCAGTGTAGGGAGCCGAAACAAACACCACAAGCCATTTCGTCCTCAATGCTAACGATTCTATCAGTTCGCTCCAAGCATTGTAAAACTAACGAAACATTCAACAGTTTAAAACTGATGATTTGTATTAACCATAATTCTGTTTTGCACATTTCAGTCAAAGTATGGCCTTTAAATTCAACTGTTTTAATCTTTTAGCTTATTTTTTTAATTAGTTAAGTGGTGACACGGTAACAGAAATATTATGGTTGTGATAGTAATTCATATAATGAATACTCCGTCGGTATCTATGATGAGCATTCGTTTGTTCGATTAACTGAACGTTCTACTTGTTAAATTAATTTGTAAGTAGTTGAGTATTCTACACGTGTACACTTAACGTTATTTCCACGCCGAATGTAACATAATTGCAGCCACAGTTACTGATAGAAAACTGTGTATTATATTGAGAACGGCAAATAGCTAAGTCAATATGTTTTATTCAGCTGTGAGCATTCGTTGTCTATGGTAAAGTCTCTTAGATTATTGACGGCCATGACCACTTAACTATAAGTTATTATTTAGACTCTAGGTAAACTTGGTTAAGCAGACTTATAATCAGGGGCATTTCACCCATGAGAATATTTTGTTTTATTTTTTATGAATATCAGGACTACATAGTTAAACTTGTCTTTCTTTTCAAGAGCTACAGTGTGGTCTGCAGGTGATGTGTCTGTTAGTTCTTACGAGTCAAGTGACCACATTTAAGCTTCCTTCATAGACGTGAATGCTATATGGTGCTATAAACAATGCAAGTACTGTAGTTATTAATGAGTATTTTGTTGTCTTAGAGTATTTCATTGAAAACTCGTTGTGTGCAAGAGACGAACATTTTGAACTTAACGTCCCTATCGACGTAACTGTAAAAAGATTTGAGCTTTTAATATAAATCATGGTAATAAACACTGCCGACATCATTAATTTTGGTTCAAAAAATTGGAACAAGGCCTCAAATATTCTTTCTCGCTTTCTATTCTATGCTATACTGTACAAGTTATCCTGGGCTCCCTAAACACAGGAAAATCGGGATAGCCACGCCCGGGATGCATTTGTCCATAGGTCTGCTCGATCAGTTCTTACCTGGGCTAAGGAACAACCGGTATTTATTTCATCGTTCGGGAATAGTGCAAGTCTTCTACTACTACTACTACTACGACTACTACTACTATTAGTAGTAGTAGTAGTAGTAGTAGTAGTAGTAGTAGTAGTAGTAGTAGTAGTAGTAGTAGTAGTAGTAGTAGTAGTAGTTGATGTTCCGTTTTGCCTGATCAACTAAATGTGTGATCAAAAGAATTCCAGTCATGAACTGCTAATCGTTTTTATTTTTGTTTTGATATTTTTTTATTTTATTTTATTTTTATTTTTAAGTGGCTGTGTAGCACTGCATTATCCACTGTTTTCTTCTCGTATTTTAACATGGAAATACGTGGATTGAGAGAGTATTGACTGATGTTTCCAACAAGTCAAAGGAATGTTTAAAGGCTCCATTCTTAGCTCATTTTTAATGATGTGGAGATTTTCTTTATTAGCCTCAAAACTTTGAACTCATGAAATTCATATTTCACAAAGAGGAATATTCATGATATCAGAAATATAATAGTTTACAGAAAATTCTAAACAAGAAGGTAATGATAACTCCTCAAAAATTCAAAGACGGTGAAAAGTAAATTTATCCAATAATTCAACTATAACAAACCATAAAAGTGAAATGAAATTTAAAAAAAAAAGAAATAAACTGAAGACAATACTGAAAATCAGTTTTGACATTTATAGAAATGTAAAAGGTAGAAATAGCATTGTTATTGTTATTACTGTTGTTATTATTGCTATTGTTGGTGGTGGGGTAATGTATAACCCTCAAGGCAACACTAATCGGGTGGAACAAGGATTAAAGACGTTCCTCTCTTGACCTTTCCATCGATGGTCTAGCCTACCAAAATAACAATTCTTAGTTCATGGCTGCTTTTTGTGGAGTTCCTTGTTATGCAAGCAAAATAGATCTTCAGTTAGATGATTCCCTGCAGCTGAAAGCCAAAACCACTTTATCCAATGTGTCCTTTTCTAAGACGGTGCGGTGTGATTTGAGAGATATTTAGTTATTGGATGCTTTCTTTCTTCCTGAAAAACTAAGAATTTTGAGCTTCTGTCATCTGTATTGTAGTAGTTCTATGCCCGCCAGATCCTTTTTCGCCCTTGTAGAAGAGCCGGTTTTATTGAAGTATATATCAATTCTGTTTATAGTAGGCAGAAAAATGGGATTTTCTTCTTCTTCAGTAACTCGTGTATTTCAAAATATATTGTGCCTGCTTCGAGAAAAATAGCAATTTAATTTTTAATATCCATATAAGCATAGAATTTCTTTTTCTTTGAAGGCATATCAAACACGAAAGAAAATACATGGCTTAATCTGGCTATTCAAGTTGTAATTAGAGCTATTTATGCACAACTTTTGATTCCAACGTTAAAATAAATTTCTTCAACACTTCGTTTAAAAGGAAACCTAAAGTACACCTGTTCATATTTTAATACTTTCTAAAAAAATTTGTTATCATGAATAACAATCCAAAATAACCCTATCATCCATATTCTGTATGTAAAAGTTTATTCTCTTCTGTTTTACCTGAGATAATGGCCCTTAAGGAAAATATTTCAAAATCTAGAAATTTTGAGTTTCGTTTTTCTTCGTAAATGTCTATATGCAACATTGTAAAACACATTTTTCTCTTTAAAATGCTATTAAGAGCCTGTGGGGAAACTATTGCAGCGTTTGAAGGAGATAACCTATTGAAATTGCAATATCTATTACATTTTAAGATCCTATATTTGCAAAAACAGATTTGGCTCACTTTTCATCGTGTGTGTGTGTATGTGTGTGTGTATCAATATATATATATATATATATATATATATATATATATATATATATAGAGAGAGAGAGAGAGAGAGAGAGAGAGAGAGAGAGAGAGAGAGAGAGAGGGGAGAGATTATCTTATATTTAGTGGCACATAACACAAGCAACGAGCAAAAACTTGCGTGTGCATTCGAGGATTTTGTTTGCATACGCCATCTTCTGTTTGAGTGCGGGCGGGTGTGTGTGCACGTGTGTATGTGCTTGTGTGTGTGTGTTTGCGCGTGTGTGTGTGTGTCTGTGTATGTGTGTGTCTGTGTGTGTGTGCGTGCGTGTGTGTAACTGTCTGTCTGTCTGTCTGTCTATCAGTCTGTGTCTGTGTGTGTGTGTGTGTGTGTGCGTGCGTCTGTCTGTGTGTGTGTGTTTACATAATAACCTTCAATTCTTTCTACAATGAGATTAAAAGAGATAATTGTTTCTACTTTTGGCACAGGGCCAGCAATTACCCAGTGTGTTACTGGTACTTTATTTTATCAACCCCGTAAGGATGAAAGGCAAAGTTAACCTCGGCGGGATTTGAACTCAGAATGGCAAGGGCCGTAACTCTATGCGTCAAAGCATGGTGTCCGACCCTCTACCGATACTGCCAATCCAAGAGATAATACTCTTGTGTACTACTTATTGTCATGATGTTTGTTATATCTTTCCAAACTTCCATTTGAAGGTGCTGATATATTTTTCACCACAGCAAATCAACTCCCGGCTGGAGTCCAAGGTGGACATAACGTGATGCGTACAACTGCTGATTGAATTCGTTACTGGTGCATTGCAAATGCATCAGTGTATATAGACTTTATACGCATGAAACGAGTTGTATTGTAAATCTCTTATAATATTTGTGCTTCAGATTATTATACATTTAACTCTGCTACCAAAACAGTGGGTGCAGTCGTTATCTATTTACCCACTTAGCATATATATATATATATATATATATATATATATATATATATATATATATATAAGGAAAAAGATGAAATCGAAAATGCAACTGGAGTCTTTTTTTTTTTAAATATATATTTATTTGGCTCCTTTACCGGTTTCGCAGTTCTTCTGCTT
>OZ024745.1:53698799-53703799 GCA_964016885.1 Eledone cirrhosa
ATATTTTCGTACAAGAGATATTTCCATCACCCAAATTGAGAATTTTGTGCAGTTTCTGGCTTTCATCTTTTAACAATTCCCAGATACTGGGCCATTGAGAAGAGCTACATGTAGTAGAGAAATCTCCCTGAGATTAACACGCCACCGTCATTGAAAGAAATGAAGTGGAGAAATTTGAATAATGGAATCCTAGATATACAATGCTCGTGGTTGGAAAACTATTTATCAAAGGTCTGATCACTAAAGGCAAACTTGGGGATAGACAGCAACTACTTCATAATTAATTCTTCATATCTCCATGTGGTTTAAATGACACTTGTAGTATAACTATGAATATAAATATCCACCTTCTGATTAATTTGTTAACTTTTCGTATAGATTCTGAAATAGGTTTATTTAAAGGTATATTTTATATTTTTAAATTATGCAGAAAACTGTGTAGTGAATTATGATGTAATTATTTGAGTTAGATTATGATGTAGTTATCTAATCACAAGCCAGCGATGGTGGAACCCATCCCTCTCCAGGTCTGAACTCAGATGATTTCTTCTAGTGACAAAGAGTAAAGAAGAGAAATTGGCACCAGTGATCTCGAATAAACGAAAAGCAAAGTTCAGTTTAGGAAGATTTGATCTCGAAACACAGAGAGCAGGAATGAATTCTGTAAAAATGTTATTGCACATCCTATTGACCCTGTCATATCTTCACTTTATATTTGATAAATTAGGGGATAGACACGACTGGAATATTTTTTATCACAAGTCTGCTTGGTCAGTCTTAAACTGGAATTAAACAGCAAGAAACTATGTTCCGGGAAGCTGACCACTTACCATGAAGCAATGACTTAGAATATATTTTCTATTATAAACAAGATAAACGAGAAAAATATTTTTGCGGCATTCTTTCAGTGACACTAGTGGAATGTCCAAACTCTAAAAGTACTATTTACTCCAACCAGAACGTAATTATAAGGCTAGCTCTGTAACCAACATGTAATTTACGCTGAGTTACTTATCCAATAATTCAAACCAGAAAAATATGAGAAACATTTATTCTTTCGAAGTATATTGATTTATAGTTTGTTTCCATCTTATTGTATTTATTGGGAATCTATTAGGAATCTAGCTATGAGAAATTTAGCCAAGTAACTCATGGAAAGACAAGGTAGAGTGCGAATTCAACGTACTGAACAAGTGCACAACCACCGACTGTAAATTTATATTCATATATAGATCATAAATTGATCTTTTTCCTAAGTGCAAAGCCAAAAATCTAATATGATATGGGAAATAAGATTATGGGATTTCATGTCATTGTCTGGGCTTATCTGAAGTGTATCTGATTCCAATGTAGTCGATAGCAGAATCATTAGAGCATCAGAGAAAAAGCCGTGTGGCATTTGTTCCCGCCCTTTACATTTTGGGTTCAAATCCTATCAGGGGTAAATATGTCTCTCATATTTCCGAAGTCATTAAAAAAGAGTACTAGTACCAATCGAGTACTAGGTCAATTCAATCAGCTATAAATCAATAATTGAAGTCCCTAAAGCTCTCCGACGTTGGTTTCAACTTCGTTCTGGCAACTACTGCGACGACATTGGTTGCGGGTGTTCGTGCCCTTTTCTTGGACAACATCAGTGGCACAAAGAGGAGACTTCTTTACGGGCTTCCATACAACGGGGGTGCGGTCACCAAACTACGTACTAATAGCACAAGCGGAAGCAAGACTTTCTTCGTGTATCACAAGACATGCGGATGTCAAAATAAAAAGGTAAATTCGACTGTAAAACAAACCAGCCACACTAATTCTGAAATGGTTTAAACTTTATTTATTTTAATAACTAGACCATGCGTCACTCCTTACTGATAAGAAATATATACAGTTCTAATGAACAATGAAATAGAAAGCACCAATAGAAACCATTAGCTTGTCTAACAAATGTCCATATTTACTGTTATAAAGTAAAACTTTAAATTAAAAAGAGGACGTCTACGAGATGGCTCGACCTGCTAAAACAACAGTAAAAATCAAAACATTCAATGAATAAATCATCGATTAATAAAATGGGATCAAAACTGACAGGGTTAAACAAGTAACTGTAGAAAATATAGTAGGTTGCACAGAAACTACGTAAATATATATGCATTTAGCCTGTGTATCTGTATGTGCGTGTGTGTGCGTGGGTGTGGGTGTGAGGGTGTGTGTGGGGGGGGGGGGGGGGGGGGGCGTGTGTGTGTGTGTCTTTATTTTCTACGATCTATCAGTTGCGTTAATCTTGTCCGGTATAGGAGGCTACGGTAATTCATGAAATTGCACGCGTTCTTACAAAGTTTGTGATACAAGTTCTAATATCACACCGTATATAAAAGCAAAGTCTATATAAGTGTGTTTGCAAATTCAGTTGATAAACATACATGTTCTCGAAAACGCGTTACACGTAATGTTCAGGAATTATATCTTTGAATGTCACACAGATTAGAGTGGACAATGTCGCAGTGTTGAGAAAACAATCTAATATAAACATAAATGTAATGCTGTGAAATGTTATTCTTTCAACTAATATTTAGGCAAAGTGAGAAAAGAGTTCTATACGAAAGTTTCAACTAACTTAATTTCTAGGACATTGATAATCTTGAAAAATATGTAGCTTCTCATAACTGAAGCTGTAAATAAATTTACACAAATAAAGGGTAACTATAACTATTTTTTTCATAATATAAAAAAGCAGACACAATTACTGTGGCCCTATCAACGAAACACATGTGATGACTTCAATTGTAAAGCAGCTATCTCCATAGTTATTTGACACAATAGACTCAGGCAAGATGTATAATGTAGAATCTTTAAACTGGTAATAGACCCTATGTGAATGTAAAGTGTATGCCCCATTTCAACCATCTTTTTAAGTAGTTTAGTAATCGGTGCTAAATATATATTATTTTGTTGTGAGTTATTGCAGTATCCATCGCGTACTTATAAGTCATAGAACAGAATATAAGAATTAAAATTTGATGCAAGTAGTCCATCCTCAAAATTGAAGACACATAGTTTGGCTTGGTCGTAGAATATGTAATTTGTGATAACTGTTGAAGCTATGTCGATTTGTGTTTGGAGATCCGAAGCTGCATATGGTTCGTGGCTAGTAAAATCAACACAGATCCCCACCACAGGTCCCTTTGGATTTTATTTTTTTAAATACTATATATATATATATATTCGGGGTCGATTCGATCGACTATTCATCTTCACATATAAATATGTGACCTTCTGCTGAAGTTATATAAATAAAAATAAAAAATCAATGTAGGGAAAATCATTAATACGCAGGGATCGATAAAATAAATGCTAGCAATATTACTATACTGGAGTCGATTGAATCGAATGTATATATGTATAAATTTTCTCCTACTACAAAGAATTGGCCTTGTGCCTGAAAATATAAAATCGATATACTGAAATGCATGTCAGTATGGCGTCTATCTGCTTATCTGGCGAGCAACAAAATATAAAATATATTTTTAAAACAAGAAATAACTCGTCTCAGTTCTTGTCGGAGAGGTTTGTGAAAATAACTCTCTCACACACACACGATCAGGCGGGTGGGCGTACATAAAGGAAACATTACTCAGGAAAGCTTCTATTTACTCTTATTTCTGTGAATATATATGTATGTACATGTATGTACACATATATATATATATATATATATATGTGTGTGTGTGTGTGTGTGTGTGTGTGTGTGTGTGTGTGTGTGTGTGTGTGTGTGTGTGTGTGTGTGTGTGTGTGCGTGTGTGTGTGTGTGTGTGTGTGTGTGTGTGTGTGTGTGTGTGTAGAACTATCCGTTGGTGTGAAAAAAGAAAACAGGGTGCGCAATCAGGGATGAGTACTGATAAATTGATGTATGAGATTGAAAATCACTGCTGCAAAGTATATACCCGACGTAAATCCAAGCTGCTCTTGTAGGATTAAAGAGAACACTCCAACATAATATTACAGAAAATTCTGAAGTTCGCGAAAGATATGTCGGTATTGTAAGATCATTTTAAACAGCGTTTTTACTCGCATCTCCACTCCTTCAGAAATCTTGATATGAGAACCAGCACGATCCTGGTGGAAAAAGTTTGGTAATTAAAGGATGTGCCACATTATATTACTTGGAAATTACTTGAGATATCCAGACCTTACACCAATGGTACTAAGAGATGACCTCCCTGCCTTAGTGAGAAATTTAGATTGTCGTCTCTAAACAATAATTATTTGAACTCAAAAGAAAGAAATTTTTAGAGGGCACCTCCATCTTAAGAGCCACCTCCTTACTAAGTGGAAATACTCAACAAATTCAACTAAATTTCCACCATCTTAATTTGATTTATATAATTTCTTAATAACTTTTCTTATTCTTTTTCTTTTTATATACTTACATAATAAAGTTCACCTATACTGCTCTACTTCATACCTTAATAAATATTACCATCTCTATTCTACATACCATCACATAATACCATACATCTACTATAGTGCACGACTGCTACATGTGTACAACTCCTTTTCTATTTAAAATTTATATCTTTAAATTATTTCCCTTCGTTATAATACGTTTTTCGTAAACTAGCGTTTAGCACGCTGTACTTTTAATGGTATCTTCAAACTCGTCTAAGCGCCTGAAGATTAGGTCACAATTTTGTTTCCTCTCACAATCTGGAGATATGGTCATTATTGAACCTTGAAACCTTAGATAGTGCTTTTGTTCCCTGACTAAATATTAACTTTGCCTTTCATCCTTACGGGGTGGATAAAATAAAGTACCAGTAATGCACTGATTAATTTGCTGGCCTTGTGCCAAAAGTAGAAACAATTATATTATATAATATAATATATAATGCAGGGGTAAGATATTGTCTGGAAAAATGATTCCACATTATGCGTGTTTTATGAGTCGTATATTGTGTTTAGTGAGAAGAACTCTACTGATGCTTGAGTGATTCATCTTATGGTTTTGC
>OZ024745.1:53708799-53746299 GCA_964016885.1 Eledone cirrhosa
TTAATCAAAAACACCACATGCAAGTCTGCACAGTAGACACTACAGTTTTTAAGCCAAGAAAGAAACTTAACATTGTAACTTTAACACAGCTACTGAGCGACCCCGAGCAACGCCGGGCTTTAGACGCTCAATGTAAACAGAACAAAGGGAAATAACTGATAACTTACGCTCAAAAATCGATACATTATATTCGATTTCGTCACATAGGGTGGGTCAATTTGAAATATTTTTTTTCCGATGTCTTCGCTAGGGCTCAATGTACAAGTATAGCAATTTCGGTGCAATTCCGTGAGAGATTCTAAGAGGAGATGTGTGCCAAAAATCGATAGACAGACAGACAACCACAGTTTTATATATATAGATTATATTATATTGTATTACTAGCGTAATACCCATGAAATGGGGAGGTGCATAATTTAATTTAATAATTCCTTCAATACAATATTTTATGTGAAATCACTTGAATCCCCGAATTTTCTTTCACCTTCATAATTTTCACTCTACATTCTTCTCCTGTGATAGTCGAAGAAACGGAGATACTTTGATAAACGGAAGAAGAGAGGATCCTTAATAAATGAAAGGAAGATGTTGCGATAGAGAGAAGAAAGGAGCTACAGTAGTAGACTAATAGACAGAGGAAAAGAGAGATAAGTATACTGTATATGTTAAACAATGACGTAGCTAGTGAGGGAATAAAAGGGATAACCACACCCCCTCAACAATATTCTCAAATGTGGCCCTTTTAGAACAACTGTTTAACTTTCATGTTCACATCTACGCTAAAAGTTGAGTATCATGGGGGTTTTTTTAATAGCTCATGACCTTGGAAGAACTTTTTCGACCAAGTGCTTTAAACTGTCTGTTTAGTTTCTTGTGGTGTGTACAATGGACGGGTATAGATTATTTGAATTAGTTTTGTTCTTTATTGAAAGAGAGTTGACTATTGAAGTGAATTATAATAGAGTTTGAAATAACTTTGCTAGAATGAGGTCGAGACCAAAGAGTCTATTGTACTTATTACATACAGTTTTCGCAACACTTGGTTTTTATTTTACATTTAAAATTATAATAACTAAATAACATAGAATGTATGTAAACACATTGAAACTGTTAGACACTATTCCGCCTAAATTTCTAGATTAGTCTACGTTGCCTAGCAGAATAAATAAAATGTCCTTATTCACTAAAAACTTACTCCAGAAAGTAGCAGCATTGTATCAATGTAGCAAAAATTGATGGCGATGTGACAGCTACCGTACTGAAACGAGCCAATTCGGTATTTGGTGAGAGAAGTAGGGTAGTCATTTTCGGCGAGAACTCTGGAATTTCACTGTGCTGGTATGTTTTTCGCTTCCTTCGCTGTATCTGTAGTGCATACGAGAGATCTAATTCTGTTCATAGGCCATTTCGGCTCTGTAGGGAAGGGGAGAATCAGGGTGCATAAGAATGTCACCACAAAGTCGAGGGAAAAGAATGTGGACAGTTTATGAATCAACGAAGCTACTATCATCAACCAAAGAAAAAAATAAACACAGATAAACAATAGACTAGAAGTGTACGAAGCAGATTGGCTACTGTAATGACTTCACGCATGCATATTTCAGATATGTAGACCAGTTAAGGAAGATCATACAGATCGTTTCTCATTTTTGTTTTGAACCGTTCCCCTTTCATATACTGTGTAAAATATTACTTTGTTTTGTTTTATTTGTCAACCTTTGCCGAAACGAATACTTATGGCTCTGTGATTTTCCACGTCTTCAGGCTTACACCCTGCATTTTATAACTTGCAGGATATCACCTTGATAAAACATGAGTGGATATATCAACTTCTAATTGTTCTCCTATATATATATATATATATATATATATATATATAAGGTGATTCAGTAGATGTGTGGTTAACTGATGAAAGTACAAATCAATGTTAGCATTATGCTGAAGCAGAGTGTATATATTAAGGACAAGAAAACGAGGTTTCACACTGAGGTTTTTATTTATTAGGCTCAGTTACGAACGTTTCACAGTTGAGTAGCTCAGAATCTATATTAGTCTTATAGACCTGGCCAATCTGCTCATCAGACTTGTTAATCAAGCGAAACCAGAGTTTTATTTCAAGATGAATCTGATTTTGCTTGATTAACAGGTGTGATGAGCAGATCAATAATCAATAAAAACATCAATGGGAAACCTCATATATATATATATATATATATATATATATATATAGTAGAATAATCGAGTATCGAAAAATCGGCGCACGAGTTCACGAAAAACAAAATTCGAGATGAGCGGCAGAGGGCTCCATAATTCAAATAAATCAGAGCTATAACTATCGTTAAAATACCGTCACACGTAGAATATGTCTACAATCAACCAAACAACCGAAAAATTGCGATATGGAAGATTCGGGACACTCAGATAAATTATCAATAAATCAATAAATCAAATGAATGTAAAAACCATACCCGGACCCACTAGAGAGATGGTATATCTAGCTTCTTGGGTTTCTGTAAATCCTTAAACCGTCCTCTATCAGCTCACATAAAAATATAAGACTTACAGACAACGGGGGACTGGAGTTACTTCTTCAACGAGCTTTAGTCCGAACGGATGAAAAGACAAAACCCAGGCTGAAAATACGCACATGGATTTCAGCAAGGGAGATAACCTTCATATCCGCAAAAAATATTCGGGAAAATGTGGAATAACACATATCGAATAAGAGTGCTCAATAGACATGTTAAAATAAACAGGAGCTATTCATCATTTAATAGAATCGACAAAAAATGAACAATAAAATTAACTGGTCAATAGCTAGGTCTAGAGCTAAATATAGTAGAATAATCGAGTATCGAAAAATCGGCGCACGAGACATATATAATATTCACAATATTAATAAATGGAAAATATCTTTAAAACCATATTTATTTTATT
Source organism: Eledone cirrhosa (assembly GCA_964016885.1). Classification (NCBI taxonomy): domain Eukaryota; kingdom Metazoa; phylum Mollusca; class Cephalopoda; order Octopoda; family Eledonidae; genus Eledone; species Eledone cirrhosa. Next base: position 53,711,737 of record OZ024745.1, read on the forward strand.
ATACGTATTTCAAGGGTACTAACATTTTAGAACGCTTTCTTCAGATATAATATTTGGTGTTAAGATAGTGACATACCATTAAGATCACATGTTCATGTGATCTTAATGGTATAAGCCCACTGAAGGTAGTGATTCAAAAATTCAAATCCCATCGGATATATGTTAATGAGGATACGTTAAAACAGAAAAGAGCCGTTAAATTTAGACGCTTGATAAATTTTGATAAAAAACCTTGTTTATATTGTTTATGTGGTTGTTATTATAGGGTGAAAAGTTACTGTAGACTTAGTGTAGAATTAATTATAGATATATACTCACATAGATATATACATGAGATTGGAATGAATCACATAATTATACGTATTTATTTTTTAGCATATATTCTAATTCTATGTTTACATGAGAAATGTAATGTATTGTAGTATATTATAAGCTATTACTATATATGGTTAATTAAAATAATAAATAACTATTCAATACATAAGTGATTATGCGTGAATATACATCGTATTTATATATATATATATATATATATATATATATATATATATATACAATATATTAATAAATGGAAACTATATTTATAAAACCATATTTATTTTATTATATATATTTCAATGGCAACCAAGGCAAATTATGGTGCGCTTTCATCAGATAAAATACAGATTTGTTTTATAAATAAATATTGACATACCCGGAAAAAAGACAACCTTAACGGTTGGAGCTTCCTGGATAGTTAAGGTTGTCTTTTTTCCGGGTATGCCAATATTTATTTATAAAACAAATCTGTATTTTATCTGATGAAAGCGCACCATAATTTGCCTTGGTTGCCCTTGAAATATATATAATAAAATAAATATGGTTTTATAAATATAGTTTCCATTTATTAATATATTGTGTATTTACTCCACTAAACTGTTGAGTGCTTTATATCAGTTATAAACATTTTAAAGCTTATTGAATCCCAACAAATTAAATATAACCTCTGCATATATATATATATATATATATATATATATATATATATATATATATATATATATATATATATATGTATATTGCCAATATACTATATATATATATATATATATATATATATATATATATATATATATATATATATATATATATATATAGTAATAATAATAAATTTGAAGACTAAAATCCAAAGAGGGCTCGATAAGGATAAATATATATCAGATATATAAGAACCGTAGAGCAAATATTTATTAAAATAATAGATTAAAGTTTAAGCAAAGAATCACTGCTTTCACCCTTAACGGGATCTTCTGAAACTAAAAAAGTCAATCTGTGAACGCAGGAGTAAATATTTCAAAAAACGTTGCAACCGAAGGAAGACAGGAAGACGATACTTTGGTTCGTGGAAACGTTCCCTGGCAAAGAACGGAAAAAACGAAGATAATACGTCATTATTTGGTGTGGTGAAAACAATTACACGCAAAGACAAAACTACGTATAACTGAAGTCGTAGACTAAAATTCTATTTAGGAAACCGAATAACTCTCGGCTTCAGAGTTAAGAATAAAGTAAATTAAATACAGAGGTAATTGTAAAAAAAAATATATACATACACGTATCCATATACGTACATAGACAAGCATGCACGAAAACACTCGCCATAGGTATGCAAATACAAGCACGTACACAAAAAAAAACACGCACGCACATACAGAACCCACACAACGCCTGTACCCGCACACATACGAACGTATACACCAAATACACATAATATATATAAAAATATATATATATATGTGTGTGTGTGTGCGTGTATAAATTAAATAAACGTATATAAACACATAAATACGTATATAACGCGCGCACACACATACCTACATGTAAATACACATATGTTCGCAGACGTACGTCAACCAAAACACAAAGTACACATATACACACACCTACATACGTACGAACCCGCATACTTACACAGACGTAAAACTCACGTATACACATAACCAAATGCACATGTACCAGTATATATAATATATACGCCATAACATATACAAGCAAATATACGTACGAGAAAGTTTACGTACCTTCACAAAACATACAGGTAAAATATACTTACCTATACAAATAAGTAATGGTATAAACATAACATATACTTAGCTACCACATCAAGACGTAAAATATCCGCGTATACTTCGTACTATCCGTTAGGGTATAATGTGAGGCTGTAATACAAGAAAGTTTTGTGCAATTTATGTTTACAAGCCGAAATTGCCTCAGATTTTTTGTTTAAGATGTGGTCTTTGGCGTAGAGTATTTCCAGGGCTCAGCGGCGCAGGGGTCACATGGTCTTTTATTTCCGTTATATGATCTAGCCTTAGCTAGGACTCCCAGTGTAACTTATATTGGGTGTGGTTGTCTTTTAGACTCCAGATATAAGCTGAAAGTGATGTCATATTTCTTCTTAAAGGGTTAAGAAAAGAATGGGTATGCATGTAAAGAAGCTGCTTGAATCTATTGGCGGTTAACCCTATGTAGGCCCTACGGGACGTGGGTGCTTCAACCTTACATTTGTAGACAATGTTACTAGAGAGGAATTTCCCGGATAGGGGGCAGTCAACCCGATTCCTACAATTACAGTTAGTACTAGCTACAGGGTTGCACGTGTTCCTACGGCTAGGTAATTTAGCTAAATTTGAAGCTGTGATGTTATGTGCAAGGTTAGGAGTCGTAGAGTAAGAAATGTTGATGGTATTTCTATTAAAATGTTACTATATTTATGTGCTGGGGGGAATGCTTCATAATAAGGGAGAGAAAGATCTTAGCTAATGGTGTGGCCACCTCCATATTATATGGTGGGTTATACCATATAATGCGTCGGGATCTATTTTTCCTAGGTCTATTCTCGTACTCTGTATATGCTACCTTATCGACAAATCCACTCCGAGCAAGAGCTTCATTGTACTACGTGGAATGGTCGTTGAAAATATGCTCGTTTGTAGATAGACGGGAAAGCCTCAAAGAAACGTTTCTTACCAGGTTCTTGGTTATGCTGGCAGGATGGTTAGAAAGCTTACTTATGTAATTAAGCGTATCATTCGGCTTTCTATAAGGGTAATGAAAGCCATTCGATAAATTGAGGGTAACGTCGAGGTAATTAACGACAGAGAGGTTGGCCTCAACCTGTATGGAGAGGTTGAAGCCTTTAAAGAAGGCTGTGAGTTCTTTTCTGAACCTGTCTCAAGCACGTGGGCCGCACTTTGTCATGGTCAAAAGACCGTTATCACGGTACAAACCACCGCCCACGCTGGGGAATTCTTCCTTGATAGAGAAAAGAAGGAAAAGGCCGATAAGATCAGTAACCTCCGCAGCATACTCACATCGGATAGGGTACTATTAGATTTTTTTATCCAAATAAAGTCGTCAAAATTAATCACCGAGAGGATGACATCAACTTCGAAATCCTTAACCACTGTGAGTGTTTTAGCGAAATTGATAGCTCTAAGGAGAAGTGGTAGTAATTATTGAGGAGTAGTAATTATTGATGTCGAATTGGATAAAACGGCAATGTTACTTATTGCATATTCCGTTGAACCAATCAATCACCGCGAAAGAATTGTTCCACAGCGCAAGAGGGGCCAAACTTCTAATTTCAGGTATAATTCTATATAAAATCCTTTTACTAAGTCTACCTAAATCGGACTTCGTGGGGTTAATAAGCCGAATAAGGGGTTGTTCGGGAAATTGGATTTGTGATCCTTCAGAGTAAAGTGGGGAGAAATAGGGTCCAGAGGTTCAATCCGGTCCAGGATGTTGAGATCAGAGGTGATTTTAAACCCAGCATCGTTGATTTCATTAATGACACTCCGATTAGTTTTACGGTAATCCTTAGTTACGGCATTATGTAGCAGTTGATGGTAAGTACTGCGCTCCACTTGATATAGATTGCCAGTTTTGTCGGAGTGGACGTGCACGGCATTAGTATCCTTAATAGAACGAATTCTATTCTTCAGATCCTGCTGGAAGGAATTGCTCCTATTCCGAAATTTGACACTCTGTATGAGTTCCAAGACATCATTTTCGAAGGGTAGCAATGCTGGGTTACTCAGAAGGTTATTATAGGTTTTAAACCCAAATTTATCTTGTTTGTTTCCCTGATTATCGAAATAAAAGGCACGCCAACGCAACCTTTTAATGAACGCGTCTGTTTTCTGTATCAGGAGTTTTGGGTATGTTTTCCTGCTTGGTACGGGTATGTTCTTTGTAGAAATATTCAGATGTTGTTTCTGCATGATGATTATAAGTCAATAATACAATTTACGTGGTTTTGTCTTTGCGTGTAATTGTTCTCACCGCTCCACATAATGACGTATTATCTTCGTTTCTTCCGTTCATTGGCAGAGAACGTCTCCATGAACCACCTAATAGAATATGAGTCTACGACTTTATTTATACCATAAACGTGGTTTTGTCTTTGCGTGTAATTGTTTTCACCGCACCAAATAATGACGTATTATCTCCGTTTTTTTTTCGTTCTTTGCCAGGGAACGTTTCCACGAACCAAAGTATCGTCTTCCTGTCTTCCTTCGGTTGCAACGTTTTTTGAAATATTTACTCCTGCGTTCACAGATTGACTTTTTTTAGTTTCAGAAGATCCCGTTAAGGGTGAAGCAGTGATTCTTTGCTTAAACTTTAGTCTGTTATTTTAATAAATATATATATATACATATATATACATACATATACATATATATATATATATATATATATATATATATATATATATATATATATATATATACATAGATTTATGAATGAACGTAAGGGAGATCATGTTCTTATAGATATGTATTTTTACATATATTTTAAGAATGTGAAACTAATTATATTTCTTAGGTAAAAATGTACAGTATTGTAGTATAATCTATTATTGTATATGGTTAGTAATATAATATCTAAATAAGTTGAAATATATCGTATATATGAATTGTGACTGTGTAAACAAAAAATGGGGATGTAACTCTAAATTAAGTATTTTAAGTAATGCGTTAAAGGTGTGCTTACGATAAGCATTTAATAATATATTGTTCAATCTAATGTTTACCATAATTATTAATTATATTATAAGTAAATAATCTATACAAGATTTCAGAGCACCATATACTAAATATGGTTTTAATAATAGTTTTTTAATTTGTATAAGAAATGCTTCTATGTATTAGGTTTAAAAGTATTTGCATTTATATTGTAACTAGGCAACTTATATAGACCATAATATAGTAGGTTCTATAAATTATAAACAGTGTGAAATGTCTTGGAGAAATGATGCAAACAAGAATTAAATATTTCCTTTTTTTTTTTGTTAATAATATTACCAGGATTGGTAATTATATGAAAGATTTCTTCAATACAAATTTGACAAATTCGTGAGAATGACGAATTTTGGTAGACTGGCGCGTTCGTAATTTTTCTCCAAGAGATTGAATCATCGGTGTTATTGTCTTTTAAAGACCAAATTAGTTGTGATAGTGAAGTTGAGAATTTTTTATCTGATCGTTTAAAAGTATGTTTGTGATTATACCAACGCTCCTTAAATTTTGATGAAGTTACTCCTATATAGTTATACAGCTTATCCTTAGTTTTAATGGTGCATTTATATACTACATTTCTATCTAGGCAATTATTCTGAGTGGGCAGAAGATATTATTCCTGCAATTACATTTTCTTATATTGTTATTTGAAGGCACCGTATTATTATTCACGTACACGCTATTTTTAGTATTCCTAATGCTATTAATTATATTGTTATTATTATTTGGATTTACTTCAGTTTGGTTTAATTTTAAATTCCTATTATTAATTCTTGCTATATTCTGGGCTACATAGTTGTAGAGTAAGCGAGCTTATGTCTGTTTTAATATTGTTAATATTAATGATACTCCAGATAAATAGTGTAGAGTGCTTCTAATCTGTTGTAAAATTAACTTTGTTGAATAATCAACAAACCATATATCTCATTGATATATATATATATATATATATATATATATATATATATATATATATATATATATATATATGTGTGTGTGTGTGTGTGTGTGTGTGAAAAAGAAGCTGAAAATGCAATTGGAATCTTTAAGAAAGTTTATTTACAATAAATTATTACTTTACCGGTTTCACAATTTTCCTGATTTGCAAAAGTTAAGAGAGATGGAATGATGTGTGGCTATGCCATCGTATAATTCGTATCTAGCTGGTGTTAAAAAGTTCTTTCAGTTTTATGCCAAAAAAAGGTGACTAAGATTGTTATAGGTTGAAGAAGATCACGTGATTAGGCATCGAATTTTGTGCCAAAAATCGGGAGTGTCATGGTTCTTTCAGTTTTATGCAAAAGGTGGCTTACACACATACATAAAAGATAATTACTTTTGAATTTGGGGGATTAGCACAAAGACAATACCAATTTCCCTTGACGAACATTCGTAAAATAGATATGAATTGTCACTGTCCGTATTCACTAATCCATTCGACTTCGGTATATGAAATTATACATTAAACAGATAATGATCTTAGCCATATTTTACATAAAGAACTTCCTAACACCAGTTAGATGCGAATTACACGACGGCATAGCCACACATCTTTCCATCTCTCTTAACCTTTGAAAATCATGAAAGTTTTGAAACCTGTAAAGTTATACGTTATTGAAAATAAACCTTCTTAAATACTCCAATTGCATTTTCAGCTGCGTTTTCCTATAATTTTACCCGTGTGGGTTATACTAATAAAATCTTGCTTTCGAATATAGAAGTATATAGATATAGATGGGCAACCAGCTCTCAGAGTATAATCTAAGTATACATTTTATTTTAGCTTCTGCCAACATTGGTCTTACATATAATTATTACTCATGTTGGTAATTAATTAATTATATATATATGTATTAAACGTATGACAAAATAAAACACTATTTAGGGGTAGTAAAAGTCGGGCAGACTAAAATAAGAGTCTCACTCATATAAATATCTTCCTCTCATTGTTTCTCGCTTTTGAAACCATGGCAGGAACACATTTATATGAATGAGACTCTCTTATTTTAGTCTGTCCGACTTTTACTCCCCCCAAAGAGATGGGTTTTTTTCTGCATAAGTTTAATACACACATACTTCTATATGTATATGTGTGTGTGTGTATACATATATATATATACACACATATATATATATATGTATATATACTATAAGGATAAGGAATAAGGATTCAGTGTTGCAGAATAACATATTACATATGTTTCACTATGGATCAGCTCGAGTCAAGACCAAATCGGAGACGTATTCATATACTAAGCATATCTGACGACCTTTCGATTACAGGGTCAGGTTCGATCTATAATACGTCTTGTACTCTCAATCGCTTCACGCAGAAACCGGGAGAAGCACCGGCCAAATGAGCCTTCTGGCTTAAGACAGACTTTAGACTTTTTTATATCAGTTATTCGCAATCTAACAATCAAAGCGAGCGAAAGTCAATAATACAAAGGACTTCATACATATTTCGAATGAAGAATGTACGAACCGTTTCAATGTGTTCACTCAAATTTTTCAGATGTTTATAGGCACAATTTTCAACATATTTTAAACATGTATTAAAAGCAACTAAGAAGAATAACACAATCACCAGAGCCTATTTTTTTCTCAATAATACCAGCTAGATAATTGTCCCAGATTTGTTATCGGTAATACTTATAAATCTACTTTCCTTGAAAGTTAGAAAAAGAGAAATAAATACAAGTTAATTTAAGTTTCAACGGAGATTGACTGTTGATGTATGATGTTTAATAACAAATGTTTGTGGTGATTTATATTAGATTCACTGTGAAAAGAATGAAGTGCAAACGCTCGCTACTATCTCCTCTGTACACAGAAAAATATAAGAGGTTATCTTTACGCCTTTCAAAGATTATAGTCTTTTCATCTGAAGATAATTACTATGATTCTGCTTTCAGAGGGAATTTTTGTGGTTTTTATTTGTGTCGAGCAGGATGAAGAACATAATTGAAATGGTCAGTCTATTTGCCTTACGTACATTCGCTTGGCAACATAAGGCAGTACGACTTATAAGATTTAAAGCAAATTTATAGTAAATATTACATTTTTTTTTCATTAGAAAACGCACTGTGAAAAAAATGATATGATATATTATTTTATAAATTGTAATATTCGAGGATATGAATTCACCTAAAACACATCTATAATCTTTGCATATTAAATTAGCGGATTATATTTGAAGATGAATACATGGGTTATTTAATTTTAAAACAGAAAATATTCTCACCTACATATATATCAAAATCATTTATTGTAGTAACTAAGTTAATGTAATCGTATTTATGAAAATAACTTTCTACCACTGGTTAAACTTTGATGTGGTGAAATAACATTAGTTGAGACACTAGCTTGTATTATTTAATAATTTCTTTAGATTTTGGGAACGGCGCTTTCGTGTATTTAATAGATTTATTATAATTGTGTTGTTTTTATTAGAATTTTTATCCAAATATGTCGTAAATTGTAGATAAGAACATTTTTAGATATTTGAAGAGGCTGTATGAATACTTTAAAACAATGTACCTGCAGTAAGGTTAATTTTATGGATAAACAAATTATATATATATATGAAATTTATTAGTCTGCAACCTGATTTTAAAACAATCCGTAGGCTAACTTGCAGCAGGTTAATCCAATTTACGTCGATATATTCAGACAGTTCAAATCGAAATGTCTTCCAGTTCTAGCAAACATTTCTTTGCACTAAGAACTTCAGTACTGCCAATTTCAGCCCAGTGGAAGAATCTGTCGGGGTCACTAGTTCTGCTAGAAATAGAAGCCAAATAGCTCAATTTTCTTCTATAACAAAAAGTGTGAGTAGACTTAATAAGAACATAATTGATGGGCTTGAACGAGATGACTGGCTATTGTGTCTTTCATCATAGTTCTTCTCAGGTAAGAGTGATATAGGGGGTAACCAACAATTGGAAAAAAGAGAACTTATTTGTTTCTATGAATATGGTTTCCTCCACACCACTTTCTTTTTATGAGGATTTATATCAGCTCTATAATGTTATGTAGGCAATAAGCTGACCTCTGATCAGTCATTCAAGTCCATGATTATCCGTTATATTTTGTTTTTTAGTAATTGGTTGTCTACACTATAAAATGTATCCCTTTTTAATGCAGTAGCAAGGTAGAAATACCACATTGTGGTTCCTTTAGTGTATTTTTCATCGCTTAATCAAGAGTAGGTGTAGCACCGATAAACCTTTTCAAGGTCTCCGAGACAAAGGAGGCTTGATATAAAAGTATGCAATAAAGTAGCTTTCACTAAAGCACCAAGAGGCAGGTGGTACTATTAAATCGAGAAACAGGACTTTAACTCAAAAGGCTAGTCCTCCACCATAACCTAGTATTTTATCTAGGAACCTCGGAAGGATGATAGGTAAAGTTGATCTCGGAGTGACTTGAACTCACACTAAAATGAGTCGGAATAGACTTTGCAGTGCATTCTGTCTGACATGCGAGTGATTCTGTCAATTCACCAACAATTCAAAATCGTTTCCCAGCTGTTGCTCGAAATATTATTATTACTCCTACACACAAGGGCGGTGGATTGGCAGTATCGAACACTATTCTATGCAGCATAGAGTTACTGCCTTTTATGATCTGAGTTCAAATCCCGCCGAAGTTAACTTTGCCTTTCATCCTTACGGGGTCGATTTAATCGACTTTCCTCCTCCCCCGAAATTGTTGGCCTTTTGCCTAATATAAGAAACCATTATTACTCCTACACACGATCCATAGGCTAGATTTGCTTATCAACTAAACACAATTGCATTTAACTGGTGTGTAGTATCAGACTGCTTGGTAAAGATAAACAAATTGCCCAAACAAGGATTTTAGGCAACATGATACTCTACCTACCAAAGTTCTTGTTTTTTAACTCCAGGTCCTATGATGCGGTAGGGTGTAATTTGACAGCAGTTTATAGAAAGTCGGATGATCTCGTATATGCTTTCATGTTGGCTCAACCAGATTCGTATATTTGCTCGATTAGGAAGTTTGTTCATGTCTGGCGTCAATCAATATTCACGGAGATTTATGATTAAAAGTATTCTTGCAAAGGCCATCATTTTGCCGATTCAGCTTGTCTGAGAATGTGCCCTGCCTTTCGTTCTTTATATAATACAGTAGTGTGATTTTAAAGAGATTTGGTTGCTATTTCTAACAGTATGAGCAATTCCATGAGAAATTATTTCACCAGCTGCAAAGACAAAATCGATTCGACTTACATTCCAGACTTGGAATTTGCAAACATATGAGATTGACGAACAACTCCTAGTGACTTCATTGACAATCACTGTTTTGATCACGGGATTTTCATGGAAAAACACCAATTTCCTGTTACATTCCAAGTTTCTTGTTTTCTTTTTTTCTACAAGAAACCTTCTTGCCGGCTAAATGTAGAGTCACATCCGCCTGGGAACTATAAAGTTAGGTAACTAGATGAGACACCGTAATGCATTTTGTATAGCACTTTTACAATTCAGCCAGTCCCCCGCCCCGAACTGGTACATTATTTTATCGACTCCAGGATGAACGGCAAAGTTGGCCTCGGCGCTACATGAACTCGGAAGTGTTGCATCAAACACTTTCAGCAGACGCTGCCTTCAAAAGAAATAATAGCGTCCCAAATAACTAAAATACAAGATTCTTTGCACCTACTTTATACCTAACCATTATTCTTCATAAATTCAACAGCATATAATAATTATCCACAATAACTCATTATTTCTCAAGGTTACATATTGTCCCTGACAAGAAGCTACAATAGATTCGTCTTGATGTTTAGTTTCAAATGCTTTCCAGTCGTGAACATCTAACTCTGCTCCTCTATATTATCCGATTGTTCTTTACTTTCTCATCCAATGTGCAGTTTTTTTTATATATTCAAGATGATAGGGTTTGATTTTAAGAATAATTGGCTGCTACTTATAGTGTAGTAGGTTGTGTTACCAAGTTGATACGTCTATACAAAGTTTTTGTTATTTAATCTCAGATCATTCCTGATCGAAGCATTTCAACCGTGATATCTTTCTTTTTTGTGTAACGAACGCAGAACATTATGAAATGTAACATTTTCTTACAAAAGGATGTATCGAGGGAAATCCGGCTTCTATTTCCAGTAAGTTGAGTGACCATATAGTAGTTCTCTCCTTGGTTCGTAAAACTTTTGCCGCTGTTTTACATATGCTAGCCAATACAGCATTTGATAACAGATTTCATGCTCCAGGGACTTCGAATTAGTGTAATTGTTGTTCTATTCCTAGTCCTCATTTAACACCTTTACAAAAGGCATCATTGTAACATATGCCAAGTTATAAAATATTAACTATGAAAAGATGTAGCATTTCACAACTATGACAAAATACCAGACCTGTCAACTCTCCCAGTCCGGCGAGAGATCGCCCACACACATTGGGGTGGGGGAGAATGACTTCTCTTGTGAAAATGGGTATAGATTTCACTATGTAAAATCTTACCATTTTCCCCGTTTTATGCACTTTTTTTTCGTGGTGCCCCGTTTGGATTTTTAGGTCGGCAGGTCTGCAATGGTGTTTTTCTTAAGTCGTACAAACTGCTGAACATAACAGCTAAATACCTCTGAATATCCACCAGTTGTGACTTGAACACTCTTTAACATAGGCATGCTTGAGAACAAGTGATCTATAGGCTAGATAATTTTTTCCACTGGCTCACCTGTAGAATACCAAGTACTTACAGTTTCATTTGTCCGTCTGTGTTTCATGTCTTCAATCAATTCTTAAATTGCGCAACAAACAGAACGGGGGGGGGAGGGGGTTACATATCTTTACGGGAGCCTTACAAGATTGAATAGAAGCTGTGTAAAAACTTTTTCTTTAACGTGGAAAGAGTAATCTGAGCCAAGTTGGAATACAAAATAACTTTTTACTTCACCAAATATGGTAGCATAAGCAAATTAGGAAATTTGCATATTTGGTGGCCTTAACACAATACAAATATGTATCAACGTTTCCAATCTTTATTTTTAATCTCAATTTCCAAATTAAACGTTTCTTGAAATTTATTATTTAGCTTCGATCGAGGTAACATGATTAAAAACATTAAAGCGATGACCATTCCGTCTTTTCGGACTGCTTAACCCAATGTGCCCTGCCATTTTTAAAATGGCATAGATGCAAGACTTAGCTACTATTTCTAGCAGGTCAAACAACTGTCGAGATATATCCGAAGTTTTTTTTTTTTTTTATGGTGCAGATTAAAGTTTTGAACAGCTGTCATGAAAATGGAGGACTACTGCTTAACAGCCATGCCGAATTCTGAGTGCCAAACTTCCACTTAGCTGATGCATTCTGACTGACATAAATGTCCAAAAGAAAAAAAAAAAATAGGGTTCGCTAAAAGTCTTCAAAATTGCCAACAGGTTTTTATTTATTTTCGCTTGTTTATTAATCTTCTCACCAAATTGAGAATCTTCGAAAACCGTAACCAGATCTTACAATAGATCATCTAACTCAGATGTTGGGTTTTTCAATACACTTAATCGTGACAATGAGTATGTATACTAAGTTCTATATATTCCGTGTGTAGCCTAAAATACTCAAAAACTTCATCTTTTGAAGGGCTGATCAAATATACGTACATCAGAAGTTCAATAACACACAACTGTAATTCCAGTGTTGTCTCAAGCAGCGAGATGAAAGTACATATTTTGTGTAGCAGAAAATCCCTGTAAAATGTTTTATTTTTATACACAATTATACATTGTAGTTGTATAAAGATACTTATACATAGCTTTTAGTAAAGTACCCAATAGATATACGTATTTCAAAACCACCATCTGCAAACCTACTTATGTTATATTTTTGGTGCTGAAGTTTAAACACTACACATAACTGATAGATTGACATTGCATAGTCATAGAAGTCAAAACTAACATCTATCTGAGCGTAAACGACTTTTCAAGATGTATGCATAAACCTAGGTAACCGATATGTAGACAAAAATTCGATTCATGCAGCGATCTGTAGCTTTTGTTACATTATGCGTGATTGCCCAGAGGATATTTTAGACTGCCACAGTATAAAGAAATAACGTTACTTCCCAAATTTGAATCAAAACACTAATCAGTTATTTCTCAGTGGCTTTAGGACGAAATTCATAAAATATACAAAAGGGCATTGATTCTATGAACTCAATACCAGAACAAGCCTGCTATTTATTTTATTTTATCGGCAGTTATTTTAAGAGAGACAGAACTGATTACTTTTAAAAAATTAGAATTTAGTGGCGCTACCAATTTGACAATTGCTTCGTAATATTGACGCAAGCCCAGAATTATTTGAAGAGAGTTAGTGGATTAAATTGTCTGAGTATTACACTTTTACCAACCTAGAAATGTGTCAGGTAAAGCTGACATTGGCGTGATTTGAAATAAAAATGCAGGAAAAATAGTACATTAACGATTCTGTAAATCTAGTCCTTCCAATAATAATAGTTTTGTACATAGACACAAGGCCAGAAATTGTTGATGGAAGGGAACAGCCGATTATATCGAATTCAGTACTTGACTAGTACTTAATTTCTATGATACCAGAAAGATGAAAGGCAAAGTTAACTGGCAAGATTGGAACTCTGAACATATAAGACCAATTAAATAATTAACTATTTTGCATTAAGTTTGACACAAATTTTAATGCAAATGGAGATCGTTGATTTAGCCAGTGTGACCGCTAATTATGCCATCAACGTTAAAGTCAACATTTGTGACCTTTGAACTTGGAACGTGACTAAATACTGTAATTCATTTTGTCTAAGCTCTACACTCAATCCTTGCTCTTATTCAAACTCAAATCTTAAGACAGATGAAAATGACTAAATTAATAAAATAGATAAATGTACCTTTAAGGAACAGATTCAATGTTTAAGTACCATCGTTGTTTCTAGATCTATAGATAGCATATCTACCAATTACCAGTCAAGTAATAAATTCAGCTTATACTCAATTCTGAGTTTTCTTGAATTCATTAAACAATGTTTTCATAATGATGGCAAGTTCTAAAGAATATAAACATTTTTGTCACCCAAACTGTAATAGAATGACAAGAGTATGTATTCGTCCACACACATTATATATATATACACATACATACCTAAATACATACACAGGCGTATATGTTGGCAAATCAATGCTAAGAAAATGGTGGTGGGAAGTAATCAATGAGAGTTGAATATGATGTTATGGAAACTGAAAACATCCATAAATTACTGGTCTGAGCATCATGTTGCCGATCTTTAAACATAAATATAGATATAAAGATAAAATTTAGATAATAATTGGTAAATTGTAAATATGGTTTTATTTACCAACTATAGCCAAAATTTTCTAACAATCATCCAGCAATATATTTTGGCCAGTCGCTATCCAATTAGGTGCAACTCTTTCTTTATCTACTCCAAAATACCTGTTAGGTTCTGTTTAACTTTATATTTTTCCTGAAGATTGGCAATGTAAAACTCCAAGGATTTCTGGGTTACCAACATATTCTTATTATTCGAACAGAGTTCAGGAAGCGATTGCAAAAATTAGTTACAAAAACCTGAGAAAATTTGCTATAAGTCATTACAGAACTAGTAGACCCTGAAATGTAACCTTCAACAATAAACCAATGCCTCTTATTAATATAAGCACTAACTACAAATAAAATTTGAAGTAATTCTTGTTATGCCTTTTAACTGAAAGCATCTAAAATTTAGAAAATAGTTTTTTCTTTGTCGTTTGACAGACTTGGAAGCCTTCCTGCACCGGTATTTATTCATTCGGTTTTGGTGTTTTGTAGCAGATATTTTCTGGGCAGTATTGAAATAGTCCATAATGTAGTAATAGATCACATCACAACAGCTAATGATGATAATACAAATCTGTGAGCATAATTGCTATAATGAAATATGGTGCTTTTTTTTTTTTGCTTTTTTTTTTTGCTTTCTTTCTTTCAATAACAGTTGTTTCCTCAGTTTTTAAACAACGCTCAAATAACAAAATAAATAATAAATCAGTTCAGAACAAGTATAACTAGTAGAAGAGAGAGGTAGAGAGCATAAAAATTCAAAAGTGCAAAGCTACATACACTTGTCCTGAGAAGCAATCAATGTTTGGGGCATTAAAACCACGAAGTAATTTCAAACATGGTTTTATTTCAGTGCAACTTAAATGGTATGTACAATATTTTTTTCTTTTTCTTTTTGAGTGAGTAAACAAACCTCACGTGCTCAGTTTGTATGTTTTTTTTTGTTTATTTTTTTTTTGTAGCCAACCAACAGTAGGTATCAAGGTGGCCAGTCTTTCTGGAGGGGAGGGGGTGTGTTTTTTTTTTTTTTGTTTTTTTTTTTTCTGAATATCTTTTAATCCCACGAAATGCTACACACGCACAGTCTCTCTCAAAAGGGTTATAACTTTTTAACAGTCCATCAGAGATAGCAATGAAAAACCATAATATACATACACATCCATATATATAAATATATACATATGTGTATGTATATATATATGTACACATATATGTAGTAAACAGGAATATAAACGATTATCCATTCCATTCAACCGACTGGTGAGAGTTCAGTAGGTAAAACAAGGCTGGTTGCACGAGACCTTAGGTATGGCTTTTTGTTTGTAATCCTGGATATGGTATACATATACAATAACACTACACACTTCTAATACAACAATGTATCAAGCATTCATTCAATAAAAAGAAACTAGTATATAATATATATAATATATAATATATATATATATATACACACACATGCACACGCAATTATACATTCTTTCTTCAGACAGGAAACAAAACAGTCAAAATTGACACTGAAATGTGGAATGACAAAGATATCATAAAGAAAAGGGGGTAGGGCGAGAAAACGGCGTCTTGAGCAGAGTAAAATTTTCTTTATGTTCATTTTTCTTTCAATAATTAATTTGAAAGCTGGACAGAAAAGCAAGTTCTATTGCTTGAAATTACATCCAAGTTGAATAAATTCAAAATTTTGTGGGGGGTTTTTGTTGATTTTTTTTTTTTTTGTATTACACACATACATATAATATATATATATATATGTATATATACATTATGTGTATATACATTTATGCATATATACACACACACATATATATATATATATATATATACACACACTCACATATATATATATATATATATATATATATATATATATATTTTTTTTTAAATCATTTTTTTTTTTCCTTTTTGTCTTCGATTAAAATGTCCCATGTGCCAGATTACAAATACTCAAAGGATCATACAAAGAATATACGTTTACAGTTTTGTTCCCTTTGGATGGAATTAGTTCAAGTTCCAAAATAATTCAACGAAACTTGCACTCTCAACAATACAACTGATGGTAGCAGGACCAAATTATCTCCAACTGTTTGGAGACAGTCCAACCCCACCTTTCCAACAACACAACTTATGGTAGCAGGACCAAATTATCTCCGTTTGGAGCCAGTCCATCCCCACCTTTCCACTCTCCTAGCAAAGAATCAAAGCAACCAACAGAAAAAAAAAATGGCCAATAAAATATCTCTCCAATTATGCACTGTATGTGTGTGTATATATTATATATACACACACGCGTGTACGTACAGTGTGTGTATGTATAAACATGTATTTATATATCTTTAGCGATTACAAAAGGTTAGAGATATATACAATGAATATGCAGTCTAAAAATATAATAATAATAATAATAATTAGAAGGGAGAGGAAATGAACAAGAGAGGGCAGGGTAGGGACAGGACATTCCTTTTAAGTAAAACAGAATTAAGGAGGGGTGGGGCAATGAAGCTTAAAGTAAAACAAATTAGCAGAGAACAACCCAAATATATGAAATAAGACATACAGCAGCAAATTTGGTTACTCCCACAATTTATAGTGTTTAATAAAGTTAGTTAGCCACTGAGCTGCTTTACAACTTTGAGAAGCATCAACATAAAAATAACAGATTCTGCAACTTGAATTTTATCTAATAGTGTGTTGTTGTAAGGACAGACACACCCACACATGCACACAAACAGTATTTCAGTTAATATTTGCTGATTTATTAGTCTTCTTACACCCTCACCACCCGTAATATCACTTTAGGTAAAAAGCTTACATATTTTCAAAACGAAGATTTTCAGGAAGATGTAATTTTTCCTCCTCCACTGCATTAACTGAATTTCTTTAGTTTGATAGTTGTATTTTTTTTTAATTGTTTAAATTGTGTTACAAGCACTGAGGAACAATATATAATAAAATGGATGGAAATAAGTGAGGTATTTTATCTGTCATCTTTGCCAGGGCTTCTAAGTAGCCGTCCAATGAGCATGCTATAATGTCACCTTATACTGTTGGCACAATCTTAAAACTGGGCTCCTAAACACACTACATCAGATTTAACGGGAAAAAAATCTCAAGGACGTGTTCAAAAGCTGACAATTCAAATGGAACTTCTCTCTCTCTCTCTGCCAAAAACTGAACTAAATAAAAACACTACACACCTGAATTTTTCTTTAAGTCTAATGGGATATTCCAAACTAAAATAATAATGGACACCAGGTACAAATATATAGTTGTTTTTTTATTTCATTTTTAACTTGCTTTTTTTTTTTTTTTTTACAACTAATATTTTTCTACAGACTGGATAAGCTTAGACTTTGCTTAATTCATTTAACAATAAAGATGCTCCCAAATTACAGCAGTCAACTAACCCACGAATACAGAATCAACCCAAATGCAATAGTTAACTACAACACACCTTGGTACTTTCTCTTGCATTGTCAGTATGAAGGATGTTTGTTTTCTGCCAAGATCCAAAGCCTCAAAAATTGCAGTTGTTTTTATGACTATGTGGACAAATATGGCTTGTGTGTGTGTGTGTGTGTGTGTGTGTGTGTGTGTGTGTGTGTGTGTGTGTGTGTGTGTATGTGTGTGTGTGTATGTGTGTGTGTGTGTGTGTGTGTGTGTGTGTGTGTGTGTGTGTGTGTGTGTGTGTGTGTGTGTGTGTGTGTGTGTGTGTGTGTGTGTGTGTGTGTGTGTGTGTGTGTGTATTCGTCCACACACAGGAGAAAGCCATTCAATGTACATTCATCCTTTTTTAAATTTTGTAAGCTATCTAAAAAAAGTTTCCAAAACCAACAAAAATACTCCCCATTTCTAAATAAATAAAAAATAAAAAAGCTTTTTCTAAAATAATATTACATGGCAATGGTGCCAAAAATAACTTAACTAGCTATGCTCTAGATATATATAGACACCAACAATTATATATTCACCATCAAAAATTGCATAGAGTGTTTAAGTAAAACAAAATATTACATACCCAGAGTCCTGAAAATGTTTTTGCCTGATGAAAAGAAATACTTAAGCATCTACTGATATTTGAAATAAAAAAAAAATAATAATTTTAGAACACTAGGAGCAATCCAGTTTTACCATAATCTGCATAAACCTTTTTATCAAAGAAAAGTGACTGTCGTTGACAAATATCAGGAATTTTAGCATAATCAACAATCCCTTATTTAATGTGTGGAATGACTGAGCTGACGGGTGATTATTATTATTAGTGACTATAAGTATGAAGCATACACACACATTCAAATCACACAATACCTATCAAACCTTTATTAACAACAAAATCAGACCCAAGAGTAAAACTAGGATACATGAAAATTAGAAAAATTCAATGAGACCATGATGTAGCCATGACAATTATTAGATAAGGTCTATAAAAAAAATGGGGGGGGGGGCCCTCTTCAACATATAAAACTAAGAAGAAAAAAAGTCAAACTATGACAGAGAATCTAGAAATCATCAGTACTGTTCCGAGATAGATGATTATGTACATATCTCATTTAACAAATCTTTAACCAAAGGTAAAACGTATAAACTCATTATGGTTAGAATAACTTATATAGTAAAAGGCAGGGTTAAATCAAATAAAACTAGTCTTACAAAGCAATGTGCCGTTGAAATTCAAATGCACAAGCACTTAACTGAAAAACATTTTCACTTAGACCCCACTGAATGACAGCAGTATAACAAAAGCGCAATAGATAATTATACAGAATTGAAAGAAAGTTAATAAATGGGGACTTTTTCATATCTAACCCTAAATTCATAAAATATCACAAAAAACCCTATCTGATAGGTATCTAATGAGCCAAAGTCAAAGAATAGGACTGAGAAACTTATTTGCAGTCATACCACAATAAAAAAAAAAGGAACCAGCCATATATTTTATAGGCAGTCGCTCTTAAAGAACTACTTGAAAATTTATAAAATGGGCTTATCAAAATAGACTTTGTAATCAACAACTTTTATGGGGGGGGGGGGGGGGGGGTTAATGCAAAAATTCAACTTTTTAAAAAAGGAATACCATTAAATAAAGAAAACTAGTAGAAAACAGAAGTGGGTTATGTAGGGCGAAAATGTTTCATCTGCTGTAAAGGGTGGGGTGGTGGGATTCATAAAATGCTAATAAATGTATCATGGCCAAACTTAATGAACTTTCACACAATACACATGAAGGGAAAGGGTGAGAGAAATAAAAAATAAATAAATAAAAAAAAAATAAAAATTCATAAACACAGGTAAAAGAGGTTCAGAATATGTTTCTTTTCTAACATATCAATTCAGTATGGCTTTGCTATAACATAATGCCCACCTGCGCAGCCAGCTAAAAAAACAGATCCTTGGTTGCACACATATATTCATATACATACATATATATGTGAGTGTGTGTGTGTATGTATGTGCGTGTGTGTATATATATATATATATATATATATATATATATATATATACACACACACAAATGCATATACACAAACACACAAACACGTGTGCGTGTGTGTATATGTATATATATACACATACATACACACAAACACAATACACACAGAAGTATAAATATATACATGCATGTACATATAGAAGTATATAAACATTTATGCATACATACATGCAAACATGTCTGTATACATACATATAAAACTTCCTCCTCTACTGATAAGATATCAAAGGATAACAATGAAC
Organism: Eledone cirrhosa; assembly: GCA_964016885.1. Lineage (NCBI taxonomy): Eukaryota > Metazoa > Mollusca > Cephalopoda > Octopoda > Eledonidae > Eledone > Eledone cirrhosa. The sequence goes on from OZ024745.1 coordinate 53,731,898, forward strand.
TGTTAAAATAATGTCTAAATAAAATGAAGTAAAGGGAGGGGAAGGTTTTCAAATTGCATTCCTCATTCATTCATCCAGAGTCAAGATCATTACATTTGTGCATTTCACACCAAAATGGTTATATATATATGTATATATACATGCATATGTAATATATATACATATATATATATATATATATATATATATATATTTTCCATTTGAGTAAATTGTTTTTTTTTTGTTTCGTTTTTTTTTTATTTTTACTGCAAGGAAAGAAGCTGACTTTTTTCCTGCATTTGCCACCATTCCTACCACCACCATTATTATTATTATTATTATTAATATTATTATTATATTTAATCATCAGTCATTATCATCAATATGAAAATTGATGATTATTTTAGTTAGTTATCTTGAGTTTTTTTCTTTTTTTAACAATTTTTTTTACATTTTTTTATTTTTTTTTTGTTTTTTTTTTTTGTTTTTTAAAATCATTAATCTATTGTATTTTCTAGCTATATGGCTACATTAATAATGTGCTATGTACAGGATATCTGCAGGTAGAAGGTGAACCGTATATTTCTTTGTGTTCCCTGCTGCAGTTGTGGATACATAATCGCAGTTAAGGCCGACAAGGTCGGCACTTAGTACGGAGCTTGTGGGTAGCCTGAAAAATACAAAAGATAGAAATCCCTGAATTGATAAAGGAAACAAAAAAAAAAAAAAAGTTAAATGTCGCTTCTAACATATATAATTAAATTGCATGCACAAAAAATCATATAATTAGAAAAATATGATTCAAGATATGTATAATTAAATATTGAGCCTAAAGTCTCATCGAAACAACTTAGTTTATACCATGCGCCATTAAGTGGTAGGGTACATGACTCCCACTGCAACAAGAAACTAAGCTGATGTTAGTAGTTATTTCTCATCCCCACACCAAACTGAATGGATTAGAATGTGAAATGTGAGAGCCTGGCTCAATAACACAATGTGCAGCCCACACTGGGGAGCAATCACAGAACCCTGCAATTGCAAGACCAACAGCCTAACCACTAAGCTGCAATGTTCAGCAAAACGTGTACAAAGATAAACAAGACAGCAGTAAATGATAAAAAAACATGCATGACTATATTTTGGCTATCAATAATGACAAATGAGCTAATATAAAATATAAAGATGCTGACTGATTTCTTAGAAGCTACTATTTTTTTAAATCTTTTCATTAAAAGAAAATCTTTACTGTGCTGCAGATAAAAGGCAAACAATTTAAGGCAAAATATTTGTGATATATATATTTTATTCTCCAATTTTCATTACAAAAGTGGAAAGTAAATTAAACCTTTGCCTACAAAACACCATAACATAAGTTGGCTGGATTTCTAATGGCTATCCCAATAACAAATTGTATAAGGTCAGTCAGTTCTTGACAGGGAACAAAATCAGAGCTATAAAACATTTAAAAAGTTATAGGGAAAGGGATATTTGATAGGCAAAGTCTCAATTGGTGCTTGTTTCTCTTTAACGGCATACATACACACGGTAGTGTATCAGTATTTTATATACATTTTTAAAAATCCATTTTGTAGATTCTGAGTGACCCATAGAGTTGAGTAGCAGTGAAAATCCTAAGGTTTTCAAGATAAAAACAGCAGCAAATTTTCATGCAACAAGTGAATGAAGGAAGTATAAAGCCAATATTGCAAACAGGACTGAAATGTATGCCAACCTGTTGATGAAGGTTTCATTTTAGTCCAGCATCTTCATATCTGAAAATAAAAATAAATTAACATAAATGTCATACACTTTAAAATTTTCCTTAAGAAAGGTTGTTCAAATATAAAATTATAATTGAAAAATCCTATTTGCAAAAGTGAAAATGGGAATTGGGTAGAGAATGTGTTATAATTTGGACAAAGACCTGATTGAGGAGTGGCGTTATTATAACAAATTATAACAAATTATAATGAACAAACCAGCATTAAGTAAAAGACAACCAACTACAAGCCACAGGAAGCACCTTTACCCCAAAAAACAGTCAATGTCTTAATGAGAATCTTAAGTCTGCTGACTCCTTATATTTAGATGTTTGAACCTAACATGCTATTGTTTCAGGATGTAGTAAAGCAGCCATTTTATTAGAATTATGCAAACAAAAAAAAAAAAATTCTTGAAAGCAAAAAAACCTTTGTGAACCAAACATGCACCTCATCCATAATTTAATATTAGAAAATTATTTTATCAGAAATGTATATACTACTGAAGAAAGAAAAACAACAGGACATTCTATAGAAACTTATGAGTAAAAAGCAACAAGGGAATAGACACTAACTTGACTATTCCATTTCCATTTTTTTTAAAATAACTATCATTTTTTAAAATAAAATTGTTTACAACTGATAAAAATTGAATTGCATGATCCACTAATCCCACAACCACCACCATTATTATTTAATTCTATATTGAAAAACCAAGAGATAAATTTGTGAGACAAAGAAAAACTACAGCAATGTTAGTAATGCCAAGCCAAACACTGACTACAATGAATTTCTATACAGTGAGTAGTGAGATGTTATCAAAATTCAACAAATATTTGTTTTTCAACAAATTGCATCCAAAAGTACTTTGTGGAAAAAGAATAAAAATAATATTTAAAAAAAAAGTTAAATAAAAAGTCCATCTAACAAATCAAGTTCTGAAAATGTTAATGTTGTTAAAGAAGACAAAATCTGGATATGCTTACTGTTGACCATCAGAACCTAATTGTCATCTTCCAAGTAGCTATCTGGAAAAATGAACAACATTTCAACTAGACATTGTTGAAATCATGCCACAAAATCGACAGTGATGGGTGAAAAAGATCAAGAGGGGTCTGGGAAGTAGAACATTATTCCAATGACATCTAAATATATAAGACTGATTAAGCTAGCAGATTAGTATCAAAACCAGAATATATCACTTTCAAACAATTACAAATGGCACACTAAAGTAGTATTGTTCTCAAATGAAAAGGTTCACAGAAAAAAAAAAAATTAAATCTAAAACCTCATTAGTTTGGAATGGTCTTATTGTGAAAATAACTGGTTTTTCCTTATATTTTCAATATTCTATTACATGGAAAATTATATAATGCATTTATGTGACAATTTTCCCATCAATGTTTTCATGGCCATTTTCTCAAAAGTTTCTTTAATCTAGTTTTATGAGTTGATTACATTTTGTTCATACATTTGTTTAATAACAGTTGAATTCTTAAATGTCCTGTGGAACAAAACTAATTAAAACTGCAAATGAAACATGCAACTTTATCTAAATAAAATATAAAAGGCACCTGCAATTACACAACTGAAAACTTCCACATTAACTTTTAACATAAAATGTCATTATTATTATTATTATTTAGTAAACAGATGTTAGTAATAAGCCAGTTAATTATTCTTAAAAGCATGGACTGGCGTGCTTCCAATATTGAAAGGAAATGGGATTCTATATTTTAGACTTGGCTAGCCTTTTATTTGAAATACTGCAACCTATTAGAAGAAATAATAAACAAAAAAACAAATGCCATAAAAAAAACAAAGGTCATCCCATTTTTTCCTTGTGTAAAATGCATATAATGAAGCTTTTTCAGAATTTATCAATTGGTCAGACAATTCAGAAAATATAAAAAAAATTGAAGGGGAAAAAAAAAAAAAAAAAAAAAAGGAGATACTTCCTCCATCAATATATCCATACTTCCATCAATTTAATGCTACCCAAAAATTTTGTATTTGGTTTTTATTTTAAATATATACCCCGTTCCCCTCAATTTACCAGATAAATAAGTAAAAAATGTAAATCAAATGCTAAACAATGTATCTGATGTAATGTGATTAACATATGCAAGATATGTTTGTTAAAAGCTAAACTGCATAAAATATTTTGATGTGTACCTATTAAAAAGTAAAGAAAAACTATCCAGATAGTAAAACCAAATTCAGAATAAATCTAACCAAAATCTTAGATACTATGGCTGAAAAAGCTATAAAGTGGTAGAAAGAAGAAAAAAAGTATATAAAAATCTTCCAACCTGCTGTCAGCCATTTTACCTCAGCGCCTGAGGGCATGATGCCAGAATGCTTGCAATCATGGGATGAAAAGGGGATGAGATATCACCCCTAGCAAATGGAAAAATTTAATGTCAGCAACAAATAGTCGGGTATTGAGTTCAATGAACAGAAGGATGAAGCTAATATCAAACATAGCTGTCCCCGATTATGTAGCCTAGTGTATGACAGTGTTTCAGAGCACTGAAGGGAATTTCTCAGCACTGCTATGTAACAGGCAGGGTAGAGACTAATAAGCAGCTGATAAAAGCAGCTCTCATCATAGTGAAGGTCAAAAGCCACAGAACTGCATCTTTGGAAAGCTATTTAAAACAATTCTGAACTCAAGACAAGACCATTAGAGAAACAAATGTTAGTATCACATTATAACCACTATGTTCACTGTATAAAAGACAATAAAAGCAGGTGTTTCAAAAAGGGGGTGGAGGAGACATTGCAATCTAATCTGTACAATTGTTACCCTTAATAGAACTAAGCCTTATTGGAACCTATTGCAGTAAATTCAGTTGTTCAATCTTGTTTTAGAACTAATTCAAAACAGAAATCATAGGAAGTGCAAACTAGAAACATAGATGCAAATGGGAATATCTGCTAAAATGCTGATTGTTGTGTATTTTGGAAGGAAAGGGGGCAAACATGGAAATACAAAAAGAAAGAGGTTAGTGTTATCAGTTAAAATGGAATGGGGGTTGAGAAAGCGATATAACATTCTAAATGCCAGTCGTGAGCACTGCAATTGACAGTGGCATTATATAGTTGCCATTTAATTCCAATAGACTACCAACTGCCCGACTATGTTTAGATATTAGGCTAATCCAACTGCTCATTGAGAAAGAAAATGAGATTCTTATTGATTTATATAAATTTACATGCAATAGTCAGAGAAAATATAGAGGTAAAAAACATTTAATATGTATCGTTAATTAGTAAATTGTAATGTGAAGAGAAAAAAATGTAAGCAATTACATTTTGGGTGAAGCCCAGATAGAATATTTGAAACATGCAAAGCTGTTACATTGACAATGTTATGTATTGATAGATTAAAAATTAAAAATTCATTTAAACTGTCTTTTAACAGTAAAAATATACCCATTTTTTTCTACTCCATGAGACAAATGGTAATGGTGTGTGTGTGTGTGTGTGTGTGTGTGTGTGTGTGTGTGTGTGTGTGTGTGTGTGTGTGTGCGTGCGCGCGTGCATGTGTGCGTGTGTGCGCGTGTGTGTGTTTAGATAATTTAAAAGTTCTTAACCACTTCACTGTGTCTGCATCTAAATGGTATGCAGGCCCTGCCAAACAAGTTTGCTTTGCAATTATGAAACCTTGGGTTTAATCTCGCTGCACTGACCATTGTGAGTGAAACTGGGTACACTGAAACTGCATTAGTCAATCAACTGAACAGTCTTATCTCGAAGTCTTGGGTTTAATCTCACTGCACTAACTCTTGAGAGCGAAACTGGATACACTGAAACTATTAGTCCATCAGAAAGAACAGGCTCATCACACTGATTCTGCCTGAGGATTATGTGAAGTAGTATGTGCCATATTATACCACTTACACTAAGATTCAATGAGTAAGCAATCAAACAACTGGAATACCTGTTGTTGAAACCCATCAGAGGACTGACTTTTTGTAAGCTAGCAAACTAGAATACTGAGTATAAACTATATAAAATTTTTAAATGTTTTTTTTCCATCTTTTATCTAAAGTAGGCCTCACACTAAACTAGCTAAATTTCACTTGTGACTTTCAATTGATTGAAAAAAAAAAAAGGTCAGGGAATGGGATGGCAAAATATTTGGATGTAATGAATGAAGGGAAGAATGAAAGGAATATTTTGTTATGCATGCAGGTCAAGATCTGTATTCACAAATTTCAAAAGGGAAGAGGTGTGATAGAAAACCAATTAATACAGGAGTTAGTAGAAAAATATAACAAATGTAAGAGGGGGGAAAAAACATTTTTTAGAAGTTATTTATAAGTAACAAAATGCTTAGCAAATTCAGGGCATTAATACTTTTCTTTTTTCAGATGAAATAAAATAGCAAACAAAAACTGGGTTGAACTTATTAAACAAAGTATATTCTTTAGAAAAAGTACAACCAACAAAAGATGAGGTAATATAATTTAGCAATATTTGAATTTGTTTGGGGGATTTAATGTTAAAATTTTTTTTTTTTTGTTGTAATACAAAATAAAAAAAAATAAATTATATGCTCTGTTTATAGAAATAAATTATCTTTAATAAGATAGGAAGGAGGGTTATGTAGCTAAAGAAAAATATGCACAATTTATGTAAATACATACCCTGCTGCAGAGGATAGCCAAGCATAGTTTGCTGCTGACCATTAAATTGCTGCTGTTGCTGGCCAGGCTGCAGGGGAATTTGGCCCCATTGCTGCATTGCAGGAACATTCATCCTGCACAGAGAAACAAAGACAAGATAAAATAAGTTTTCAATTACCATGATAATTCTTTTTTGTCAGTTGTTTTAAAATACATTGAAACTGCATTGCATTGATTTTATGTACTTTAGAAGTTCAATCAGATGTGGTCGCCTTCACACTAGCTGGAATGTTTGGACCCAAAACAAACAATCCATGCTTTGCCATGGATACCAGCATCATAGAAGTTCTCTATTCCTTTTAAGATTGGGCAATATTGTGCAAAACAAGCATGTAAATTTCCAGCTAACATCAGAATGTTTTTTAGAAATGGAACTGGTTGTTTATCTCAAAAAAATCTGAAAGCAGTCATTTTTATTTACTTGCAATTTCCTTTGACAATTTAAATGGAAGCTATAAAAAGGTTCACTTACCCAGCATATGCTTGATAGTTATAACCTGCCCATTGATTCATTCCTCCTTGAACATAGCTGCTCTGGGCCATATTTTGATATGGATAACCCCAATAACCCATGTTTCCATAAAACTGACCATAGGCTGAAGGGGAGGAGAAAGGCTGCTGCTGCTGAAAAGAAAAGAAAATTATATTTACCATATATAATCGAATGAGGTGCTGAATTGGCAGCCGTTAGAACATCAGATTACCTGTTTCGGCTTTCTGAGTTCAAATCTCGCAGGTCAAATTTGCTTTTTACCATTCGAAATCGATAAAAAAAAAAAAAAAGTACCAGTCAAGTACTGGGGTCAATTCTTTCTTTATATCTCTTTCTCTGCCATTACCTCACTCTTTATCCTTCTCTGGACCTGGAGAAGTTTGGACTCCACCAGGTTTAAAAATGTCCTAGAAATGCTGTATGTTAATACGGCAACCCTATAACTTCCTTGGGTGCATGCATATAATCTAATATAAGTTGAACCTGTATTTTATACCTGAGAAATGTATAAAATCCAAACCTTGTGTATAAGCAGAGGCAGCTAATCAACATGTTTAGATGGTACGGTTTTGAAATTCTCATAAGAGGAGAACATATTTAAGCTTTGATGTTTTGATTTTTCTTTTTTTAATGTTTCGAGTAGTTTTTGTTTTACACCTCCATTAGATAATGATTTATATATATTTTTTTTATTTCTGGCCATTTTGAAGCCATTGAAAACACATACACAAATTTCATCTCTAAAATGAGACTGATGTAATATTCACCCGCAAAGCAAAACTATTTTAAGACCTCATTTATGTAGAGTTATAATTAGGTAACACTTTTGAATTCAAATTGACAAAGAAAAGTATACATTCTTGAAGAAGGTGACTGTCCCACTAGTCTAATAAATTGTGAAAAAAGTGCTCTTTATGATATTGAATTACTATTTAAAAAAAAAAAAAAAAAAAAAACTGAAAACAAATAATAAACATACCTCATTAGTGACAGTTGGCTGACTGCTTTGGTTAGGATCATTAGATTCTTTACCCCAGGAGCACTTCACAGGCTGATCAGCAATCACATTGCCATGGACACCACAAATTGCTTGAGCAGCAGATTCCTTTGAAGAAAATCTTGAAAGGAAGAGATCAAAACACTTGATTTAAATAACTAATTTTTCTACCACCATTTTCAAAAAAAAAAAAAACAATTATTTAACAGTCACTTTTCCATGCGGGTATGGGTCAGGCAGTTTGTAACAGGCTAAGTAGGTACTTAATTAGAGCTTGTGACTTCCAAGATGAGTCAAGACACACTTCTAATACATTCAATTTTTGTCAAGGTGTCCAGAAATGGATGTCTTTCCAAATACTAACCACTTTACAAAGTATATTTGATCATGGTACTAGCATGAGGAAAGTTCTCATGCCCTTGTAATATAATGAATACTTTCTAATACTATATAAAAAATATGTCTAATATATTTCAAGTTGCACATTTCAAAATGTCCAAATTTCACTGCTTGGTGGCCGAGAAATAAGAATAAAGAACTGTTATAATCATTTGCTATAAGATTAACTTATACAAAATACAGAGTTAATACATTTTTATCTTCATATATGCTACTCATACTATTATGAATTTGTCTAATCTAAAGTCTTTCTCAAGCACAGTGCTTATCCCAATTCCCTTGGTTTTAAGCGATTGACAGGACAAGACTCAGACTTGGGCCCCGCTGTCTAAATTTACCCTCCACCTGGGTTCTTGAGCAAAATGAAATAGTTGCATACACAGCTCAAGAGTAATGAATGAAGGCAAACTAATGGACAGAATCAACACATGGCACAGTAAATGCATCTGCTCATCCTTCAGCTAAATTTACATAATGTCCACCACCCAATTTGTTCACCTGAATTGCTACTTCAGCACTTTCACCAATTTCATTGTTCGAAGCACTCTCATAACTTAATAAACACCAAGGGTTTCGCATTTATGTAGTATGTAATAGATACATCGGCTTCAAAGGAGCTCTACTCTCCATCTTAGTATAATTGTGAATAAAATGTATGAACAATGAGTGAAGGGGCTTATTCAGAGTCAACTTAATACTATACCAAAATGCTCTCATTATCGCATATGTAAAGATTAGAGAATATGCTAAATGGCTAATTTCACTTTCAAATATCAATTTCAAACTTAAATGTAGAGTGAATTGACAATACCAGACTGACTGAATGTATAGGATTATGTTTAGAATTAAGGACACAATATATCATATAATTATAAAATGTTTTATTTTGTACTTATTTACACTAAAAATGTTTAATTTCAGAATATAAGAATGGCAGAAATTTGTGTATAATTTCACATAGCCTACAAATAAAGCAAGCAAATTTATTGCTAAAATCTAAGGAATTCTAAAAAAAAAAATCAATAATTTAAGGGCAACTTGTACTACATCTAGGATAGTACAGAACTTAAATGGAATACAAACTAAATGTATATTTAATTACCAATAAAGTAAATACGGCTCAATAGGAGTACATAAACTATTGTTTTATGGACAGAACCTATTGTTTTATGGACAGAATAAGAAATGTCAAACTTTAACCCTTTCATTTTCCTATTTTTAATGAAAAACACAAGGAATAGAAAATTGGGAGATATTTAGTAAAATAACTTTGTTGTTAAGATGATTTGTGGAACACAACAAAAAGTTCTTAGATAAAAGCAGTTTTCTCATAGAAACTGAACCATTTCCAGGCACATTGGTATCAAAAGGGTTAACAAAACTAGGTTTGTAGATTATCAGATTGTTTGTGACATACAGACATGTTTCTGTAATACGTAATAATACATGTGTATAGGTGTATATGATGTCTGATATGTGAATGTATATATTAAGATGCAGCAAAACTGTAACACGAAAAAATACAGCATGCTTATGTACAAATATAGACAAACAGAACGCAAGATTCTGGTACAAATGAAGGCACTTTAGAAACCCCACTACATTGTGTTCCATGAATTCTAAATACAAAATTTTAGAACACTTTTGATAGATCATAATATTCACGTGTGCCAGAGATAAAGAATGTTGTAGTTATATCGATTACACATCATGTTTAAACGCCACTACAAATAACCAATATGATAAGACTAGTTACAAAAGTAAAGCCAACACATTTTAAATAAACAAATCTTAAATCATTTAAAACAATAAACTTACCGAATGAATGCATAACCTTTATCTTTGAATACACGAATTTCATGAATTACTCCATATGAATTGAAAGTCTTCCTCATCAGCTCCTCTGGAAAGCAAATTGTATTTTTTAGTTCAGAATAAAAACCCAGAGAGTGAGCCATCTGGTCAAATATGTTAAATATTAAGGTCTGTAGTTAAGAATGACAGAAACTTACCTGTAAGACCCTGAGAGATACCACCACAGTAAACTGTACAGTTGGTGGGACTGGACTGGTTGTAAACTTCTTCATAAGATAGCTGCTTTGTATCTTAAAATAATAAAAAGCATTGCAATCAGTAAATAGCTATGAAGGAAAAAAAATATATATCTGTTAGACACGCAGTGACTAACAACAGAATGTTTAAGTCTGCGTGTTCTGACATATATGCGTAGCTTGTGAATAAAAATTTCAAGGTGATCCCTCCCAAACATGTTTTGTAATGTATCATCTTATTGGCTAATCAACCAATGAGTAATTGTTGCTCAAAAGCATCCAGTAATTTGTTTGCACGTTTATTTATCGTTTCGCTTTGAATCTTCCTCCTGTATTTCGTCGTTTATCATCAAAATATTTTTCTCGTTTTGGTAAGTTATATTGTTAATTTATATACGATTTTTTAAAATTTATACTAATTTTTTTTTTTTTCCAGTTCGTTATAACATGCTTTATAATATTGGTTGTATCATATTTACTTGTATATTTGTCCATATTATTGTTCGTTTTATGTTAGATTATTTTATTATTATGTTAGATTATTTTTTTATTATTATGTTAGACTATTTGTATGTAATATTTTATTTTTATTAATTCAACTATAACAATTATTATGTAAAATATATTTATTTAATATTGTTTTTTGTAGTTGTTTATATTAAAAGTCTGAAAATATTTTTATACATCTTACAATAATATTTATAAGATCATTTATAAAATAACAATTATATAATCTAATTACATTACAACGATAATTTATTATTAATATATATCATGTTTAACTAGAGTTATTACAAGCGTTGCCTTAAAAGATTTTAAACTAGACCTGAAAAATGCACAAGCTCAAAAGAGCCACAAAATGTTATAATAAACCTTCAAAAGTGTGCGACTAGAGTTGTTGCTCAAAAATATTGTAATCATTATCTATCGTTCACTCTGTGGCATCCTTTTATAAAAAAGAAACTCATAACGAACTCAAGACGACACGATAATTATTTAAGTGAATTTATAATATAGAATTCGGTTTAAGTGCATTTCGTATTAATCATTACTAAACATCTACTATGAGATATTGAACATTAACTTAAATAATTATCGTGTCGTCTTGAGTTCATTATGAGTCTCTTTTTTATAAAAGGATGCAAACCCATGCAAGCGTGGAATATGGACGTTAATCGATGATGATGATGCCAGAGAATGTACGATAGATAATGATTACAATATTTTTGAGCAGCAACTCTAGTCCCACACTCTTGAAGCTTTATTATAACATTCTGTGGCTCTTTTGAGCTTGCGCATTTTTCAGGTTTAGTATATGTATATGTGTGTGTGTGTATACACACACACACAAGGTTGCTCCGTTCATTGAAGAATTTAGGAAAAGACACAAGTTATGAGAGAAGCACTTTGAGAAAAAATTTGAGACTTGACACATCTACACAATGAATCCACCGTTAGTGATAATGAGTGCTTTAATAATATAAGGGCTGAAACAGGCTCAATTGATTTTTATCTATTTTGGACATTCTGCTAGTTATGGCATATATATATATATATATATATATATATAAAGCAATGCAGTGGATGTGCAATGTAAACATGAGAGAAAGGCAGAGCTTGGATGAACTAAGAAAGAAACTGGGTCTCAGAGGAACCCTTTGTAGTGTGCAGAAGAGAAGACTGTATTGGTACGGACTTGTGATATGCATGGATGATGACCAATTGGTGAAAAAGTGCCATGAAATTCCTGAGGAAGGATGTCATAGTAGAGGTAGATCAAGATCTGGACTGAGGTAGTGAGGGTTAACCTCAAATCATTGAGACTCAGAGATGAATAAGAAACGCGGCGAGTGGAGAGATGCTGTGCTGAGAAGAACCATCCAACCCACGGAGGATTTTGGAATGAATTGAAAGTAACAAAGATGGAGTGTCACCTGCTATTTTATCTACCTGACCTAATATTTTGGGAATAAAAAAACTAGGTCAGGGTCATGCTATGATTGTCATTACCAGTTCGACAATTTTCCTTCCGTTGTTTGTTAAGTGGTGGTCTATTTATAGCTGTGGCAAGTGACGTATGCAGACTGATGAGTGTAATGTTGTCTAGGCGTGTTCCTGTCAAAATTTGTGTGCTTTTGCTTGTTTTTATGTCAGTTTTATTTCAATGCATATGTTGTGTCAAGTTGCAATTATATTGGATAGTTTAGCTATTCTGGATTGAGCTGTGTGTTAGAATGTATATGTCAAATGTTGCGTGTCTAGTTGTAATTGTTTTTTACAGTAGCCTATTCTACTTGTGCATTATTATGCCACAAATTATGTGTGTGTGCGCGCTTTTATGTTGAGTATTGTGTACTGACAGAGGTGCATGGCTTAGTGATTAGAGCATTGGGCATGAAATTGAGTTGCGAGTTTGATTCTTGAACCGAGTGATGTGTTGTGTATTGAGCAAGACACTTTATTTCATGTTGCTCCAGTTTACTCAGCTGTAGAAATGAGGTGTGACGTCACTGGTGCCCTAACAGAAGCAGAGTGACTGGTATGCATGGGTGACTATTGGTCTTCCAGCAAAAAACTTTATCCGACTTTGTGCCTCGGAGGGAAATTTTCCAGGTGCAAAACCATGGCTATTAGTGACCAATGGGGGCTTTTCATGTGTGCCAAGTTCTAATCTGTAGTTGACTTTGGGTTTAGCCTAGCTATTAGAATTCCTTTGATTTCAGGGTTACCTAAGTTCTTCTCCCTGGCTTCAATAATAACTGATATGTCTTTGCTGTTTTTGCACCCGTCTAAGTGTTTTCTGAAGGATGTGTGTGTATTGAGTTGTTTATCAATGTAAAAGTCCCTGTATTTAATGCATTGAATGCAGTATATTGTGTATGTTCACTGGCACATTAATATATAACATGTGATAATTTTCATGCTGGTATGTCACACCAGTTGTCGGCTGTTACACTCATTGGATCTTTGTTTTCACACCAAGATGACTGAACACATCAAGCTTTGCTAAAGGATTGATTATACTCAAGCTCAAACTATCCACTAGATTCAACAGGCCTTTGGCGATGACACAGGAAAAAAATCAGATCAAGGAGTAGTACAACTGCCTCAAACATGGCAGCATTTCAGTGGAGAAGCGAATCAAGAAGATTCAGTGAATAGTTATGGAAGAGAGTTGTGTACCAATCCAGAAAATTCCTCACAAAATGGGAATAAGCATAGGATGTGTGAAGTCCATTTTAACGGCGGATTTATGCATGTGGAGAGTGTCGGTGAAAATCGTCACCAAGGTGTTGGTGGAGCAACAGAAGCAACTCCATATGGAAATCGCTCAAGGCAAGCTGGACTGTGCACCCAACGACCCGGACTTCATCACTGGTGATGAGACATGGTCATCTTGTGTGAAAACAAAAAAATGACCAGTGCGCACTACACGTCTACATTAGGCATAACAGCCAGAAACTGACACAGCATACTGGTGCTAAAATTGTCACATGTGCAAGAAGGGTGGCATCACCTCACACAAGGATTTTGCCCACACAGCATCAGCTTCGGTGGAGAAAAATGTATGTATGTATTTATACACACACACACTGCAATTTTTGTGGCACAAAATCTATAAAAATTCACTCCTTCCATCATTCAGCTCTTCAGTCACATTTAGACCAAGATTATGTAGTTTTGAATGTCTTCCAAGTCCTGACTTATTTTAAAGTCCTATGCCATATGTACCACATGTTAAATTGGCTGCAAAGAATTGGTCATATATGACCGGTATTTCTGCACGCCTAGATGACATGTATAGCCAGCTTTTGGCAGGCATATACGGCCACATACACTGCATACAAATTGAGGTAGAGGTCTCCACATGTTGGACTTTTTTAGCTATACACTTAATGCTAGACCATTCCAAAGCAGATTCCTGAAATTCCCACCATTAGATATACTTGTGCACCACTCATATCTAATGCCAAGACTTTGCACAAAGACAGATCAATGTTGCACTATGTTAAGAAATCTTTCACA
>OZ024745.1:53758799-53801299 GCA_964016885.1 Eledone cirrhosa
GGAACATTACACAGTTGCTTCAAGCTTGCATAATATTGCTTGATTTGCCAATAAAATTCCATTTGTTTTGATGGCAGATATGTGCGTCACTATGGCCTGTTGCTGGATTTTAATAAAATGTTAGAGGAAAATTATAATAGTAAATATGAAGTCACTTTCCATCTAGATACAGAGTAAATTTGTAGTTCCAGTATATTAAATTAATAATTCTTGTAACATTGTGGTCACATATGTATATTTTTATAGACTTTCCCTAAACATTCTAATATATAGATCTACCGAAGTTAGCAAAAATTAATTGCTTAATTATCTATCTTTACATAGTTATTTATTTGATATCTCATTGCATTCTATTATAATATAAACAAGATTAATACTAGCGTTTTACAGTTAGTGATTTTTTGTGTACCGTTCAAAATCTTATAAAGAATTATTTTTAAACTTGAATTCTTACAAAATTATCAATCCTCTTTTCCATTTTTAAAGATTTTGTTGTATATTTTTATATGTCTAACACATAATTGACTCACCACAGTACTTTTTTTGTCAATATGCAAACTAAAAATCTCATGTAATTTTAATCAAATGTCTTAATATACGGCGGATGCACAAAAGTACTAAATTTTCATATATTGTTTTAACACTGCTTTGCTGTTGCTTTTGAATGTACTTTTAATTTGCAATATATTAATAGATATGGTTTGAACCTCATCTACGGTATGAAGTTATCTCTTGTATGAATTACTCTGGAAAATATATGTAGAGTGGTAGACAGATACCTCATATATATCATAGTATGACCCACCACAATACATTGAAACATATGTTGAATTAAAATTCTTAGCATAACTTGACATCATTTCACAGTGACTAGAGAGATTTCTAAATGAAAACTAGGAGTCTCTCGCTCCACTTTACACACACACACATTGAAATAATATTTCAGAACATGAGTGTGAATATTGGCATCTTGACTCTCAAAGCTCTATCATAACTAAATTACACCATGTTGTTGATATTACAATTGAGAAGACTAGAGTTCCAATAAATTCCATAAAAAATATTTTCTTTCTAATATCCTATATAATTGAATTATAGGTTGTGAACCAAACAAATCCGATATAAACAAATTTTAATCAATACATCCTCAATTCATAGAACAGCTATGGCATTTACCCACTCTTCTACAGTGAGAGATACAATCATTCCTAAATATTGCTTACATGTGTCTAATTTTTTCATTCAGATTTACAAACCCAAAATATTGTGAGTGGCCAGATTTTAAGCCAGTTACTCAGAACCATAACATTCTAGACATCTGAAAATTTATAAACTTTCCATAGTTCAATATTCAATGAACTGCAGATAATATGGGACAAGTGCTTGCTTACATATAGAACTAATAAATTGGAAGAATATAGGCCAGGAGAATGCAAATTGTTTTCTTTAATCACACTACATGTTGAGGTCAATCTAATTATGGTATTAAATAAAGTTAAATATTTAACCCTTTAGCATTCACATTGAATTGTCAAATGTCATTTTCATCTATTCGCATTATTTTCACTTAATTATACTCAAGAGGGTTATCAATTTTATTTGTTTGTAATTACTTTAATTTTCTATGTGCAGACTTGAAATTTTGTCAGTAGATGTTTAAATAACTAATTTTCAATAATATATTTTTACCTGAATTTTTTTGTTAAACTTGATTTTTATGGGCAGGTGAAATTAATTAATAGGAGTAAAAGTAATAACTTTATGGATAAACACAAACATTTAAACTTTATCTGCCTTATCTGTTAGATTTATTGCAAAAAAATACAATGACCTAGATGCTGATTTCCATCAATTCTAGCAGTTTTCCGAACAGGTGAATTAATTAAAAATGCAGGTGTAATCAGTACAAGGTTTTAGTCTTTCTCTACATTCCAGCCAAATATTTTCATTGAAAAAAATGTATAAAACCTTTTCACCAGTCAAAATAATATTGGCAATGTACTCTGTAAATGTACGGTGTAAATTTACGTAACAGAATGTTCCCAATATATAAGTTTATACACACTTTTCTGACAACATTTCAATTAATGGTCGTACTTTGTACAGTGGGTCGTAATTTGATTCATTTCTACCAGGGGCATTTGAAGTATCAACCAGATGCAAATACTGGTTTAATTTGATGAATCTCGTTTTTGCCATAATACTAGATATATAAGGGTCACCAAACCTTATATCAGTACTCCAATAATTCCAGTCGTGGAAATTATTTAATACCAAACATAATATTTATGGTAAAAACGCTTTCATTTCGGCAGAATCTGTCGGACGCCAATAACAGATCGGGTTTTCCGATATTAAAAATTTGTTGTTGTGCATAGCGATTTGCCACAACTTCGAAGAAAGTTTGTGGTAAAAATAAAAAATAATAATCCAGTGCTTTAGCATCGGGTGGTAATGTGTGTTGTGGTCCAATATTTTCAGTAAAATCCGAAACATGTATCGATGTTGTTTCTTTCAACCACGTTGGCGTTTTTTCAATGGTGTCAGTCAAATCTTCTCTTTCACTTTCAAAGTGACTATCAGATATATCAGAAATAAATATATCTGATTCGTTTGAAGATAAATCACTGATATTATCTTCCGTTTCTTTTTGATCTCAAATGTCGTCGGACGTAAAACCTTCAAATTCGTTGTCGCTACTTTCGGAAGCCACGAACGTTAAAAACACGTGTTATCGCAAGTTCTTTAACTATACTAAGAGTTAATTTTCGCGCGTAAGGGCTTTATCTCGCAGTAATCTCGAATTGACGAGATTTCGATGATGTCAATGTTTATTTTTAGAAGGAGATCTCCGTGTGGTATTAAATGTCGGTTTTTGTCGGTTTGAATAAATGAAAGGGGACATAATCTTGTCGGTTTTTGTCGGTTTGAATGCTAAAGGGTTAAGGTGAATAAATGATCAATGATAGAGTATGTTCATTTATGCATAGAGTACACAGAAATAAAAATACAACAGCTTAGATAAAAATACCTTTATAGAATTGAGAGTAGTGGACAAACAATATTGGCTAGAAGGAAATAAATGAAATTTGGCCTTACATATTGCTCTCATACATTGGAGACTAACAATATACATATGAAATGTCCATCGTATATTTTGTAAGAGATCCAATATTAACTTGATTGCCTCTAAATGAAACTAAGATTTTCAGAGCTATTTCAATAAAACCTGTAGAACAAGTCCTATCTGATTTGTTTTAAATATTCCAATTTTTTTTTTCATTTAAACCTTATAAAAATATGATAACCAAAAGAAAAATAGCTTTTATAGGGAATAGTTTATCAATCTTTGGTTTGATAACTGAACCACTTTTTCTTATATTAAGCATACAAGTGTAATAAGTAACAATGCCAACTTGAACAATATTAAAAAAACTGGATTTCATATTTTATGTTAGTATGTAAGTGAGAAAAGATTCATCATCATCATCATCATCATTTTACGTCCACTTTTCCCTGCTTGTAAGGGTGGGACGGGAACTGATTCTGGCTTGATTTCTACAGCTGGATGCCCTTCCTAACACCAACCTCATTTACAGTGAGTGCTGGGTGCTTTTTTGCCGTGGCACCTTCACAACCACTTTACAGTGGAATGATAGGGACCCCGGTCCCTATCATCTCATTTATACAGCTGAATAAACTGGAGCAATGTGAAATAAAGTGTCTTGCTCAAGGAAACAACATCACCCGGTCTGAGAATTGAACTCACCTTTCGATTGCAAGGCCAATGCTCTAACCACTAAGCCATCTGCCTCCATTCTACTATTTAAAGTACTTTGAGCTCTTTCTTTAAAAATTTACTGCAAATTTCTTTTTAATGGCAATATATTTGGACTGTTTGTTCTATGAAGGCATAGATTGACTTTCTTGATACATGATTCTATGGTTGGATGTGCTCCTGATGCTATCATTTATTGTGTATGGCTCTTGTTCCACTGATCATCTATCAAACTCAAACTTCTAATCTAGCTTTCGTTGAGCTGGAGCAGGCCTTTGATATTGTACCACAACCTGTCATCTACTGACCCTTAAACAAATTAGATGTAGATGAGTGGTTTGTGAGAACAGTGCAAGCCATATACTGAGGAGCTGTCAGTAAAAACAGAGTAGATAATGATTCAATGAGGAATTTTATGTGAAGGTTGGAGTGCAACAGGATTCAGTCCTCCAGAAATCCCTGTATTATAGTTCTCCAAACTGTAACAGAGGAGTTTAAGACTGGCTGTCCATAGGAACTTTTGTGTGCTGATGACATGGCCCTTATAGCCAAATCTGTAGAAGAGCTTCTGGCTTCGGAAACAGAAGTGCTAAGAGTAAACTTGATAAAAACCAAAGTTTTGGTAAGTAAGAAATAAGAAGTCTCTGATCCCAGCAATGAAATGGCCTTGCTCGAAAACGAGTAGGAAGAAACTCTATATGGTGTACATAATGTAAATCTTGGGTACACAAGCTGTAGTGGATTAGCAGGCAGACTAACAGAAAAAATAGGCTTTGTATGCGACAGATGCAGAGGGTTTGTTGAGAGTAAGGGCATCAGTGAAATAAAGTTTTTCTAGTCCCAAGGAAGGATCCATAGAAGTGGTCAATAAATTCTACCTAAGTGATCTAATTAGCAGTGGAGGAAGTTGCACTAAAAGCATTGTAGCTATAAGAGCAGGAAGGAAAAAGTTCAGGAAGTTATTACCTTTGTTGAAAACAAAAAGTTAATCTCTGAATGAAAGACTGCAGTGAGACATTGGGAATACAGAGGACATATGAAAGCTTGAGAAATGATAGGAGCATGTTCCCAACAGATGTGCAATGTCAACAAAGCATGAATAAGCTGAAAGAAAAGCTGGGTATGCATGGAATCTGGTCTAGTGTGCAGAATAGAAGCCTGAGCTGCTATGGTTTTGTGCTGTGTATGGATGATCGTTGGGTGAAGAAATCACAGTGGACGGTGCAGTATAAGGAAACCAGAGAAAACCTGGGCAGAGGTTGTGAGAACTGATCCCGAATCACTGAATTTCACAGGAGATAACAAAAGATTGCAGCAAGTTATGGGATGTTGCGCTAGAAAAAACCCGACCAACACATGCAGGCATGTAAAACATTTTATATTTATATATATAACCCATGCTAGTGTGGAAGATGGACGTTAAACGAAGGTGATTATGATATATATATATAATCATCATCATCATCATCTTACGTCCGCTTTTCCCTGCTTGCAAGGGTGGGATGGGAACTGATTCTGGCTTGATTTCTACAGCTGGATGCCCTTCCTAACACCAACCTCATTTACAGTGAGTGATGGGTGCTTTTTTGCCGTGGCACTTCCACGACCACTTTGCAGTTGAATGATAGGGACCCCAGTCCTATCATCTCATTTCTACAGCTGAGTAAACTGGAGCACAATGTGAAATAAAGTGTCTTGCTCAAGGAAACAACACATTACCCGGTCTGAGAATTGAACTCACAACCTTTCGATTGCAAGGCCAATGCTCTAACCACTAAGCCATGTGCCTCCACATATATATATAGTATGCGTGTGGTACACAAACACAATGGGCTTCTGTAGTTTCTGCCTAAAGTTTCATTTACAAGTCTTTCATCAACTTGAAGTAGGCAGATTTTTTTGTGAAAGGTGCTACACGGTGTGGCTGAACCTGAAACATGATAGTAAAGCTGGCTTCTCAACCACATGGCCATGTTTGAGCAAGTGTGTATATATGCATATGTGTAAAAAGTAAAATATCAAGTGACTGGGGGCTACAGATTTGATTTGGATGATCATCTGACCTCTAGTGTTGCTGCCATGAACACATCCAATAAATACACTTTTTAAAGTGGTAGTGATTGTGGTGCAGAAAAATGCACCCAGTCATCCTGTAAGTTGCTCAGCCTTATGAAGGGCACCCAATCAACAGAAACCATGCCAGGTATGAAATGAATGAGCAATAGTGAGCTGATCCAAGCCATCTAGGTTCAGACCATGACAACCTGTCTAACCCATGTCAGCAAAGAAAACAGATGATGATGACATAAAGAAAAAAAAATTTAATAATCACTATATGAGAATATTTTTTAAGACCATGTGCATAGATAGCTTTCTGACTAGTTTGTTTTTCATGTGTCAATCACAAGCACACAAAATGAACACACTAAACATTTTAAAATATAAATTGTACTGGGTAGAAATATTTATCTAACAAAAATGTAAAAATGCATCATACTTAATCTCAAACTTTAGCAAGTCGTGGAATACAAATTGTTCAAAAGATATGGTGGAATATTTCATGCAAAAAAAAAAAAAAAAAAAAAAAAAAAAAAAATCTAGTAGAACCCACATTTTTACCTATTCACCCCCCACTCACCACAGAGTTCTAGCAACAATAATTCACGACGGTGACTATCCTGGGGTTTCTTTCCACTTTCTGGCTCAGCACTAATATATATGTAAATGAAAACAGTCAGCAGATTTTCATCAAACCACACTACACAGCCTAATGGCCTGAAAGAGACAAGTGGTCAGTCACGAGTGGCAGAATGTCTGATCAGTTTGGCTTGTTAGTAAAGCTTGGGCAAAATATAATATTAAGACCTGTACTATTAACTAACACAACTTACTAGCGAGGCCTACTTTCAGTGTATATTCACATATTTTAATTTACAATTATTGCAAATCTCCTAGATTCACATTCAATACATCAGAGTTGTTGCTAGAATTGTTTCTTATATCCAGGATTGAGTTACTTAAACACACACACAATTGTATATGTCTTTCAATAGCTAGCTGAACCATAGTCAAAATACAACTAAGCATGATTATCTAGTACTTAGTTTCGAATTGAAAAATGCTAAGGATTGCAAACTTTCCTCTATATAAAAGATCCTAATATCAGATTTTTAAAAGTTATTAGTCATATTTTAAAAACTGGTAACCTTATTTGATATAGCAAAGCAGATTATCTTCTATTAGCTGCCAGAATCACCAAATCCTAAATCCAAGATTCAAAGGATTTGTGTCAACAGGACATTGTTAAAAAAAATGTTAATATTTAAGCATCACACTGCCCACTAATCCTGAATACGAATATCTCACAAGACTGTTAGTTTTTATAACCATTTTTTTTTTATTTTCAGAATAATTTGAAGTCTTTTATCTATGTCAAAGGAGGAGGGACAGTACCCACAACCTTTGAAAGCTGCTGAGATTCATGTTCATTTTGAACAAGCCACAATGGCTCTAAATTTTAACTTATCCTGTAATAATTTAGCAGGAAATATCTAATAATAGATTTGTTAATTCAAATATTTACGGTATATAGTGGACAAACTTATGAAAATTTGTAGGTGAAACTAATTGTTAATGAAGTGCTGTTGTAGATACTGTTTCGTATCTTTCAGGCAAGTCTTGATAATGCTGTTTCATGTGGAACAAACATTATAGACTTCAATTATATTTAAGCACTTATAGTGTCACACCACATTGATACTAAGATACATGCTTTAGATAAAAAAAAAAAAAAAATTAAATATGGGATATGCGATATTCTAAAATGGCAACAGTTTAATAAACATTGTCATGGTAACAACTTTGCTCAGTAGGGCATCCATAAAGATATATAATCCAACAGCTACACTACACAACACAACATAATCCTATTAATATTGTATTACTCCAAATTCTTTCAATTGGACCCAGGGTTAGTATTAATAATAGAAGCATAACATAACCAGTGGTTTTTAGTGTTCAGTGCAAAAAACTTGATATTACAATTGAAAAATTGGGTGGGACTAAAACTCATTACTTGTTTTTTTGTACATGGAGCATTTTAATGACATTTAAATGGTAAATGAATAATAACTCAAAGAACCAGTATGAAACTAACTGAATACCATAATTGTTTGCATTGAGATTAATCTGAAACCATTTAGTCCCCAAACACCACAGTAAACACCAAGCATTTTAAAATTGTGTTAAATATTACTTACCACTTTGTTAACAAAAGAAACAAAACCATATCCCTTTGATTTCAGGGTTTGCGGATCCCGAATGATTTTACAATCTCTGCAATAAAGGGGGGGAAATAAAAAACAGAAAATTGAGTGAGAACTATAATAGACAGTAAGCCTGAAACACATGACGGCAAGCAGGCTGTATAAAAATAC
This sequence comes from Eledone cirrhosa, assembly GCA_964016885.1. NCBI lineage: Eukaryota > Metazoa > Mollusca > Cephalopoda > Octopoda > Eledonidae > Eledone > Eledone cirrhosa. Next base: position 53,767,014 of record OZ024745.1, read on the forward strand.
CAAAGCAACTGTGGCAAAAAGCTACAAGTTTAACAAGCAACCAATAAAAATTTTAGTGACATCAATACAAATGCACTGATGATTCCCTCCCACATAATATGAATGTAGACTTCTTCATGGGATTAACTTCCAGGTATATAAGACTTTTAGTCAGCTTCATAGTATCTGTAACTGTAACAAATTCCAACTATGTAGATTTCAGTTGAAGTTATCACTTTAGAGAGATTTAAAAATTTGAGATATACATACTTTAAGGGAACTTATATTTTTGAAAGATGTAAGTGCAGTATAACCTGCACTGTGAACTAAACACTAATATATCAGTCTAAAATTAAACCAAAATGTTTGCTAAAGATTTTAAACATTATTCTAAAGAATTTCTCGAAATCAAAATGAGAAAAAGAATGTGAAGAAAAATTCTTTACATGCAGGAAATATAGCCCCTATATATATGAAGGAAATTAGTTTCAAAGTTGACTGGCATTTTCCACTTATTAAAATATGTACTCTAACTAGGTTCTTAAATGTTCAACACACTCAGACTTTGGTAGAGATCATAAAGACTAAAAAGTTTCAATAGTTAATATAACAAAGCAATATCATTACTCCTAATACTGCATTGATGTTAGTAGTATTATTGATTAACAAACAAAACTTTTTAATATAGAGATCAAATCTGGACTGTCTGCATGGGTTAGCTGGAAGAAAAGCTTAAACAGCAACAAGTTTTTATGCAAACATGTACATAGTTCTATCAAATTTAAGCATGGTTTTTGATATATATATATATATATATATATAGACTGATGCAGCAAGAGATTAGAGATCAATTCTTTTGGCCAATGATTTAATAATCATTAGATTTCATTTTTTTTAATTAAAACAATTACTCATTCAATACAATGAGTTATAATTTATATATTTTTACATTTGTCAAGTAACAAGGTAAGCAATTAGCTTTCCTTATTTAGAAGTAATACTGAAAGAATAATTGGATGCAGTTGGTTGGTTTAAAATAGTAAAAGTATGGGAGTATCAAGTAAACTTGGAGGCAAGCTGAAGGCAATATATGGAATCTAATAAACCATGTTTCCAAAATGAAAACCATATATTTTGTAACTATAGCAAAGATTGCTATATAGTGACTAGGAAGATGTAGAGATTAATGGATGAAATAGAGTTTAAAATGATATATTAGACAAGTTTATGGATAGTAATTATCATTTAATGAAAAATAATGAGAAAGAGGTTACCAAGCCGTGATGTCAAAATAAATATTTCACAAAGTTAAAGCTATTTAAACGATGACATAAGGAACATAAATCAAGACAAAACAAGTAGGTTCAAAGTTGGGAGTTAGAACATGGTTGGTTTATTGAAAGATAAACTGATTAAATGTGGAAGTGATGAGTACAAAGGAAATCTGCAAGACAATTTCAACTGAAAGAATCCAAACATTTTATTCAGTATTTTTACATATATGGATTATATATAAACCACCATGGAATACAGAACCAAAATACATTACATTATTTCCAGCAATTTAAACATTGTACTAAAACAAAAAGGCTTTAATAATAATTCCCTTCTAATCTCAACTGACTTATACTAGAATTTTTTATTTGTTACCATAAAAATTCCTAAAATCTACATAAAAATAAAACCACAATCGATAACCCGATGAACAAATATGAGCAGACAGTCATGATCATCCACTTTCGAAAAAATAACCTTTAGAAATGGATAATTCCTCCAAGTAGATTTTGAAAAGCCTGAGTCAGAGATCTAATAGATTAAGCTATATTTACAAATAAACCAACAAAAACAAAAGAAATAAGAGAAACCAAATGGAAGGGTGCAATAAGAAATTTCATACTAATCAAATTTGAGATGACTGAAATAAGGAGAGAAGTAGTATGAAAAGATATAAGTTCAGAAAAATATAGCTTCAACCATTTTACTAACAAAAAAAAAAAGGCTACTTATAGGAAAGCTGGTGGAAATTAAGAGATGTGTTTGTATGTGTGTTTGCATATGCAACACGTGTTTGCTTGAAGATCTATGTACGAATGAATATGCATTATAATTGATCTTTTGCTGTTGAAGCCTTTCTGGTGCATTCTCAGGAAGCTGAAGATACAATCGCTACCAAATATGAACTAGCATGCCTGCTTCTTACCCTTCCCACTAAAACCCACTGAAAACTTACTAAAAGGGAGGGTAATGATCAGAGTGATTAATAATAACCAGCAGCATCCATCAATGCCAGAAACATGCTTCAAAGAAACAACATAGCCAAATGGGCTATGGATACATTGTTTCCTTGCTTCTGGCTACAAAACAATAAGAGAGCTTGAAAAAAGTTTTAAGTGTCTAATCTGGTGCACTGCAAAAAGCGGTTAATAAATTTTATTTTGATACATACTAAAAGAAATAAAATGGGAAGAAAGAGAATTAAAAATACAACACAAATGCAAAAAAAAGATAGAGAGGGGAAATGAAATGAATTTAAAAATATACAGTAAATTTACCATGGTGTGTATGTAAAACGTATGTACATAAATACTTAAATTTATGCAATTAAAAAAGGGGGAAGAATGTGCTCCTAGAAAAATTATATATAAAATAGGGGAAGGTATTGACTACTTGCAGGGAAGGTTGGAAAAAATGTGTGATAACCACACACTCACACAAACACCACCATACATATACATCTGTACAAAAAGTATGAAAATATCAGCCATAAATAAAATAAAAGGTCCCCATATATATATACATATATATATATATAGTTTGTTTACTAGCAAATAATATAAATGTAAGATTGGGTGAACAGACAGGGCAAGGATTACTGACACACATTTTTGCTGCTGCTGCTGCCCAACAAGCAATCTATCTTGCACTCAACGCTGTGACATAGCAGAAGTGCACACACTACTCACACAGCGGTTTTTACAGGAAAAAAGAGAAAAAAGAAATGAGAAAGGAAAAAAGAAAAAAAAAGTAGGAATGAAAAGGCATACATAGCCTGTGCCAAATTGCGCTTTATTTGTTGGTAGTAGTAGTAGTACACTGGACGACGGGTCGTGTCATCTGTTTGAAGTTAGGAAAAGTAACAATTACTAAATATGGCACCAGCAACAATGTTTGGAATTGAAGAATTGGAAAAGAAAAATGAGCAATGGCAACAGAAAAAATCCTTTTATTCCTTTCTTCATGTTGAATGGAGCTCTGGGATATTTCCCCAAGGCGCCAGTTTAGCAAGGAATTTAATTTTCAATAATTTTTCATGTTTATGTATACATACAAAATATATATACATTAACCAAAGTTTTAAAGGCAAATTTGTCGGACTTAATAGAAAATTAATTTTTTTAAATAAATAAAATACAAAATCACAAACGTACATATATATACAAAGATCAACGCAATGAAATATATATGTAGCATAATTGCATGTGATAGTTGTAATAAAGATAAATTTCCTCCAAATTTTGGTGGAAATTTCCAAATATATCCTCATTTATTCTTTAAATAAAATTGCCCTCTAGGTCTCAAAAAAAAATTTTTTTTAAAGGGAAAACAAATAAAAGCTAAAAATTTAAAAAGCATCTAAATAAATATAGAAGAAATAAATTGGAAAAAAAATAAATAAAGCAAAAAGTAAAAATCACTCTCAGCCTAATTTGTTAGTAATGTTGCATCTTCAGAATTAAAAGTTTTTTTTTCTGTTTTTTTTTTTTTTTTTGTGATTTTTTTTTTATAATCAATACTTTTGGACGATCAACAAGACAGCACAGGTAAACTTCTCGGATACACATACAAAATGTTTTCAATGTTAATAGTGAGCCAAAATTTCAATTCAGCATAGACAGGACAACCTGATCAGTCTACCACCATTATTGCATACAAAATTGTGAGAAACATATTAAATAAGAAAAGTTGAAGAGAATCACATTCATTTGCCAATAGCACCTCTACTGTGCACACCCTGAATATAACAATATTAAGGTACCAAACAGAGCCAATTACAAAGCGTACAATTTAGTAGCACACAAGATAACTCTGCCAAACAGCCAAAAACATACTAACACACTTTAGATAAGTCAATGATAGCTTTGGGAAATCATATATATGTATATGTATACACACACACGTATATGTATGTATGTATGTATATATATATATATATATATATATATACATATATACACACATACACACACACACACACACACACACACACACACACACACACCTACATATTCATGTATACATGTATATATGCCAAACTAAAAACTTTAATGGTAGAGTACAAAAAAGGAGGAAGGTAAAAATGGTGAATGGGAGTTCAATTTATAAAAAGCCTCAATTAAAACAGTACATATGTTTAAGTCAATTACAGGAACAGATATGGTGTGGTGTTCACTTTGTAACCAGATTGTCCCAGGTTTGTTGCAGCAACTTGGCCATGCAAGTGTCATCTATTGTGGTCTTAAGTTCACCTATATATTCGATAAAATTCTGTAGTTGCTAACTACAAAAGCTTTCCATATATGTATGCATTATGCATATGTGTGTGTGTTTGTATTTGCAACAGTCAAAAATCTGTTATTTTCCATATTGTTTCTTTACAGTTCAACAAAGAGATCAATAAGAATCTACTTGAAATTAGTAATGGGGTAAATATAATTGACTAAATCGTTAGTGGGAGTGCCCCAGCATGGCAGCAGTTCAATGACTAGAATATATTTGTCAGTATAAATTCTAATTATGATCTAATTTGAGCCTAAGGTATCTTTAAAAATAAATGCTGAAATGGCTTCAACAGCTTGCTATTTTAAAGCAAATTACACTAATGTAGCTTTATTGAGAACTGATTTTGACATTGTGAAGGGCAAAAATCTCCATTAACTTAGCAACAAAAGTAACCTATTTTTAAAACTATTGTGCTGAAAAATACAGCCCCCAAATCTTTTCCATGTGAAAGTATTTCATCTAGAAAATTATATAAGCCACACACACACACCCACACACACACACACACACACAAAGGAAGGGAAAATGATTATTGAAAGAGTGAAGTGTTCTGGGGAATAGTCAGTGTGGAAATTTGACAAAAGTCAAAATGGTCTAAAGGTAAAGAAGCAGGGCAAAATTGTCTATGACGAATTTAGTAACCTGGAGGTGTATTACTCAGTTCTTTCTAACGTGTTTTATTAAGTTCTTTCCAAGTATGTGGAAAGTAAAGAACAAGGTTCAAAGTGGGAAATTACATTATTCAAATTATATTAATTTATAACATCTTACTGCTTTTATTATTTTATTTATTTTCAACAAATTAAATGCCAAAAACTAAAACAAGGCAAAATGTATTAAATGAAAGTTAAATACAAATTCCTCAAATACAAAGATAATAATGAGGTTGCCCATAAAACAATAAGAGTATATTATAATACAATATTGATTAGGGAATTCTATTGAACATCAGAATACCTTTTGAAATGAAAATATTAATTTTAAAAAAAATCTTTTTGCATATGATTGAATAGATTTCCAACTTGCGAGTTGATTAGAAAGTAATGCAAGGCATTTGGATATGTCCATGATCAAGATGTAGCCAAGCAAGAAAAAAGCATTTTGCAATGCCATATCTCAATTTCTTATTAAAAGCCAAAATGTGGGTTTTACCATTTGAGCAATCCAACACCTGAATATGCAAGTGATTGCAGCTGAAAATTTCATACTGTTGTCTAGCCAATCAGACGAAGATCCTTCGTTTTGTTCACCCATATAATGATCGAATTTACTTCCAGGGTGTCAGTCTTCCATAGTATGTAATCAACTCACACTGACAAAGCATGAAATATGTTAATACTTCAACTGTTGACAAAAATATAGTTCAGTTTATATCTTAATTGTATGATATAGAATTGAATTACATCTATTGCAATACAAAAAATGTGGGTAAATTCTTTTCCTTTTATCTCAAAATTCATGAAATGGATAGCTTCTGATTAGATTTTTTTCTTTAAAAAACCTAAAGTTGGAAGCACTCATCAACCTAAAAAAAATTACATGAAATGTATACATGGAGGAAGAAAGAAATCAATTGTATCAATGTCCAATGTGTGTGTGTGTGTGTGTGTGTGTGTGTGTGTGTGTGTGTGTGTGTGTGTTGATATTTTAATGGATCTAACCTCTTATTTACAAGTGTAAAATATGATTTCCACTATACTAATCAGGTAAACAAGGAAGAAACTGTCATATTTATAAGATATTTAAGGACCACTTGTTAAAGGCTGGACAATATTTCTGAGGTTCTTCAATATCTAAAGTATGCACTGAGTGTGTTTGCTTGTGCATGCAATTTTTATGGATTTGTATCTGCATATCCACATGTGTATATATGTGTATGTGATTTTCAAAACAATTATACTGTCAGACTGATGACTGGGTGAAGCTAAATTTTAAAAAATGTGCCTGGTATTAAGCAAAAGCTTCAAGCTATCTCAAGAAATCTATTAATACCTTTAATAGGGGAGTAAAATCAACTGCATCCAACCAAGAGTCAAATAACAAAGACTGCTCTGCTTTTTGATTTTTAAGACAAGCAACTACAAACTTTGAGCTTACATGGTTAAGCAACATCTTGTGACGAGAACCATAACCACATAATTTAAAGTCATATACTTACGATATTTCTCCAAAAGCTTTAAAGGCATCCCGTAGTTGATGAGTTTCAATATCTGGACTTAAATCACCAACAAATATATGGAAGTGTTCTGAAAGAAATTTAAAAACATTCAATTTAATTACAATCCACACAAAAAGCCATTAAATATCAATGCATTCATGACTAACTATATACATTGGATGCTTTGTGAATATGAACTCGTTCAGTGTGTGCGTGGTGGGACGTGCGTGTGTGTGTGTGTGTGTGTGTGCGCGTGTGCGTGCGACGTGCGTGTGGGGGGGGGGGGGGGACTAAAAATCATTAGCAGTGTTGAGTGATATTTACAAATATTTTGTTTCACTTCATTAATTGAATATACTCTTCTTGCAGTGACAGCACATTCAAAAATACATTCCATTTATGCTTCTTTAATTTGTGAATTAGTGTCAACATTAGGAAGGCATTTTAAATGATTTTATTACAGTAACCAACATGGAAGAGGAACCCGCAAAAAACTATGTGATGTAACAAACTGATATTACAAGCCTTTCAAAACTAAAGAGGGGCAATGTTTTACACACTATAGGATGTGTTTTTACACTCAATCTAAATTGCTAAACTACAAACTAGTCATTTCAGCCATTTTGTTATGCACTTGCTTCATTAAAGAACACAATCCCTATTTCAAAAACACTGATGTACATACATACATACAGTCACTTTACTAGTAACAATGAACTACTAAAGGTGTAATCCCGAATGTTTGTTAATATTCACATCTTGCTCTAGTTGAGTTTTCCTGTTTGATGTTCACTTGTACAACATCTGAAATTTTTGTGATCAGAATTATTTATCAATAGAAGGATTTTCCAGTAAAATCTACTGCCAAATCCTGATGGGAAGGTTAACTGTACAGCTTAGAATTGCAGCAGGTATTGAATAGGTTCATGATTCATACCCAGCACTGTATTTGTTAGACTATTTCACACACAAAAAGAATTACAATATTCATGAAAAAATATTCTAAACAGCAAAACAAGGATAAATAATTGATTCACTATTGTCTTTATAATATAACACATCTGCTTGGCACTGTTCACATCATTAAATAGAACTCTTGATAGAACAGTCCAGAAATACTATTATAACTCAAATTACCTTTTATGATCCTAAAACGATAAGAGCAAATTTTATAAGCCAGTCCAAGAAGTCTTTACAATTGAAATACGATCAAAATGTATTCAAGATCAAACACAGAAACTAATTTAAAGTAGCAATAGAAAGAGTAAATATATATGCATTCTATGTATTTTATCAGTATCCCATACAATTAGGATTAAAATGTATGCTTAGAATAAATGAATTTATTCTGGGGAAGTCTGGGTAAAATAGAAAGTGGACTGATGATGCTTTCTAAAATTATGCCACTATACATTTAGAAAAATAAAATTATATATGTGAATTATTGAACATCTCTAATATTCAAACATCAGAGAAAAGAAGAAGTAATTTTCCTTCTAATTTACAGATTGTTATTTGCATAGTTTAAAAATAAGAATTTACCAAACAAGATAAGCAATATTTTTGGATGGAATGAATGAGTAGATGCAATATCAGTAATACAACACATTAAATTTACATGACACTGTTGAGTACAAATATCAAAGTGGTGTCTAAGAAATATCTATAATATGGCTTATCTCTCTAACAACTATTTAGCTCATGCTGTATGCATAAACATTAATCAAAGAAAGGAGCTGGAATACAACAAGCAACATTTCCTCTATAAGCTCCTATAAACATTTCATTGATTTTTCAAATTGATGAATATGTTCCAGCATAAAAGCTTATCAAATTAGTGTTCAAACAGAGAAACCAACAAATAGCATTTCACATTTTAAGTGTAGTATGTTATATATATAGAAAAGTGGCATATAATTATTAAAGCTTTTATGAGTAGTTTAGTTTGCTTCAATAAAAACCACAATTAAAAACAAAATAACCTATTTAATTATCAATCCTAAAACAATGACTAGAAAACAACTTAAAACTCTGTTTGGGGAAGAAAATTAAATCTAAACTATAATAAAGGAAGGTCTGCGGGACTGCGGATGGGTTTTTTTGTTATCCCATTAGTAAAATAAGTTGGATTACTTTGAATAAATAATGAATGAACATTACATAATTTATCTACTAAATTTTGTAAACAAAAATAATTTCGTAAAAATAAATAATGTAAAATTGACTTCTTTTCAAAGTTGCACTTCCGGTATGTCGTTACCACCACCACCATATATATATAGAGAGAGAGTGTGTGATGTCAACACTTCCAGTGGTGATTTTTCTCCTAATGCAGTTTATATATAATATCGTCTTTTTTTAATGTATCATGGATTACGTTACTGATTACTTAAGACAGTGTAACAACGTCTTCGTTCAATTTCTGTGTATATTGTCAATTACGGTTTTATTTGATGTATCATATCTACATGTATATAATAACATATACACGCTAGCAGAAAACCACCAGAAGGGTGGTTTTTCTGCTAGTTTTAATAATTGACGAAATAGGAAACAATACTTGATTTAAACTATGTTTATGATAAATGGGCTTTTATATCTTTTGCAAAATTTATTCTTAATATTAACAGCAGCATTAAGTACAGTGAAAACTGAATGCTGAGATCTCGATAAAATAAAATTTAAAAAAAGGTGACTATGAATACCATGACGCTCACCATACCACCACAAAGCTGCTGACTCAAATTATTTGCCATAATGCCATAAAACTTTCTATGAAGTAAATTGAAATGTATTGTGTAGCTAGAGTGTAAGAAAAATATACAGCCAATGAAAATGAGGATAAAGTCCTAGGTGGATCTGGTTTGTCAACTTATTGTTAAGTCAGTAAAAGTATAAAAAATATTACTCAAAACATATAACATAACTATTCGTAGCACTTGCCAAGGAATCTTAAAGATTGTCTTCACTTGTATCATAGATAATTTTCCTAATATTTTAGGAAATGTTTTAAGTTCCTTAAGCATTTTTGATTCTCCATTTCTTGTATGAAGACTTTTTTTTTTTCACTTTAATTCACTACTTTTTTTTTTTTTTTTAGTTTCTATTATAATGAGCAAAATTTATTTTCTAAGGCTTTGAATAAAGAGGGAAAATTAACAAGAAAGCTAAGTTTAATAAACGAATATCATTTTCATTTAGAATTTTCATAAGCTATGCAGAAAGTGCGTAGTGAAAGTATATCACTTTACTGTTTTTCTAAAGCTACATGGGTTATAAAGGCGATCTTTAATCACTGACTCACAACTTATCTCTTTTAGAATGTTCACTGCTTTCATGACCACAGTCCACATCTATCAACATCTAAATGAATTTGATATCTACATCAGTTCTATTTGTTCTCATACATGATACCCAGTTTTTCTCAACTTATCTATACCTCATTCATACACACTAACATTACATATTCAATAGAGCATGTCCACTTCTTTCCTTTTGCACATACTCTGCATTCAATAGTCATTTCTTATTACCATTCAGCACCACACTTCATATTATAACCATCACACAAAAAGAGAATCCTTGTTGCTAGCAAAGGTAGCCAGTATTTGAAAATTTTCAATCCTGTTTTTATTCTGGCAAGTATGTCTTTGAAGCATCCTCTTTCACTGCTAATTAGGTCACCTAAGCAACAGACACTATCAAGTACTTCTAATAGGCCTTCTGAGCATTTGTAAGAATTCTTTTTCACTGGCTGCTGTATATGTCCCATATGAAGTCAAGTTAGCTTGCCTGTGATCCTATCACACCCACTTGTACACTCAGTTTACATATGAAATTGATAGCTACTACTCCTTGGACATAACCTTTTCCTTGGTGGTAGGAGAGCCCTATCTTAAAACTCTGCTCTTTGTTAAGCTTGCTTTTTAGACTATTCTAGATTTCCATGCATATAATTTCTGTAATTATTCCAGGTATCAACATGTTTCAAAAGACATCTAGCCTGCTAGTTTTTACAGTTTGTTATTCCTGTTAGGAACTTTAAAACTAGCAGGCTAAGAAAGTGAGTCTTGATGGACACTCATGCACTAAATTGGCAAATGTAATTTTATATATAGCTCATACCACTCTTGTAAGACATGCATCTACAACTAGTTTTCTTAAATATCAATGAACTACAGTGCAGCATCCAATCAAAGGCTTTCTGCAAATCAACAAATGCTCGATATATTGGCTTACCCTTAGCTAAGAGCTTCTTTTGCAGTTGGCTGCCTCACCAATGGTATTCCAACTAGGCATAAATCTGAATTGCATCCAAAGAAAGGTAACTCTTTTCCTAATTAGTTGTGTTGAAACTTTTTGGAATTTAGTGCATCAGTTTGATACCTCAGTAGCGCCATTTTTCTAGAACACTTACACTATACACCCACAGTCTATGTCATTGCTTATCATGTCGCATCAATAACATTCCTTAGCTACTGCCCTCTCCGAAGCCCTCAGTCATGCCCCCTACCACTCCATCACTGCACTTCCCAACATAGGTACCTCATTGACACCTCTCGTATGCAACAAACATTCTACCCGCCCCCACTCACCATGTCACAATGTCAAGTCACACCACATTTGCTGTACATCCATAACTTCATACCTATATTCCGCCTTGTCTCCACCTTTAACACCCTCAGAACAGAGAGGGCTTTTCGGTTTGGACAATGTACAACATCCTCTCTAATGTAGGTGCTATGAAAAATGCACCTGATATACTGGCAAGACACCCCACTGTAGAAACCATGCCTAAAAAGATAGAGAAGACCCCCTCAATTGTGCAACCTCTCTAGTGTTGGTGAGCTACGCGATAAATGCATCCACTGTTGGCAATTGGAAGAGAATCTAGCAGTAGAAAGCTTGCCAAACAGATTTGTGAGAAACCTTCAGTTATGTTGAAGACATGACAACCTCCCTAGTTTTGGTGCTTTACATGATAAACGCACCCAGTACATGCTGTAAAGTGGTGGGTGGTAGGATGGACATCCAACCATAAAAAGCTTGCCAAAGAAGCTTCAGTGTTAAAGACATGATAATTTCTCTTGTGCTGGTACCACGATAAAATGCACTCAGTAGACCGTGGCATCATATATAAGCGAAATGCATACACCTGGGTGGTCTGGGAAGTTTAATACTGACTCAGTGCTCTAAGACCAATCTAATCCTTGCTAGTAAGGAAAGCAGATATGAAGAGTGTGTGTGTGCGTGTGTGTTTGCGTGATCATCAGTCTGCTTTTCCCTGCTTGCAAGGGTGGAACGGGTCCTATTCAGCACAACATCTCTCCACGAGCTTCAGAGATCTGAGGTCCTCTCTCACCACCTCCGCCCATGTTTTTTGTGGTCTCCCTCTACTGCATCTTCCTTCTACTGGGATTTCTTGACCCAGCTGTCATCTTTCATGTTCATCACATGTCCATACCATCACCGTCTTCTCTCCAGCACACTACAACTTATCCCTCTTATATACCGTTTCTCTCCTAACTCATCTATGCTTGGTCCTTCACGCACATTGACATTACACATCCAACGGAGCATGATTGCTTCATTTCTCTCCAGTCATCGCATGTCCTCTGCAGTTGCTGCCCATGTCTCACTACCATGCAGCATCGCGCATCTCACACAGGCATCATATAACCGGCCTTCCGTACACACACAAATGAAAAGTTGGTATATTTAGAAAGCTATACAATGCAAATGAGTTATAATTACCAAAGCAACAAATCAGAAGGGAGTTGTGGTAGAAAGCAAATGGTGGTAGAGGAAAATAAAAGGAAAAGAATTACAATGTTACTGTAGCAATTTATTTGTCCAAAACATTTTTTTTCCTTTCTACATCACCTCTCTTGACTCCCAATTCGGTGCCTTGGTAATTATAAACCACTTGCATTGTACGGCTTCCTAACATACCCACTTTCATTTTCATATACCACAATGCTACATGCAAACTACTATACCAAACTCATGGAGTAAATAGGCACAAAAGACATAAGTACAATGGGTGATATGATTGACAAAAACAATGAAGGCAGTGAAAGTATTTAAAAAATGTGTGTTTTAGGTCTAAAGTTGTATGCCACTGTAGTTGATATTAACTAAATCCTTGAAGATAGTGAGTGCTTTAATATGGTTGCAATCTAATGTCAGTTATAAGCTAGCCCCTTGCATACGTGAAAATCAATTACAAAGGTAATTTGATTTATTTGTCTTACTCTTCTTTTATATATATATATATATATATATATATATATATATATATATATATATACCAGTTATAATATAAGCTTTTTTCTTAGAGCTAATTTACTGTAATAAGACTATTTTGAGTTTCTAACTCAATACATGCCTTGATATATTCGGCTCCGTTAATTCGTCGAGCTAATTCAATTGCTGAGTAAACTCGGCTGCTATTTTTAGTGGCGAGAGTGTGCAAGACACACTAAATTCGGGAACCATGTGCGTCACATATACACACATTATCCAGTTTCTAATTAGATTTAGAAGTGATAAGGTTAGTAATTTCTTCACCCGCTGCTGAGCTTAGGACTTTGGTAATCCTTTTCATAAATAATATTGCGAAACAATTTTTATCAAAACTGTCCGGGTGTTCGGTTGTTACCACAATTATGGTTTGTATTTATTTTTCTTGATTTATTCTTCAACTGAGTCTGGCAAACCATATTGTCTGTAGTTAGTATTTTTTTCACCTTAGCGATTCTGGTCCATTACGATTTGAACACATATGTCAATGTCTGTGTTCGTTTTTTCTTTTTTGTTCAGTTATAATACACGCCTCGGAAAAGCTTTTTTCTTAGAGCTAATTTACTGTAATGAGACGATTTTGAGTTTCTAACTCAATACAAGCCTTGATTATATATATATATATATATATATATTATATATATATAAAATCATCATCATCATCATTTTACGTCCACTTTTCTCTGCTTGCAAGGGTGGGACGGGAACTGATTCTGGCTTGAATTCTACAGCTGGATGCCCTTCCTAACACCAACCTCATTTACAGTGAGTGCTTTTTTGCGGTGGCACCTCCACGACCACTTTGCAGTAGTGGGATGATACAGTAAACCAGAGCAATGTGAAATAAAGCACAAGGAAACAACACATCACCCAGTCTGAGAATTGAACCCTCAACCTTTCGATTGCAAGGCCAATGCTCTAACCACTAAGCCATGTGCCTCCATTTATATATATATATATATATATATATATATATATAAAAACAAGGATTTGAACCATATACAAATCTAAATGTTCAAGTTTTATATACACCATATATAAGAATGCTTCACTTTTTACAACTGTGAGCAAGGACTGCATTGAAGGAATGTACCTGATGAGATTTGAATGCTTAATAGTAATAGAAAATTTTTTTATGATACACATTGATGGATATTTTTACAAAATTAACTTAAACTAAATCCCCCCTCACCCCCTATCATATCACCTATATTGAAAAACAATGTTTCAATTCCCATCAACATATTTGAAATTTAAAATATATGCAACAATTATTTAATAAAATAAATTGAATAGCTGGTTTCTAATGCTAAAGTTAGCACAGAAAAATGTATTGCTACAAGAAACATTGATGTAATTGATAGTTTGGTTAAAATTCAAATGTGGTTAATCTTTTCTTTCATTATTTTTGAAAATAATTATGAATTTGAATTACTCTCTCTCATTGTGAAGCTGGTATTCAGAACGTACAGACTCCATAAAATTATGGAAGGTTTTTTTAGATAAATATAAACACTTTAGAACAGGGGTGGTTATAGGCAGTTTGTTATTAAAAGAATTGATAATGGTAATTCTTATCCTTTAATAGTTTAGAAGAAAATATCTAAAAGCAAGTTTGTTCATTCAAATGTTTATACTATCTTTTAAACTGATTGTGAACATTTGCAATAAACTAAATACTAATTTTTACGGTGATGCAAGTTTCATGTGGTACAGAACATTAAACAGCAAAGAATTATATTTCAAATACATTAACATAAAATTAGATATTGTAACCAATGACACTAGTTTAATCTAGGTTGTACATTCACTTAAAACATATTTCAAATTTCACAAAAACCAGCAATTTAAATAAATAAGTGAAGTAGTTTATGAGAGAGAACAATAGCATAAGTATAATCTATTAAGACATTACAAGGGTTCATCTTCCCATGATGAACACTTTTATTTTCTATTACTAGATTTTTTTCTCAAGAGGTGTGCGCGTGCATGCGTGGGCGCATATGCATACATCTATATGTATGAGTATATAAATATAAAATGTGCAAACACAAAAATACACACTCAGATACATTCACACAAACACAGCATAACAAATGGAATGCCAGCCGCTATTTTACTATAGTTTTTTCACCACCACTTCCTTCCTTTTACAGACACATACATTCACGCAGGCTGTAGACATAAAGTGAGAGTAGTATGAGGTAGCCATACTATTCTCTCTTTACGTGTTGTGACAGACTCGCAGAAATTTATATATAGTTGAATTGTCCCTAAGTGTAATTTTCTGAAGTCTCAATTTTACATAAGAAATGCGCTTTTGTTGATCAGAGATTATTTTTAATAATTATATTTCCACAATAAATACAATTACATTTATCTGTATATTTAATTTTTAAAAAAATGTTACAATATCATTAATTAATGTTACAGCTTTATTAAATTGCACCTAATTCAATGTGGCGTTTAGGTATAAACAACAGCCTTGATCAATAAAATTAATTTATAACCTTTAAACCCCGGTTATTACCAGTTGACTGATTTCAAACATTTTCATGGATCTCACTGTGTTTGCGAGCAAAGGGTTACTTGTCCGTTATGCCAAATTAATTTTAATACAAAGATTTTTACTCTTTTGCCTGCTCACATATAATCATTATATACTTCCTTTGTTTCTATTGCATCTTATCCCAATTTCTCATCATTATTAAATTATATTTTAAGGGTGGTGGATTGGCAGTATCGGTAGAGGGCTGGACGCCATGCTTTGACGCATAGAATTACAGCCCTTGCCATTCTGAGTTCAAATCCTGCCGAGGTTAACTTTGCCTTTCATCCTTATGGGGTCGATAAAATAAAGTACCACTAGGATAATTGCTGGCCTTGTGCCAAAAGTAGAAACAATTATTAAATTATATTTTACTAGCTTGTTTGTAATGCATTATCAAACATTACAACTGTCATTAGTAAATACACAATTCCATGGCAAGGTACAGGCATGATTATGTAGTTAAAATATTCACTTTAAATTCTAAGCTACTAAATTATCATTGTCATCATATTTGTTTATTTTTCCATGCTTGCATGGGTCTTTTTCAGCACAGCTTCTCTCCACTTGTCTCACTGTCATCTCCTCCAAGAGCTTCAGTGATTTGAGATCAGCTCTCACCATCCCGACCCAAGTTCTGTTTTCAACTGCAGCTTCCTTCCATCGGGATTTCCTGGCAAATCTTCACCCAACAACTATCATCCATACACATCATATGCCCATACCAAGTTTTTTTCTTTTAAAACCATATTCTCCCTCAATTCAACCAAGCTTTGCCCTTCTCCCACATTTACATTGCACACTGAAGAGGAAAACTGATGATAAAAATCATTTCTAAGCGTTGACAGGAATCAAACAACCATCATACAATAAGAAAAAATATCAACTTCAATGTCCAAAATAAGTCTATGCAAATTCCTAATATTGTGTCAACACTGATATGTCAAATAAATAAGAAAAATGCTTCATGTGAAACATAGATTTCCAGTATAAATTAAAAATATTTATTCCTCCCACTAATTGTATTATTGCACTTGTAAATTCTTTGATGTATACTAGAATTATTTTATGGAAGCCTTAAAATATTCTAAAACCACATTTAAAATGATTATATTATGAAAAGGCTGTTTATTATGAAAATCATACTAGTTACAACAACCAGTAACTGTCTTAAAATTTAACTATGGAGCATTTCTGATATTTAATGAGATTTGAGAAAATGGGATGATAAATTCAAAATCTTAAGTACTTTTTACTTTGGTTGCAAAGTACATATTTTCAACAAATTATATAATTTATAACTTTCCTTCAACATATTTTAAACATCCATAACACACACTTCAACTAAGTCAATTATCTTTTAAACCTGTCTGAAAATGTTTTGCTCAAAGTTATAACACTCACCATCAGTTAAGTATTGTTAGCAATCAAATTTCTAATAGTATTAAGCCACTGAACAAAAGTTAACATATTGTTCACACTTGTACTTTGCAACAGTATAATTGTAAAACAATATCTATCATACAAAAGAGTTTGGGTCATATATTTAACATCATAAAGTACTAGATTGATCAGAAAATCTATCCAAATACATACCATTTTAAGATTGGACATTATATATATATATATATATATATAATCACTCTTCAATCTATTTGTTTAACTGATTGAAAAGTTAATTCAAACTAATTAGAAGCATGTTGTATAATTTCAACAATTTAAGTGATCATAAATTAACAATAAAAAGGAGAAAAAATGTGTAAAGATTGCACTAAGGACAAGCATAAAAAAAGTGTCTTGATAATATGGCAATAGGTTAATTGGGCAATTGACAGTAGTCAATAAAACCAATCAACTGGTAACAACTACCATCTATAGGGTTTTATGCACAAGACCATTCCTCAATAGTTTCCTCTTCTTTCAAATATAGGAAAAACGTCAATTATGTTGGCTGATATTTATCTTTTCCTCGTTAGCACATCAAACATGAAATCAAAGAATTCACTGAACAACTGTATAAAAACAAGTGTATGAATGAATCACCATGTTATCCATATATGCATTGCATTATAAATTACCGGATATTGAAATTTCTAAATATAGCATACAGCTTCCTAAACATTGTGAACCATCAAACATTTCCATTTTAAGAACTATTGGTCTAATCTAGTCAAAGAGAAAATATTTTCTCCAACACATGTTGAGATGTCATTTTATAGCTTATGTGTACTGAAATAACAATAAAAGTGAATGTATTGGACCCAATAATATTCTGACAGAAATTGTGGAAAAGAAATTTCATATTCAGATTGCAATACAAATGTTTCTATGAATTAAGCTCATCTCAATCTGTAGATTAAAATAGATTTGTGAAAGAAATGTAACAAAGTTTGGAGAGAAAAAAAATAAAATCAAGCATGTATCTGAAATAATAACCTGAATGTGCAGAAAATAAATAAGGTGATTTCTAACCAATCTAATTTTTCTTAAATGTCAAATGGCTTGTCGGGATTTTTTTATAACCACTAACCAATATTTTAATGACATAACCCACAATATAATGACAAGTGACTTGGCATAAACTGTTGTATTTTGTAAATCTTTCAATAGCTACGTATATTAACATGGAAAATTTTATAAAGTTTCAGAGAAGTGACAGATTTTAATTGAGATTTACTGAAGAGATACTGGAAATCGTAATTTGAAGCCACAAAATATTACTGCAAACATACATGTTGAGATATGGAAAGCAAGGATAATGAAAATCACCCTATTCATAGTGTACAACTCTATATATTACAAGCATAAAATAGAAAATAGTCATTTTATAAACACTTCTAGTCTATCGCTAAATATATATACATTTTTCAACATAAAAATTCAGCTTTTTCATTGTGTTTTTAACACACTATCACATTACATTTTTAATATTCATGTTCTTATGTGGGTTTCAGATTTAACCCTTTAGTATTCACATTAATTTTCAATGTCATGTTTATCTGTTCACATTATTTTCAGTTAATCGTACTCAAGAGAGTTATCAATTTTTTATTTGTTTGTAATTTTCTTAATTTGCAGGCTTGAAATTTTGTCAAAATGTTTAAATATCAATTTACAATTATATAATTTTACCTGATCTTTTTGGTTAAATTTGACTTTTATGGGCAGGTGAAATTAATTAATAAGGGCATTTGAAGTATCAACTAGGTGCAAATACTGGTTTAATTTTAAATACATTTACGGCATAATATTTTATATATAAGGATCACTAAACCTTATATCAGTGCTCCAGTAATTCCAGTCATGGAAATTGTTTTATACCGAACATAATATTTACGGTAAAAAATGCTTGCATTTCCGCAGCATGTCAGTCGCCATAACAGATTGAGTTTTCCCTCGATTTGAAATCTGTTGTTGGGCACATCGATTAATCTCTTCTGCCACAAATTCAAAGAAAGTTTGTGGTAAAAACAAAAAGAAATAATCCAGTGTTTTAGTATCGGGAGCTAAAATCGAGAACATATATTGGTGTGGTATTTTTCAACCACGTTGCTGTAATATTTAATGGGATCCTGGAGACCTCCTTCGTTTTCACTTTCAAAACAACAATCATCGTCGGATGAAATTTCAGAAATGTAAACATCTGATTCTGATTCATTTGAAGATAAATCACTAATATCTTTTGTTTCTTGTTCATTCTGAATGTCGTCGTGTGTAAAACCTTCAAAGTCGGTATCGCTACTTTCACAAGCCATGTTGATTCACAAAAAATCTGTTCTACTTTCAACGTTTTGTTTTAAGTTGTTTCACTATATTAAGTGTTAATTTTCACGGTCACAGTAAGGGCTGAAATCTCACAGTAATCTCGAATTGAGATTTTGAAGACGGTTTTGTTAATTTTTAGAACAATATTTTAGTGTGGGTGTTATCGGCCGGTTTCGGCAGATTGAACATCAATTCCTGTATGAACAAGGCATGGTCAGCCAACCAGACACTGCCCATAACAGGACAACCCGTCTAACCCATGCTAGTGTGGAAGAACGGACGTAAAACGGTGATGATGATGATTGAATTTGAATTCCTAAAATTTTAATGTAACAAAATATAATACTAAAGTATAAACTGACAATTAGAAAGAGTAACTCAATTATATGATAAAAGCAAACAGACAAATTCAGTCACAGAAAACGTTTATAATTTGCAGATAGTTCTTTGCTCCTGAGAAGAAAACATTTTTACTCTTCTCGATAAAGCATTGAATTAGCAAAAAGTAAAGGTTCCCAACACGACTCAGCACTCCATCACCATAAGTAGTGAGGATCACTGCATCTATAGAAATTCCTGTTAACTTCTATAGGATTGTGAGGGCCACACTTCAACTTAATATCAAATCAAGGAACAGCAAAATGTTACTGTTGGCTAGGTATCAGGGAAATTTATATTGAGCAATAAAAATCATTTAAGTTTGGCAAGCATATTGGCAAGTCAAACAATTTTATAGACATTACAATATAATTTTCAAAATTACTATACAATAAAAAGGAATTTTCTTTTAATTCATTACTGAAGCCATAAAACATTGCTTTGAATATATAAAAAGCTAATGATGACAGTATTAGTAAAGAAATTTATTTTAATCATAAACCTTTGTTTACATGTTATTAATGATTAAATCATTATCTTTTTACAGTACACCTTTCCATTGTCTTGAAGTGTATCTGAAACTGACTATATTTAAATCAAAATACCATAGGAAACTGATTAACTAAGTAAATACTTGCACACCATTCAAAATAGTTATGGCATGAGCTGTATTGAGATTTATTGGCTGTTTTCTTTTTAAATCCTTTTATTTTCCTTACTTTATAACTTCAACTCCTGAAAATTCAAACAAGCTTCAGACATGGTAATAGTAACCGAATTTGAGTGATTTTTGTATATAACAAGGATTAAAAAGAAAAAAGAATTTAAAAAAAAAACCTGCATGCAAACACCATGAAATGAGCTTTGAACAGAATCTTTCCATTTAAAAAAAAAAAAAAAAAACTGGAGTGAAAACTAATTTCTCTTAAAATTTTAAAAAGAAACTGGACTAAATCAGTTATGACTTTAAAGCTATTTGATTTTCCTCCCAATCAAAATTGTAGACAAAATGAAAAGGTGATCAGACTGGACAAAATTAGGATATTTTTGTCAAATAGAATAATGGCTACACTAGTAACATATTTTATATATTTCAATAAAATTTCAATAACTTTACAGTTCACCGATTCTACTTGTTTTCATATCTAATTGAAGTGGTTTTGCAACAAAAAATAGCTTATTTCAAACACTTTAATATATTAATAAAGTTTGCTTTTCAAAACCAGTCTAAATATCCGATTATTTTAGAATTTAATTGAAACAGAAATAGAGTAACACACAACTGCTTAATTTTTTTTATTATTATTCAAAGCGTGCATGCACACACACAAGGAGACATTTCATAAAATAATTTCTAACAAAGGAACAGGGTTAGAAATTTTGCGAAAACAGAATACCCAATTATATTAGTATTTTATCAGGCCTAGAAGGGTGAAAAGCAAAACAGCAATCAGGATTTAATCTGTGCTAATGACTGCCAATCTAGTGCTAAATTTATATTATGATCAACAGTAATAAGTGGTGCAAATATTGGTTTAATTTTAAATATGTTGTTTTCGGCATAATACTCGATATATAAGAATCACTAAACCTTATATCAGTGTTCCAGTAATTCCAGTCTTGGAAATTGTTTTATACCGAACATAATATTTACGGAAAAAAATGCTTGCATTTCCACATCTATCGGTCGCCATAACAGATCGAGTTTTCCTTGATTTGAAATCTGTTGTTGGGTATATCGATTAATCACTTCTGCCACAAATTCAAAAGTTTGTGGTAAAAACAAAAAGAAATAATCCAGTGCTTTAGCATCGGGAGCTACTGTGTGTTGTGGGCCAGTATTTTGAATAAAATCGGGAACATATATTAGTGTGGTATTTTTCAACCACTTTGCTGTAATGTTTTCAGTGGCGCCCTGGAGTCTCCGATTTCACTTTCAAAACAACAAACATTGTCGGACGAAATTTCAGAAATATAAACATCAGAATCATTTGAAGATAAATCACAAATATTACCGTTTGTTTCTTGTTTATTCTGAATGTCATCATGTGTAAAACCTTCAAAATCGGTATCGCTACTTTCACAAGCCATGTTGATACAAAAAAAAAAAACACTTGCTGTTTTAAGTTGCTCCACTATATTAAGTGTTAATTTTCGCAGTAAGGGCCTAATCTCGCAGCAGTCTCGAATTGATGAGATTTTGATGATGGTTTGTTTATTTTTAGAACAATTTTTTAGTGTAGGTGTTTTCGGGCGGTTTGAACAAATGAAGGGGAAATATTCATATTTAAATTTAAATCTTCCATCATAATTTTATATAGGAAAATGTTAAGATATGTTGTTTCAAACACCAGCTGAGAAATGAAAAGGCTATTCTACTAAATTCTTTATTATATTTATCTTTTTCAAAATTAATTGAAAGTCTTAGAGAGTGTATTTCATTAGAAATTGTAAAAGTGTTGAAATGATATTTATCAAGAATAATTATCATGGAATAAACAAATATTTTAACAGCTTAAAAAAGACAGACAATGAACACATTGGCACAACATTTTCTAAGTCTAATATCTCCTATAACTTTGTTTAGTGAGCCACCACAGTAAATCTATCAAAATATTAATAAACTTTGAAAGTGACCCCAAACACTATCACAAACTAATAAAACTCTGCTCAGAGATAGCTTTTCTATATTTGTTGACAAGTCAAATTATACCACTTCAATATTCACTAATGAAGCAATGGAATTTCTTTTCATGTATATAAAGATTAGGTGTGTAACTAAAGTAGCTATTATTTACTCATATGATGAATGAATATAATTGTTATATACAACTATTATCTCACAAAACACTGAAAATACTAGCAAGAATATTTCAATTATACCACACTTGAAAAATTAAAAATAGGCCTCAAACTTTGTATTTTCTCAACATATTGTTTGTTGATCAAAAACATTTATCTTACTAATTCGTTTTAAATATCTTCAGCATATGACAAGAAACTAAGTATTTTGAACAAAGAACTTGGTTTCTAATGTCTGTATTATTTATGGATAATAATTAACCCAATCCATGTTTAATGTTTTAACTCCTCCATTTATCATGAAACAAATTTTTAATTTAAATTATAAAAATTTATACTCTTAGATCAAGGTAGTTATTTTAACATTTAAAATTACATTATTTCCTATTTGTTGTACAAAATTTTGACAATTTAAATAATACAGAAGTTAAGAGTATGAATTTAAATTTGTTTTGAACAATATAATTGCTTCTTTACCAATGTGTCATGTGTTGCTAAAATCACAAAAGAAAAAATATTTATCAACTTGCTTCAAAATATTTCCTAGGAAATCAAAATCCAAGCAAAACTTGCAACTACCAAATATGCCATGGTTCCCTCCTTTGTAAATATTTTGATTTTTGACCTCTATAAGATTTGCATGTTTTTCATAAATGCGGTTCAATGTCACTTGCAGTTGTATTTTACTGTTATATAATACCAAACTACCTTAAGCCAACCGTGATTCTATGATACAAAACATGTTTTAAATTGTTTATATTTAAATAAAAATTGTTCAATTTTACATATTTTGTTATATAATGTTCTAAGCAATAACTTTAATAATGACAAATTTATTTTAGCAATTTCCTCCAAATTCTCAATTTCTGAAATGCATTTGAAAAATATACGCAGTAGTATATTTAATCAGCTGAAACAATCATTACCATTACCAATGCAGTCTAGCAAAGTTCAAGAATGTGTCTGACTTGTTTGTTAATGAGAAAATTAAATATCACATTCTTATTTTCAAAAATATTTAAAATCATAGATTGTTTTTCCATTTGAAATATGTTAAAGGAATAAGTTATGCTTCAAACACCATCTTAATGAAAGTTAGTAATCCTTCCAAATTCTTATTTTCAAAATTATACAAGCAGATTAATTAAAGGGTTAAGCAAGTGGCATCTAACTTTAGACATTATTAGATAGAAAACCCTTATAATTTTTAACCACAATTTACATCCACAACTAATTTCATTTCCTATAATACTATAAGAGAAGAGATTATGTGATTATCTTCAGTTATAATCACATGGCTAAATATTCTGCAGATAATGGATGTTTGGTTGTTTTGCAGTTTTGTCAACATCATTTGCAATGCAAATACTAGTAGTCAGTCAACACTAAATACAAAAAATTTCATATTAACAACAGGTTGTCTAATCAAAATGAAATCACTGCAAATACTTTATATTTCTATCAGGTTTAGTGTAGATTGCAAGGCACTTATTTTTTGCTGGCCTTGTGCCTAAAGTAGAAACAATTTTTTTCATCAACAATACCATGAGACATGGATTTAAAGGAAATTCATTAAAAAAATAAATAATATTCAATTAAAACAGTATAAACTCTTAACAAAAAATGAAAATAAGATATTAAAAAAATACTAAATAGTTGTGTGCTAATAGTAAATATATTGAATGACAAATAGCTCATTACGATTAACACTCCATTTATTTATGAACAGCAATATCTTGACAATAACAATAAAGCAAATGAGCCCCCAACTCTTATAAATGTTGTATACATTACAAGCAGGAATGTGGCTCAAGTAAATCTAACCGATCATATGAGAATTTATCTACATCATATTGGGCTATGTTTTTATTGGCTATCAGCAACTTTCCACACGCATTCTTATTGAAATAATTTCTAAAAGAATGGTGTTCTTTGACGGTTTTCTCAGAGATAATGAAATTTAAAGAAAATATATCTATTTTATATAAATAAACTGAAATTCTTAGGTTTTTTGTTTTTTCTTTGATCAGTCCAAATGAAAAACAAACTGTCAACCCTTTTGAAACCACCTAAAATGTCACAACACCTCACTTTGATTAAACAAAGCATTCTTTCCAAGATCTTATGTAACAACCTTTTTGGGAAATTATCTGCCAAAAACCAGTTGAATGGTGGTAAAACTATTTTGTTAAATCATGCTGAATTTTTGTTTCATTATAGATATAATCACATAACTAAATTATGACCAATTACTGGATGAAAAATGTCTTATATTGCAAGCTTTATGCCTTTGTTTAAAATAAAATAAAAAAAATTGACAGAAAAAGAGCAGCATCCATTATAAATCGATAAGTAAAAATAATAAGGCTTTTAAGAATGTCATAAAATAAATCCATTAATTAGGTTAGGTTAGGTTAGGTTAGGTTAGGTTAGGTTAGGTTAGGTTTTAAATCGAGGATCATTTTTACACCTGTAAATTCTTCCAAACAATGATGTAAAATATAAATGTAAACAAAGCAATTATTTCATACAGATATATATGTATCAGAGATTCCAGCAATGGCCAGTTTATTCACGTGCAGCTAGGAATGGATTATCCAATGGATTATCCTATTTTGTTTAATGTGAGATTTGGATGTTATTTCATCAGATCAAGCAACCATGTTGAAGCTACCTTGTGCCTTTCACACAATAACATGGTTTAAGTTGTAAATTCTTAATGAAATACTTAGATGTAGAAACATAGGGGCTAAAGCGATTTACTTTTGTGGTAAGTCCTGTAAGCCAATCAGAGATTGCAAATATTTTGATATACAAGAGGAAAGATTTTTTTCTTTCGTTCAATATCTTAATAGTATTGCTGTTCTTTTTCAACTCCATAAGACATTCAAAATGTTTAAAAAATTCAAATTCATAAAAGACTAATATGAAGGACAAATATTACAATTTAAATATATTCTTAAAATTTGCAAAGTGAATTGGCAGTCAGTAGGTTTGAGAGAAAACAGCTTGCAGTATGTAATAATCCTTAACATTCAGAGATCACATAGCATCAAATGGACATTGCCTTGCATCCTCCCAGGTTGATAAAATATAGTAACAAATATAGTAACAGTCAACTACTGTAATCAACTAGGTATCTATTCCTTATTTTGAGGCCATGTGCCTATGTTAGAAATTAATTTTATTTTGCAAGCTAATATTAAAAATATACAACTATCTGTGTAAAGATATTAATGATTGAAGATGTTTTAAATCAAAAGTGTGGCATTCAATAATGTAATGAAAAATTAGATTGGCAAAAAATTGATTGTAGCTCGTTAGAATTAGTTAAACTGCACCTGCAGTACAACTAGACAAAGTTGAAGTAACGAACATACTGAAGTAATTACAAAACAAAATGAGCAATCTAGTGTGACAAATACTTGACTTTGAAAGGAATTAATTTAATCAATGGTTTGGTCAGCCATACTAAGAATTTATTAATGAAACATTGAAAATTGAAACATTTAACATGAGTAACAGCTTGAGTGGGTTTGCCCATAAAAGGATTTGTATCATTTGAGCCTTTCTTTAAATCAAACTCTTCAGTGACAAATCATTGATTCAGTGTTTTACAACTCTCAGATATTGCTACATGAAACACTAAAAAATGTAATTATCTCATGGGCTCAAAAACACTGCTCTAGTTACAAACATCAATAATGCACTTTAAGATATCCTGATGTGACAGGTTCTCTATGCAAAGTGGGTCATACAAAGCTAAGTCAAATTACGTTTTATGACAAGAATAATGAAAATAAATTTCTGACACAAAATATGAAATAGAATGATTGGATAAGATGCAAATGGATTAACACAAGTCATTGAAACCAAACAGATAGTATGATGAATAAGTATATTAGGAAAATATATACAACTATATTCATATACTAAATACAGAGAAAATAGACATTCATTAACTTCGGCTGATTATATCTAAACTGTGAAAGCCATATTAAATGGAAAATTAGTCAAAGTCAAGAATGAATTAATTATGGTAAAGGCAATAAGTAAATGATTTTGGAAAATTACTATTTTCAACAACTTTATCACAAGTGTTATCAATTCTCATTAAATTTAAGACTTAATTACACAAGTAAATTAGCTTATTTAATTTTAAATTTTTGTGATACAGAAATGTTTAAAATTCAATAATCATTGTTATATACTTTTAATAAATTAGTTGAAGTGAAGTAAATTGACTTTTAGAATATATCATTTCACAGGTTAAGATGTCCTTAATCAAACTGCCCTCAATATACACAAAACATGGGCTGGTCAGCAGGCTTTATGCTAATAATATATGTACAAAATATAGTCAGCATAACAGGGTGATGCAGTATGTAATTGACAATAGTGCCAGCAGCAAACACACTATTTATCAGGGATAGTCCTGAGTGGTGCAACATTTTTTTTTCTACATAGGAATAGTATTCTGTATCTAAGCATCTTTTAGTCTTAGTAGAGAGCTGTTAATATCTACATTATTTTTTCAGCCCCAAAAATTACGATTCCAGTTACAGTATTAAGTATTAAAAATGATATTTTCACAAGAAATGCTGCCATAGCATGTATAGTGAAGAAAATTTAAGATTTTTTTTGGAGAGGAAAATTACATCTTTTACACTAATATTAGCACTGGGCATGAAGCACCAGAAAAAAAAAGAAAAACTAAAAGAAAAAGTTATGACAGTTAATTTCCAGATACTTAGGGGACGGTGTTAATAAGATGGGTAATAGAGATCATTATAAATACAAGGCATGCTTGCTTAGAAATGAGGTTTAGACAGAACCCTTTTGATAGCTAACTGCCTGAAATTGACCCTGGATATAGAGTTTTATTTTTAAAGAGTTGATATATATCTAAAACCCTTCCATCCTAATTTTATGTAAAAACCTTTGTGTCATGTTCCAAAACCTGCTTAGTTATAAGAAATATGGTAATGAGGTGGTTAATGAAACAATGTAAGATTCTTGTAAATGTTCATTAAAAAAAATTCATTTCTTCAATAAACATCTTTATTACTCAAATGGCTAATTACAAATAAAATAGAATGCTCAATATTTAATTTTATATTAAAATGGTCTTGATCCTTGTTTTATATTACTTTGTTTTAACAATATAAAACATTAGATATTGTGCTTCCCTGTGCTGGGGACGCATACCCATTTTGAGTTGCTAAATTTTGAAAAAGCATTTAACATAAGACTAACATAACTTTCAGATTTCAAAATGCATTTTCTAAACTAATTTTGAAAGTGTCTGCCACACCAGAAATACAGTAAATGGTAGGATTTATTTTAACAAATTTGTTTAAATTAATAAAATGTTAATTGAAGCCAAGGATGATTTAAGCATTACCACTATTTCATATTAAATATCTATGCTATATGTTAATTTATGGCATTTAAAATGATTTTGAAAAATCCTCATAGATATTTTAAATGATTAAAACCAAATCTATTTATCAATGAACCACTGACC
Source organism: Eledone cirrhosa (assembly GCA_964016885.1). NCBI lineage: Eukaryota > Metazoa > Mollusca > Cephalopoda > Octopoda > Eledonidae > Eledone > Eledone cirrhosa. The sequence goes on from OZ024745.1 coordinate 53,795,034, forward strand.
TAAAAAATGAATGACAGCTAAAATGCATTTCAACTACCTATAAACTAAATTGCCATGCTTTCATCATCACCATCATCTAAATAGAAATGCGTGTATTATATCAATTAATGCAAAAATCTGATAGATACTAAATTGGGTCCATAAATTACAATTCCCAGTCAAGCAATGATTTATAATAAATATCAAGAAATTCTTGGATCAACTGTTGAAAATTGTTTGTGTAGATGTAATAAACTGGAAAAAGAAAACACTATAATTTTAATATGAATAGTTGGTTCAATGATGTTAGGAATTAAAACAAGGTATGAATTTATGATTAACCCTTTAGCATTCACATTGAATTGTCAAATGTCATGTTCATCTATTCGCATTATTTTCACTTAATTATACTCAAGAGGGTTATCAATTTTATTTGTTTGTAATTACTTTAATTTTCTATGTGCAGACTTGAAATTTTGTCAGTAGATGTTTAAATAACTATAATTTACAATTATATATTTTTACCTGATTTTTTTTTGTTAAATTTGACTTTTATGGGCAGGTGAAATTAATTAACAGGTGTAAAAGTAATAACTTTATGGATAAACACAAAAATTTAAACTTTATCTGCCTTATCTGTTAGATTTGTTGCAAAAAAATCCAATAATGACCTAGATGCTGATTTCCATCAATTCTAGCAGTTTTCTGAACAGGTGAATTAATTAAAAATGCAGGTGTAATCAGTACACGGTTTTAGTCTTTCTCTACATTCCAGGCAAATATTTTCATTGAAAAAAATGTATAAAACCTTTTCACCAGTCAAAATAATATTGGCAATGTACTCTGTAAATGTACGGTGTAAAATTACGTAATAGAAAGTTCCCAATATATAAGTTTATACACACTTTTAAATTTTTCTGACAATATTTCAATTAATGGTCGTACTTTGTACAGTGGGTCGTAATTTGATTCATTTCTACCAGGGGCATTTGAAGTATCAACCAGATGCAAATACTGGTTTAATTTAATGAATCTCGTTTTTGCCATAATACTAGATATATAAGGGTCACCAAACCTTATATCAGTACTCCAATAATTCCACAGTCGTGGAAATTGTTTAATACCAAACATAATATTTATGGTAAAAAACGCTTTCATTTCGGCAGAATCTGTCGGACAACATAACAGATCGGGTTTTCCGATATTAGAAATTTGTTGTTGTGCATAGCGATTTGCCACAACTTCGAAGAAAGATTGTGGTAAAAATAAAAAATAATAATCCAGTGCTTTAGCATCGGGTGGTAATGTGTGTTGTGGTCCAATATTTTCAGTAAAATCCGAAACATGTATCGATGTTGTTTCTTTCAACCACATTGCTATTTTTTCAATGGTGTCAGTCAAATCTTCTCTTTCACTTTCAAAGTAACTATCATCATTATCAGATATATCAGAAATAAATATATCTGATTCGTTTGAAGATAAATCACTGATATTATCTTCTGTTTCTTTTTGATCTCGAATGTCGTCGGACGTAAAACCTTCAAATTCGTTGTCGCTACTTTCGGAAGCCATGTTACACTTTCAATGTTAAAAACACGTGTTATCGCAAGTTCTTTAACTATACTAAGAGTTAATTTTCGCGCGTAAGGGCTTTATCTCGCAGTAATCTCGAATTGACGAGATTTCGATGATGTCAATGTTTATTTTTAGAAGGAAATCTCCGTGTGGTATTAAATGTCGGTTTTTGTCGGTTTGAATAAATGAAAGGGGACATAATCTTGTCGGTTTTTGTCGCTTTGAATGCTAAAGGGTTAACAGGAGAAATAGATTTCAAAATCTAATTTTCAAATTGAAAATAATTTGTTAAGAAAGAAATTATCTGATAGCTTACAGTAATATCCTTGTTATGTAACATCAGGATTCATGGACAAATGGGCGATTTCCTCAAATATTACAAAAGGAAAGGTATCGATGTGAATATTTTTTTAATTTCTATTGAAGCCTTAGTTACTGTGTATGGGTGGAGCTGTACTATAACTAATGAATTGGAAAGAATGTTGCATATGTAATAAGGTTTGAGACACTATATTAATATATTATAAATTATAATCCATACGAAAGCTTCGTTAACTTGTAGTGTATAGAGTTAGCTAAAATTCTATTTCCAATAAATCAAAAGCCTCATGTCTTTTATAAGGTCAGAAAAAAATTGGTTGGTGTAAGGAAGAAAACATGCCAAATATGAAACATGAGTAAGATGAGATCACTCCTATCCATGTTATAATAATCCCTTTTTTTACAAGTTACTACTTCTAAGATAAAGATCAAATTTCCAGATACTTTTACAGATGACTGCAATTATATGAATGAGCCAATTCCTCAAATATTACAAAGAAAAGGAAAGGTATCAATGTGAATACCTATGACGACCTGTATGGAAAGTAGACAAAAAATGGTGATGAACCATGTTGGTAATTATAATCTTACGGAAATATTCATTTAATTGAATGTTTTACTTATACTGTTAAACTAAAACCAATGGAAATAAAGGTCATTAAATTAACAATTAAGAGTAAAGGATACAAAGATATTAAGTTTTATGAGAAAATATAACCATCTGTATAGTTACAATTTTTTAAGTAGCATTCTCTTGACAAATTTATTTGCTGTGTATAGTTTATGGCTGATTCAACGTCAAAACATGTTTGAGTGTAATATTTATATTAAGGTGTTTAGAAATATATTTTTAATTTCTTATCAGCCAGCCTTCAATTGGTTAATGTAATTTTTAAAACAAATACTATAACAAAAAATAGTAAATGTACTTGTAAGCCCTTACAATACTTATTTTCATTATCATTGTATAGCATTGAATAATATCAATACACAGCAGTGATCCACTCAGATTAAGAGCAACATTTTCAATAATAAAGGGATTCAAATTGATTGAAAAAGAAGTATCTTGTATGAAGTATCTTATATGAAGCATCAAATTCATAAAATAAAATTTGAACAAGTACACAAAATCATATCTAAATAATGGATTTGATCCACAAAGCTTATTTTTTGACATCACGTTAATATAAATTCTACTAATCTTTCATATAAGAATCCATGTTAATCTTTAGTTTGATCTGGAATTTAAACAACTGCAAACCATGATTTTAGATGTATTCTACTCAAAACAGTCTTTCAGATATATGTTAGAAAATTGAAACTAAGTAAATATTTTGCTCCAGTTTTCCATATCTTAGCTATCATTTGAAAGTCCATTTTCTCTTCAATTTATAATCATACATGCAGAATAAATAATAAAAAGATCTTGGGTCTGGTTTCTCGACTGATTAAGACTAGGAATCTCTAATACAACTTGGGTTGAATAAATATATGGTATTTTTGCTTGAAAGTAAAGTTTTAAGTTTTATTCCTGAAATATATACACAAATATTATAGACTCCTGTGAAGTTGTTTTCTGCCTGCCAAATTCCACTATATGTCATTGAGACAATGGTGGAAAAGACTTGCTTAATGTTCTGCACAATGGGATTCAAGCAGGAAGCTTGTGGTTACAAAGGAAGGTTATTTACAATATAGCCATCTACAGTGTGCATTTAATAATTATCATCATCATCATTTCATTTTACGTCCGCTTTTCCCTGCTTGCAAGGGTATAATTCGAAATTGTATGCAACTGAATGACAAACCAAGAAATGTTGAAGCAAAGCTGTCAAAAACACTAAAATCTCATAATTGCATTCACCAGCTCCACTGAAAATAATTTTGCAATAACTCGTCCATTAATTTTCTTTACCTATATGAGGGGTTTTGCAGATTATTTCAATTCCCTTAGTTAATTGTAGATTCATAATTATTATTGCCTATCATTGCAGAAAGATTAAATGGACATTAGAGAAATCAACAAATCAAAAACAAAAAAAAAAAAAAAAAAAATGAAAGCAGTTTGAACATACACTTACGAAAAAAATATTGTGCTTGTAGTTTAGCCATTGATCACCCTGATCAAGCAAACATTGATTGGTATGGTTATGAATATATATGCTTTAAATAAGATGGATAGTCAAATATCTTTGACTAAGTCTGCTTGATCAGGGACCAAACAACTACTACATAAATCACGATTGAGCTGAGCCATGATGAAAGAGAGCCTAAGCAGTGTATAATTAGATCTACATAACTTGAAATATACTTCCTTTTAAGGATGCTAAAGTGAGATTTGGCAGCTATTTCTGGCAAGTCAAGCAACCAATAGAGTATCATTAAGATAGTTACTATTTTAACCAATATATATATATATATATATATATATATATATATATATATATATATATATGAATTATAAGAATCAAAGAACTGTTCAAAACATTTTTATGCTTACAACTGTTTCCTCCAAACATCGAATCGTCGTGGATTATGTGAAGGGCATATAATCTGAAAAATACACTCCCCAGACTATGAAAATGGCGAAGTTCATGAAGTCCATATCATCCCTTCGCTGCGCATTTCCAATATTTTTAATATTTTTAATGCTTGCACTATTTTTAATGCTTATATTATTTCTCCACACACAGACTATAACAATCATATAAAGAATTTGTCACCAGATCAACCAACCTAACACTCTTGTTTACCTACTTAAGTGCTTCTACTACACATAACTCTCTGCCACACTATATAAACAAGACGCACGTGCTTGCCACACATATAACCTTTGCACTATATAACCGCTTATTTTCATGTTGTATTTTAACCTGTATTTTTGATTGTATCTTTTAATATGAATGTAATCTCTAAGTGTGTACTGCCACTCTAAATGCTGTAATGAATGTTGACCCACAATATTTGCATATGTATCTGTATGTCTCTTGGGTGAAAAGGAGGTCCATATAAGTGTTCATTCATTAATAAATTGCTCCGAAGAATCCAAACCTCGGTTTGGAGGAAACAGTTGTAAGCATAAAAATGTTTTGAACAGTTCTTTGATTCTTATAATTCATATAACTGCTCTGTAAATCATCTGATATTTTTACATTGAGCTACTTAACTTACTGGTAATAAGGTAGTAATATATTACTGCCTACCACTATTTAGGGTTTGTATAAAAATATATATAACTGCAAAAGGTTTTTGTATTTACATAACCATAAATAGTATAATTAATACTATATATCTATATATATATATATATACACACACACACACACAAAAGATAATACTACTAAATATATTGCACAAATTGTAAATGTATCTATATTCTGAGCTTCAATGGCTCATTTACAATATTTTTATCAGTCTTTTTGACGGTTAGCTTCAGATCAATCTGATCAAGCAACAGACTTATGATGAATGCATTCAAGACCTGACCATTACAATGTATTTTCAACTATTGTGTCCGTTTAGATGGTAGGATATGGTTTGAGAGAAATTGCGCTGCTTATTCTAAGACATTGTACAAGGTCCCTTGTTAAACAAGTTAGTTATTTAATAAGCTTGACCTACATTTCAGAATTTATAAAGTAATAGATTTTAGCTATTATCAAAGGAATGAAAATACGAAAGGACACCTCCGTATAAAAACAAAATGCTTTCTTTTTATGCATTGTTCAAGAATACATAATGAAAGTATGAAAAATTGGAAATTGTATATGAAATGTTTTAATACAAAAAAACTCATCTGTGTATTCAACTGAGCGGTTTATAAATTGATTGAACAAAGCTTTAAGTCAAAGAACTTCGTCCTTTTTTAATTTGAAATGCATCAGATATCACTACATTGCCCCCAAACCATTAAGATTTTCAATTAAATATATATGTACATTAACCCCGATTTTAGAATAAGGAGAATATAAGATATACATGCAATTGAATCATTTAGTGAAAAAGTCAATCTTCATTATGCTAGATTGTAATTGGAGATTAGATAGCAAAACTAAGTTAAATTGACTAATTCAAAACTCTGAAATTTTCAGGAATACAGAATCCATTACATTTTAACCAAATTACTCAAATTTGCCTGAAAATAATACAGATAGCAAACAATCCCTGGATTTGTTAGTTCTAAGTTATCTAACAGCAAAGGAAAATAATGTGGACAATTTTCCAAATTATTCAAGATATGGAAGAGGAAATTGACAGTTTTGAGCTGCCCCTCATGAAAACCTTTATGAACTCGAAAGAAACTAAACATCCAACCATACTATTCAACATAATGGTAGAGGGCTACAGTAAAACTACAAATCGATTTTTACTTTCAGATACTAAAGCTAGTA
>OZ024745.1:53826299-53868799 GCA_964016885.1 Eledone cirrhosa
TTGAGCCCAAACTTTCTGGCAACATTAAATTTATACTTTCCAGTGTATAAGGTGGTCTGTTACACCAAAATGTCAGATTCTTATACTAAGTACATATAAATACAAAAGCCATGTATAGCTGTATATTTAAATAGACCTGCATAGTTTAGTTTATTTCAGTACCTAATAATATTCATATTTTTCTTCTAAGAAATATAACTATAATTATTTATCTACAATACTCCCAAATACATAAAAAAAATTAATTGTATTCTAGGTAAAAGGCAAGGTTGGTAGACTTTGTAAATACATGGTAATCACTGTTCAATGCAGCAAAAAATTGAAACAAATGTCTAAATATGTATAATTTCTGTTCAAGAAAAATCTTCCAAATACTACAATAACATTTCCCCCTATTGCATCTTATAACAGCTATAAGTCATATTACAATTTCAAACATTTCATTTAGGGGGGTGGGGGACTAAGATTTTGACTAAAATAAATCTATTCATTATATACAAAATACATTGTCAATATAGTTAACTCAAGTATGTACACAAATAAATAGGAGAATATTTAGATTTTGTTTCCATTTGAATGAATAACTGTTTTAAGGCACTTTGTCAAAGGGACTGTACATAGAATACATAATTCATTTGATATATAGTACCTTGTAAAATGGTAAGTATAAGGGAGTCGTTATATTTGGAAGGAGGGAAATAGGCATTACCTACAACTCAGTGAAAGAAGGGTGGAAACAAAGCAATGACAGAAAAAGATCTGCAAGAGTTGTGTGCATGACAAAAGAGAGTGAAGTGTGAGTATAGAGCAAAGGAGAGTAAGAAACATGAATGAGGTGTCTCTTAGCATGAGAGTCACAAAAATCAGAGGTGAAGAGAGAGAGAGACAAGTGGAGAAGGTGAGGAGAGAGAGATAGGTGTGGAGAAGGTGAGGAGAGAGAGATAGGTGTGGAGAAAGTGAGGAGAGAGAGATAGGTGTGGAGAAAGTGAGGAGAGAGAGATAGGTGTGGAGAAAGTGAGAAGAGAGAGAGAGAGACGTGTGGAGAAAGTGAGGAGAGAGAGAGAGAGAGACGTGTGGAGAAAGAGAGAGAGAGACGTGTGGAGAAAGAGAGAGAGAGAGAGAGAGAGAGAGAGACGTGTGGAGAAAGTGAGGAGAGAGAGACGTGTGGAGAAAGTGAGGAGGGAGAGAGAGAGACGTGTGGAGAAAGTGAGGAGAGAGAGAGAGAGAGAGAGACGTGTGGAGAAAGTGAGGAGAAAGAGAGACGTGTGGAGAAAGCGAGAAAGAGAGACATGTGGAGAAAGTGAGAGGGAGAGACAGAGGCATGAGTGAGGAGTGAGAGATGTAGTGAGGAGTGAGAGATGTAGAGAGAGTGAGGAGTGAGAGAGAGCAAGGAGTAGAGAGAGCGAGGAGTAGAGAGAGCGAGGAGTGAGAGATGTAGAGAGAGCAAGGAGTGAGAGATGTAGAGAGAGCAAGGAGTGAGAGAGAGCGAGGAGTGAGAGAGAGTGAGGAGTGAGAGATGTAGAGAGAGTGAGGAGTGAGAGATGTAGAGAGAGCGAGGAGTGAGAGAACGAGGAGTGAGAGATGTAGAGAGAGCGAGGAGTGAGAGATGTAGAGAGAGCGAGGAGTGAGAAATGTAGAGAGAGCGAAGAGTGAGAGATGTAGAGAGAGGGGAGTGAGAGATGTAGAGAGAGAGAGGAGTGAGAGATGTAGAGAGAGAGAGGAGTGAGAGATGTGGAGAGAAAGGGGAGTGAGAGATGTAGAGAGAGCAAGGAGTGAGAGATGTAGAGAGAGCGAGGAGTGAGAGATGTAGAGAGAGTGAGGAATGAGAGAGATGTAGAGAGAGTGAGGAGTGAGAGATGTAGAGAAAGTAGGGAGAGAGAGATGTAGAGAAAGTGGGGAGGGAGAGAGATGTAAAGAAAGTGGGGAGTGAGAGAGATGTAGAGAAAGTGGGGAGTGAGAGAGATGTAGGGAAAGTGGGGAGAGTGAGAGAGATGTAGAGAAAGTGGAGAGTGAGAGAGATGTAGAGGAAGTGGGGAGTGAGAGAGATGTAGAGGAAGTGGAGAGTGAGAGAGAGATGTAGAGAAAGTGGGGAGTGAGAGAGACATGTAGAGAAAGTGGGGAGTGAGAGAGAGATGTAGAGAAAGTGGGGAGTGAGAGAGATGTAGAGAAAGTGGGGAGTGAGAGAGATGTAGAGAAAGTGGGGAGTGAGAGAGATGTAGAGAAAGTAGGGAGAGAGAGAGATGTAGAGAGAGCGAGGAGTGAGAGATGTAGAGAGAGTGAGGAATGAGAGAGATGTAGAGAGAGTGAGGAGTGAGAGATGTAGAGAGAGTGAGGAGTGAGAGATGTAGAGAAAGTAAGGAGTGAGAGAGAGATGTAGAGAAAGTAAGGAGTGAGAGAGATATGTAGAGAAAGTGGGGAGTGAGAGAGATATGTAGAGAAAGTGGGGAGTGAGAGAGATATGTAGAGAAAGTGGGGAGTGAGAGAGATATGTAGAGAAAGTGGGGAGTGAGAGAGATATGTAGAGAAAGTGGGGAGTGAGAGAGATATGTAGAGAAAGTGGGGAGTGAGAGAGAGATGTAGAGAAAGTGGGGAGTGAGAGAGAGATGTAGAGAAAGTGGGGAGTGAGAGAGAGATGTAGAGAAAGTGGGGAGTGAGAGAGAGATGTAGAGAAAGTGGGGAGTGAGAGAGAGATGTAGAGAAAGTGGGGAGTGAGAGAGAGATGTAGAGAAAGTGGGGAGTGAGAGAGAGATGTAGAGAAAGTGGGGAGTGAGAGAGAGATGTAGAGAAAGTGGGGAGTGAGAGAGAGATGTAGAGAAAGTGGGGAGTGAGAGAGAGATGTAGAGAAAGTGGGGAGTGAGAGAGAGATGTAGAGAAAGTGGGGAGTGAGAGAGAGATGTAGAGAAAGTGGGGAGTGAGAGAGAGATGTAGAGAAAGTGGGGAGTGAGAGAGAGATGTAGAGAAAGTGGGGAGTGAGAGAGATATGTAGAGAAAGTGGGGAGTGAGAGAGATATGTAGAGAAAGTGGGGAGTGAGAGAGATATGTAGAGAAAGTGGGGAGTGAGAGAGAGAGAGATGTAGAGAAAGTGGGGAGTGAGAGAGAGAGATGTAGAGAAAGTGGAGAGTGAGAAAGAGATGTAGAGAAAGTGGAGAGTGAGAGAGAGATGTAGAGAAAGTAGGGAGTGAGAGAGAGATGTAGAGAAAGTAGGGAGTGAGAGAGATGTAGAGAAAGTAGGGAGTGAGAGAGAGATGTAGAGAAAGTAGGGAGTGAGAGAGAGATGTAGAGAAAGTAGGGAGTGAGAGAGAGATGTAGAGAAAATGGGGAGAGAGATGTAGAGAAAGTAGGGAGTGAGAGATGTAGAGAAAGTAGGGAGCAAGAGAGATGTAGAGAAAGTAGGGAGCAAGAGAGATGTAGAGAAAGTAGGGAGCAAGAGAGATGTAGAGAAAGTAGGGAGCAAGAGAGATGTAGAGAAAGTAGGGAGCAAGAGAGATGTAGAGAAAGTAGGGAGCAAGAGAGATGTAGAGAAAGTAGGGAGTGAGAGAGAGATGTAGAGAAAGTAGAGAGTGAGAGAGAGATGTAGAGAAAGTAGGGAGTGAGAGAGAGATGTAGAGAAAGTAGGGAGTGAGAGAGATGTAGAGAGATGTAGAGAAAGTGGGGAGTGAGAGAGATGTGGAGAAATTAGGGAGTGAGAGAGCTGTAGAGAAAGTAGGGAGTGAGAGAGCTGTAGAGAAAGTAGGGAGTGAGAGAGCTGTAGAGAAAGTAGGGAGTGAGAGAGCTGTAGAGAAAGTAGGGAGTGAGAGAGATGTAGAGAAAGTAGGGAGTGAGAGAGATGTAGAGAAAGTAGGGAGTGAGAGAGATGTAGAGAAAGTGGGGAGTGAGAGAGATGTAGAGAAAGTGGGGAGTGAGAGCTGTAGAGAAAGTGGGGAGTGAGAGCTGTAGAGAAAGTGGGGAGTGAGAGAGATGTAGAGAAAGTGGGGAGTGAGAGAGATGTAGAGAAAGTGGGGAGTGAGAGAGATGTAGAGAAAGTGGGGAGTGAGAGCTGTAGAGAAAGTGGGGAGTGAGAGAGATGTAGAGAAAGGTGGGGAGTGAGAGATGTAGAGAAAGTGGGGAGTGAGTGAGATGTAGAGAAAGTAGGAAGTGAGAGAGAGATGTAGAGAAAGTGGGGAGTGAGTGAGAGATGTAGAGAAAGTAGGGAGTGAGAGAGAGATGTAGAGAAAGTAGGGAGTGAGAGAGAGATGTAGAGAAAGTGGGGAGTGAGAGAGATGTACAGAGATAAAGTGAGGAGAAAGTTAAGTAGAGAAAGTAAGGAGTGGAAGATATGTAGAGATGAGGAGGGGTATATAGAGAAGGGGTGAATAGAATATGGAGAGACAGATGAGGAGGAGGAATATGTAGAAACAGATGAGGGGGATACAGACAGGTGAGGAGAGGGATATGTATAGACAGGTGAAGAGGGGGGATACTTAGAGAAACAGGTGGAGAGGGGGGTACATAGAGAGAGGAGTGAAGCAGGAGCCATAGAGATATGTAGACAGGTGAGGGGGGAGATATGTAGAGAGTGGGGAGAGGAGGAAGATATGTAAAGAAAGATGCAAACATAATATATAGATAGATAGATAGATAAGCAGACAGGATAAAAAATAAGGACAGAGGGATATATAATGTAACCATTTTGAAATTATAACTTTATTGCTTTCATTCAAATGAATTTTCGAATTAATGTCTATCTTTATGATGAAATCTATTATAGATTATCACTAGTTGATAAGATGGGGGTTGGCATGGAAATACTAATACAAAATTTAACTACTACTTTCTTCAAATAACTTATGACAAAGAACTTTTAAATAGATAACAATCCCAAATTAAATGACCATAATAGTCAATCAAAATAAATAATATTTGTGAGAGAAAAATGTGGACAATGGAATTGAACACCGCATCTTTCGGATGCCAAGATCAGCTTGTATTAAATAATGCTAATATTCAAATCTGATAAAGTATTGATAGAATGGGAAAAGTATTACAAATGTGTGTGTGTGATTATTTAGCATACTCTCTATTAAACAGAAAGATCAGATTAAATAAAATGTATTCATGTGTGTTTAAGTTGTGAAAATGTGCCAGAAAGACAAGCAGAAACCCACAACATGGAAATATTGATTTCTTTCCAGACTGCACTTGAAATTTCTATTGCAGTGGAAACAGACATATAGACACTGAGTGACAAGAGAGGGAGAAAGAAGCAAACCAAACAATTTCGTTTGGGTTATAATTAAAACAATTCTCTTATATGATCAATATTTATTGGTCCAATTACATTGAAGAGACCATTAATTTATCTAGGTAACAAGTAAAGCATGTGACTTGATACATGATAGGTACAACAAGAGTGGTGAATAACAACCAAGTTTACATAATGCAATAACACTCAATTTATTTATCACTTAAAGATTAAAATCTAATTTAAACAACCAAAGTAAAAATCTGACTATAAAATGAAAAGGACACACAATGAACAATGTATGTCAATGACTGTTGGGAAAGGGGTAGGAGTGAGTGAAACATGGATGTCGATATTTTCTATTTTAATTTCATTCCTGAGATGAACTAATTTGTTTTTACCTATGGAAGAAATATTGAGATTAGACTTCCAAAACCAAGCCTCATACAAGAACTGACAAAAAGCCATGGTGAATTGCAGCAATACGCTCTATGTCAGACCAATTGAAAACCATATATTGGAGAGGAGTTGAACAAAGCTAAATACAATAATCGATCCTAAAAATGGGATTTTTCCAACTAGTCAAATTAAAGCTATGACCTTCTTGGCAAAGTACAAAGTTTTAAAGTTTCAGTCAGTGACTTGGTCATCACAATAACTAAATCTAAGAAATATGTAAAATCAACTTTAAACTGGAATAGATTATTCTCATGAAATTATATCAATTAATTACTTACACATGACTAAAAAAAAACAAAACATTTAAACTTGATGGAAATTTTGAATTTAACCATTTCAAAAATAAACTATACAATTGAAGTAAAATAGCTTTCACTTTAAAATTCACAGCCATATTAAGTTGAAATGGAGTGGTTGCAGACTTTTTATTTTGGATCTTACAAAGATTAGTATATTTACTTGGTTGCTAATCTAGTTTTCATTCCTCGCAAAGGCTTGGAGGGGGGGGGGGGCATAAACACCTGATTGATACATAGTGAGTTATACATCTGTCAAGAATTTTAGGGAGAGGAGAGCATCAGATACTAAGTCTCAGTTCACTTAGATGTTACGCATAGGTACCAGAATCTCTAGAAAAGGTCAACAGGTTTTATCACCCATTGATACATATCTCTGATCATGAAAGGTCAACCAATTAACTATTCATCACACAAATGCCAGAGAGTTTCCATTTAATATTGACTTTTTTTTTCTCCTTTGACAAGGCTACTTTTTTTGCCGGGAAGGAAATATAGTTAATTAAATCTACCTTTATATATTATTAATACTTGAATGGTAGAGTCAACACTAGCTATGTTTGAACTTGGATGAAAATAGAGTGTAGATCATTTTATTATTTATTCCATATCTACCAACTCTATTAGTTTCTACTTAATAGTGTTAATCATATACAACAGAACAAATTTCTGTTCATTTTATAAAGCTATAAATAGTAATGTATTCTAACTTGTATATGAATATTCCAATGAATAAGAAAATGTATTTCACTCCATGTGAGTATAAATTTGCGTAAATGATTTAATAACAGAGTTTAGGAGACAATAAAAATGAAAAAGTAGTGAAAATTATTTTTTTATACTGGTTAACAGCCAGAAATGTAGGAAGCACAAGTAAAGGACAAAATCCATCATTAAAAAAATTTGAATTATGAATATAGACGTATAACTATGATACTGTTAGGCATTTAGGCCAACTAGTAATACTGCCAATACACTAACATATCCTATTTACGTATTAATCCATCAAATGTAGAAAAAAAACACAACCCGTTTTTTTTTTTATTCCTTACATTCCAAAGTAAAACATAATATTCCAGCTAAAATGCATAAACAAGATGTCAATAAGATTTGTATAACTGGATTAATCTAAGACTGCAATATCAAATAAATATGAAGTCAACAAAATATTTCAAAGTTATCAGCCAAATAATTCGACTTGTCAGAAATAGGATTAAAATTAAGTAGCTGTTATACAAATCTGATATGAAAGTATTTTAACTAGACATGCCCAAATGTATTTTACACAAGGAAAAAGGGAAACAGTTTTAAAATGAAGGAAGTCTTTCAATCAAAATTATGATCACTAACAAGAGCTGATATATATATATATTATTTATTTATGTATGTATATAAAGGAAAATATTTCTCAGCTTACTTAAGTTATAAAATATAACACTAAGAGTTAGCTGAAGTAGTGAAATAATATATGTAATAATTCATCAATATGCAGAGTTAATCTTGGTTGAAAACGTTATACAATACTGTTTTTAAAATAAATTGAATTCAACGATTTACCCAATTTCATAATGAAATCAATCTATAAAAGCAGACATGATGTATGAGTTAGCTAAGTAGTAGTGAAATATTCTACAGTGCAACTGATTTTTGTTAGCTAGTATTAAGTTATGTTGGCTGCATCTGAGTGTGTGAGTGTGTTTGTAGGGAAAAGAGGGAGGGGAGACTGATTATGACAGAAACCGATATTGGAATGCTTTTTTTTTCCTTCTTCCTATTAACAATATAGATTTGTTAGAAGGCGATGCAATGAAATAAATATGATGCACATCTTAAATAATATCAATATCGACCAGCAAATAGTAAGGGCAACAGTGTGGTGAGTAAACAGACAAAAGAAGCAGATCAAACAATTCATCACATTGATCAGATGAGAAAACAACAATGTCATATTTAGATGATTTTGCAGATGAGATGCTAGTATGAAAATAGTCATTATACAAAGCTTTATGGAAAAAAATCCGGAACAACAGGCAAAAGCAACTTGCGTAAATTACAATGACCTAGTGCATTATTTAGACATGAAATTTCTCTTGACAAAAAGAAAAAAAGGAAACTTCAGTTGAAACCAAAATTCATCCAGCAGTAACCTCTACTCTGCCACTTCAACAGCAAAGTTTCCCTTAAATAATACATTAGATAATGTACTAATATACAAAAAGGAATGGTCATTGCTGGAATACTTTTGACCATAAATATATGCTCATGATGAAAGAGAAGAGGACAAAAAATAAAATTTTAATTTCTCATTACAAATCACATTTCTAGCCTTTTCATTAACCTTTTAAAAAAGTAAAAATTTCAACTGAATCCAATCCAAACCGAATTAACACGATACTCAAAATTGTAAATACATGCGACATTAATAAAATGAAAGTAAAATGCGAGTATACAAATAAAAACCTATACAAATAATATATAATTATGTAAAATCCAGTTATGAATCATCATATAAATATAAGTTTTCATATATGAAACACAAATAAGCTTCAACAAATTTAATATTTCACTAATAGAGTGAATGGTTATTTGATAATTCGATCTTTTACGCATGTGTGTGCGTGTGTGCGTATATATATATATATAGTATTTATCATACCAAATTTATTAGCTCTGATTTCATTAATTTTACCAACACAATTTATGAAACAAATTGGAAAAGTAACATATAGGGAAAAGCCTTTAAAAAACACAAAGCATATAAGAGAATATAGCTTTGACACAAAGGAAAAGCTCCCCATCACTTTATCCTTTATCTGCAGCTTAGTAAATAAAAGGAAAAGGGAACATAAGAGGCTAGCAGCAAAATATACTTCATCTCGGAATAAAATATTTCTCAAGGTTGTATAAAATTCTAACAATACTCAATTTTACTCCATCACTGAAGAATATTTTATTCCATTAGCTTAAGCTAAACTTTTTTTACACCTTTCAATATAAAATCAAAGTTAGAGAGGATAATCCAATTCCATGTTATGCTAACTGAATGACCAACCAATAAGAACATGGTCTGGTGAAAAACTTCCAACAGTAATCATATCAACCGCAGTAAACAAGATAACAGGAAATCCAAGTAGAAGAGACAGAATTATTGTTTAAAGATTCTTTTTCTTTCTTTTTTTTTCTAATAAAACTTCACTTACCAGGTCTTGTTTAAGTGTAATAGGTAAATACTGCACAAAGTAGTAAGGATGCATCCTTGTGGCATTAGAGCCTGGTGAATATAGCAGGCAACAATAGCAGCAGCAGCAACCAGAACACAAGGTAGTAGGCACTGCGCGAGACTAATAGTGATAGATACAGATAGAAGCAGCAGCTAAAGCAATACTGATAAGCAGCAGCAGCAGGGAACCAGTGGCTTAAAACTAGTAAGCATGCAGCAGTAAGGGCAGAGTTGACAGCACCCACTCTCCACTACAATTTAATGCCTAGAGCTAAACTTTGTACACACACACACACACACACACACACACACACACACACACACACACACACACACACACTCATCTCTCTTACTTTCTCTCTTTCATACACACAAACAGAGCTTATATAAAATTATTCTAGTGCTGACTGACACAGTAAATATAGAAAGACAGCAGTGGTAGAAAAGAGAAGCAGTCCACTGCCACCCTCTTTCAATGGAGGCAGTCAAGAGCCAAAGCAGTCAGCAGCAAATCACAAGGGAGAGGACAAAAGAGAAAATAAGAGGAGCCAGTGGCAGAAGCAGCAGCAATGAAGTAGTAATTATTCTAGTTTTGTCTGATCAACAAATTGTTGGTTTTCAATGCATTTATTAACCAATGACAATGACAAACCCAAAACATTGAAGGGGTCAGCAAGTATAAGGAGATTATTAGTCAACAAGTTCAATTTTATGAGACAAATAACTGGCTAAAAATAAAAAAGGACCTTAATAGAAACTTGTTTTTTTTTTTTTTGTAGTTGATAAAATAGACTAGTAGTTTGTGAATAACTCAAGAGATGCATTTAATGTCTTAGTTTTTATGACAAATTAATCATATTGTTGAATTAAGGCAGGTGGTGTGGCGGTAAAAATTAAGATCAGTATCATTTTAACTTTATGGAAAATAACAAATAAAATTCAATATTTTCACAAAAATATTCAAAATCCAACAATACAATAAAATCATAAACTGCAATGAATAAATATTAACTTTACTATAAGAGATTTTAAAGATTCCAATATGTAATTTTCATATATAATTCTATATAAAAACATTTTCTTAGAACTAGCAATACTAACAAAAATCATAATGCACTTCCCAATATTCCTCCTACCTAAAAGGTTCAACACTACATCTAAGTGCAGTTATGATTAATTCCCATAAAAAAGTCAGACATTAAATACACCTAAAAATGTCTCCAATGGGCACTGCTACACTGGCAACTAATTTTTAAATGTTTTTTTACAGGCAGTTTAAGAGTTAAGGTGAAATCATAACAAACTGTAACCTCCTAATTTAACTTCACAGATGAATTAAAAGCACCTTGCAGCAAAATACTTCATCACAAAGAAACTTTTTTGTTAATGTTTAAAACTGGAATAAACATTAAAATAGCATATGAAATGTAAATTTTGCACATGTTTCTCACAGACATATATACATACGCAGTAAAATTTGTCAAAAATGCATTATTTCTTTGAAAATTAACCCTTTAGCATTTACATTCTATATTTACTAGTGTATTTTCATTGTAAAGGCTTTACATCACAATCACATAATATTGAATCTGAGATTTTGATGATTTATTGAGAACAATGCCTTAACATCAGCATGGGCAGCTAGTTATGGCCAGTTTGAACAGAAAATGGTAAGAGAATTCTGGCTGGATATAGCTGGTTTAAATACTAAAGGGTTAAATTTATTTTCAAGAAAGCAAATAAAATTTCTTCTGTAATCAGGAAATTTTCTGTAACTGAGACAAGTGAAAGAAAAACAAGGAAATAAGCAACTAAATAGCAGGCAATTTTTTTTTAAATCTGCAAGGGGACCAAATGTAACTAGAATTTTTTTTAGCTGAAGATGATCATTGACTGAATAAATATGTGCAACTTGTCAGGTTTAAAAATAAAAAAGTAGCTTCATCCACTCATGTATCTTTCTACACCTGACTGAGCTCAACAAGTGCATAAACACAATTTTATATTGCTGTTTTTGAATATCCCATACTGTAACAAGTTCTTGACTTGAGCATTATTGGAGAACAATAAGGTTCATATTCCTATATTAAATGTATAGAAAGAAAAAAAGGAAAGCTTGGCTAATTGCCATTCATTGATTAGTAATAAATACTGACCAGATCTACTTATATAACTGACAACACACTTGAGAAGAGAGTACAATAATCTGAAGCTGATCATCACAATTTAAGAGATCTGTAAGAGCTTCAATCAAATTACAACTTAGCTATAAATCTTCCAGAAAAACAATCTTCAGCTTTTATTCTATACTAAAAAGGAACCAAAATCTAATATTTACCACTCAGTTATTGCGGTCTCAACTGTACTGCATCGTTCCTAGAACAAGCTTGATACACAGAAGCAACAAAACTGAGTATCATACCTATATAATCAATGCTATTTTTATTGATGTTAGACATTACATAGAATGAATGATTTCTCCATGTACTTCCCACTGACTAAGACTACTCTTTCAGAGGGGCAACTAACTACATTTCCTGGTTCTACTGGTTGTGTTCTCGTGATTCCAATTCATTTTTTCTTAAATTTATGGATGCTAAAGTGCCAGCTAAGTTTATTTAATGCTGAGCAGTTCTCATTAAAAATGTTCCTGTACTAAAGTCAGGGTATGGTGCATCTTCTGACAAGATAGAAGTTTTTCCTATAGGTCAGTTTACAATTATTTATTTAATTCTTCTCTGATCCTAACTAGTCATGACATTAAAATTCCTTCTGAGTTGAGCCGCTGTTTGTTTTGCTACAGCAGTCAACTGGAGTTTATGCTTTACACTGTGTTTGTTCATATCTGGTGGAAAATGCTCAGTGATTAGTCAAATTAGAAAGCTTTGCTTAGTTTAAATCAATTGAGGAAATGTTTTTTGATTAATTTTAGCATCATAGTTAGATACGAGTTACACATGAGAGATAGGAACATGTTTTTAAAACAAACATTGCATCAGATAGTGAACATGATTATATTTTTGATAGCTTTACAGAAATTGATATAGTTAGAGCAGAAAAGAACTATAAAATATATTTGGAAAATGAAGAGAATTTATCAAATATTGATTTAATGTTTGAATCTGATTGATAAAAATCTATCAATCAAAGATGAATTTGGAATCATAGGTTCTCAGAAGTTAATGTTAATATATACAAAGGAAATCCCAGACTCTGAAAAAAAAAAAAAAAAAAGAAAAAGGTTTTTTTCTTTCAATTACTTAATCCTGATCTATTTGATTTCATGGCAAATTCAAAGTGGCATAAAACTTCCATCTGAAATTAGACCCTATTGCCTTTCAAATAAAAATGGGGGTTATTTTTGTACCAAATTAGGGCATGTATTTCTTGAATAATTTGTTCTGGTCTACAGGAATCATGGATTTAATTACCAGACAGGTTAGATAAAATGACTCATCATCATCGTTTAACGTCCATTTTCCACGCTAGCATGGGTCTGGACGGGAATTGTCCCACTTGAGGCAAATTGGTTGTCTTGCTCAAGACTGTGTGGCTGGTTTTCTACGGCTGGGTGCCTTTCCCAACACCAACCACGTTTACAGTGTGTACTGGGAGCTTTTTGCCGTATATTTCCATATTTCTGATGTCACCCAGAATCCACCCCATGGGCATCCTGGACACAACAGACTTGTCTATATCCAGTTGCTTATTGAAGTGAGAAACGAAAATTTGAAGTCACAGTATAAACACTGTGAAACATCTATTGACAAGGTTATGATTGCCTTCACTTGACAACTAAACTTCAAACAGTACAATCCATTGAAGTCTACAAAACATGAGATAAAAGTGTGGATGCAGGCTAATCCCCATAATGGTTGTGTGAACTACTTCCAAGTTTATACTGGGAAAGTTTCAAATCAGCCCGGAAAAAGACTTGGAGAAATAGTTGTGAAGGACTTCACAAGAGACATATGGGGACAAAACCGTATGTATTGTGACAATTTCATTTCATTTGTAAAATTTTTGAGAGGAACTTTAAAAGATTTTCACTACTCGGCATAGGGAACTAGTATAAAAAAAAAAAAAAAAAATCAATGTTGAAGGAAGTAGTAAGTCCGGCAAAAAAGAGTTAATATGGTGGATTACACCAGTCTTTTTATTAGGTTTCCATGGACTGAAGTCTATACATGGCTTCTCAGAAGTGACTGAAGAGCTATCCAGATGCTAGTACTAGAGTTTCAAAAGATTATGAGGTCAATCAAAATGTGATGTCATATAATAATGAACACATCAACAAGAGCAAGTGGAATGTGTTGCAAATGCTTTTATTAAATATGCAACATTAATTTACAAGAAATGTTAACTGCACGTGAATTGAAATAAAATGAATGGATGATACATGTTGGACAAAAAAAATATCTTTAAACAGTGCAGTGGAAATAGACAAAAAGGTTATGGGAAAAAATTGACTAGATTTGAGCTGTCTCAGTTGAGAGAAATGGAAAAAAAATTCAAAGGAATATCTTTATTGAAAATTGTGTTGAAATAGCTTTTTAATGTTGAACAAAGAAATAGCATAAAGTAAGAAAATATACATACAACATATTTTACAATTAACTATGATCACTTGTAGACAGTATGGACAAAAAAAGTTACTTAACCCAAAAATCTTATCCAATGTCACCTGAAATTGAGTGTATTTATAATCCTCCATTACCAAGAATATTGATATCATGTTAGAATGTTGATCTTTTAGGCTGTCAGATTACAATACTAATATCTCCAACAATATATTGGAAGCTTGTCGCTTCCTTGGATTATAACAGGACCTTGAAAAAGATTTTTTTCCAAAGCCTAGGTAGGCTCTATATGACATTTCAACAGAAGTGGTTATAAACTTCTTTTTTTTTATCTGGTCTACCCCACCCTGCAAACCAACATAGTTCCTGCATCTTAGGCTTCCCCGACTCACATCCTTCATTGTCCAACCCATGTCAGCATGAAAAAAGCATGCAACTTCCTGTTCACATCCATCCACATCTCCGATTCATCTTTCTTGCTCAGCCTAATATGCAAAACTAGGCACACCTCAATATACTGCCAGATGCTACTGTTTAAGGCCAGCCATATGATCTGGTGCTTGCTGTACCAATGTGGGATAAACCCCCACCTCATTGCAACAAGCAAACCAGATGTAGCTCTTTACGTCCCACTCTCATTACTGCACCCTAAACATGGCGGAGGACATAACTAAAACCCTAGTGTTGCAATAGGGCAATACTGGTGCGACAATAAAATACATCCATTTCAACCAAGATGGTAGTGCTGGTACCATGAAAAAAGTACCTCCACCCTGTGGTTGTAATGCAGACGCTACAATAAAATGCTCTCAATATGCACTGGAAGGACATAGAAACCAGGTCAATGAGCTAAACGTAATAACCTGATTGGTCCAGTCTCAGAATATGACAACCTATTCAACACATGCAAGCATGGAAAACAGACAGTTATGATGATGATATATATATATCGTGTGCATTTATGAAAATCTATTAACTCATATATCTTTAAAAATAAAGGAAAATGATCAGTGACATTTTATCAAATCCAAGAGAGCCAATGTGAATAACTCCTAATATTGATTGTGAAATAGTGCAGCAAAAAAAACAAAAAAAAACTTACCCGTCCCATACAAAAGCGTTTATTCAAAGCCGCAAGAGCTGAAGCTGCTGAAGTATGGTCATAAAACTCAACAAAACAATACGGATCATTTCCAGGCTGAAAGAAAGATGGAAAATTTGAGAGATTAGATTAATCAGAAGAAATTGCCTATATGATTTAACAAACAAAATGTCAATCTGATACAACAACAAGCATAAACTCAGAAAAAAGATTTAAATACTAATAAATCAAAGAAATCACACTGAATGATTAGTATGATTCTTATATCAAGATCAGTAACTCGAATGGATTGAAGTGTTTTCAAATGTTTTTTTTGATTTTTATTTATACCTGGCGATAATTTGCATGAATTCCCTCAGTTGCAATATTATTTCAGAATAACATTTCAAATATGACAAGATAAAGCAAGACATTTATAGTCTAATTATATGTGCATAAATAGTACCATTTTTAATTCAAACTTAACCACACATTATGAGCTGTTTCTTATAGTTAGTTCTCAGTCAAGTTTCTACCGACATATAGCCAAAATTTGTATCTGCACATCATAAACTACACAGTAAACAAAATATGATTAACATTATCAGCATCTTTTACACCCATTTTTCCTTGCTTGCCTGTGGTCATAGCTGAAACTCTGGACTATGGGTCACAGAACCTAAACAATAACTATGAGGAAAGCTGTTGCAATATCTATAGCAATCAGAAAGATGGCCTCTTGAAATTGATTCAGCACTATAATTTGCCTACTAGGGTAAAGAACATTATTTCAGTTGAACCACCTTGCATACATCCGCTTCGAAATCCACAAGAACAGTCAAATTTTGTAGCTATATACACCAAGAGTTTAAAAAGTAAAATGATATAATGAAGATATTATTTTAAAAAAAGAGTACTTGAAACAGAAGAGGACAATGCACATAGGAGCTTCAGGCTCTTTAAGCCTAACAAACAAGGATAATTGGTTACAGTCAGATTTAAATTTGGTTAATTTAGCTTATTGCTTGGATGGGAAATATAAGCAGAAGTGAGTTCTAAAATATGACTAACAGAAATGTGCAAAACATTCAATAGATGTATAAGGGTGGTTAAGAACAATGAAAACGAAGATTTGAAAGACTATCAAAGAAGCATTTAAATAGTTATAAAACTTTGGAGGGGACTACCCAATAATGTGTGTGAACCATTTTTATTTCATTATGGACAAGAAACACTATCTTTATAAAGCAATTAAAATAGTTAAGGTATATGTGAGCAAAAAGATAGCTTTGTGAACTTTTCTTTAAATGTGTAATGGGATGTGTTTCTCCTCATTGTGGGATATTTAGTCATTGTATAAGAAACGTACAGGACTGGGTGGAAGTGATAATGAACTGCATATTAACTCAGATAAATTTTAGACTGGTAGTCTCTATATATAAGACTATAGTTAGAAGTGAGAATATAAAGTATGTAGGTGACTGGATGTTATTGTAAACCAGAATTAGAAATTTGACAGAGTTCCTGAACATTATAATCAAAACATCTCAACTAACAAAAACTCTTGTTACCAAACTGCTTGCAATCTGTTGTTTCTACAATATAAAACATTTTTAAATGTTTATATTTGTCTAAAAGCCTTACTTCATAATTTAAGAATTGTTAGGTTATATTTCAAACTTAACAAGCCATAGTACTAAATAAGTTCTTTCAAATTCTAAAAGTTTGGAAAACTTTATCACATTATGCCATACACCTCATGATTTGACTTCTAAGATCATCATTCAATGAGAGTTGTAGCTAAACTTTCTACAAATGTTCGAACAAGGAACAGATAGTGCAAGAAAATATTTTCTGTTCCAAGATACTAAACAAGACTGAAAAAACCATTCCCATGATTCTTTGAATCATAGTTGTTGAGTCCTAAGTGAGATTGAATTGAATAAAACCTATGACCAAAAGGACTTCCAGTCATGATTGTCCCATGTTTATTTCAAGTATGCTATCCAATGTCACTTTTTTTTTAATACAGTAGAAAATTTTGTTGTAAGATTTACAGTCCATGAAAAGCAATATGAAATAAAGTATCTTGCTTAAGAACAAGCCACTTTGCCCAATGAACCTTAGTCCAACACTAACTACTAGGCCACACCACACTACTCTTAGATTATCCTAATATTTTTTCTTAATTGTTCCTACTTTTGGCACAAGGTCAGCAATTATTCCAGAGCATTACTGGTGCTTTATTTTTTATCAACCCCATAAGGATGAAAGGCAAAGTTAACCTCAGCGGGAAGCATGGTGTCTGACGCTCTACCGATACTGCCAATCCACCAAAGTAATATCCATATAAATTATCACCATATATCTATTATATAGTAATATTAAATTAACCCTTCTGATAGCAAACCTGCTGAAACCAATCCCTTGTTTTAGGAAACAAAGTAATTTGTTTGAAAGGGTTTTAAAATAATCAGCTTAATGAAAAAAAAAATTATGATAAGAGTGTTAATGAAGTTCTTTACACAACAGATAAAAACCTTTTTATAACATTGATATAGCTGTTTATGGAACTATCAATTGAAACAAATATAAAAGGTCACATTAATCCTGATTGTGTACTGCAATAATAGTGTTTTTTTTATTTAGGCACAAGGCCAGCAATTTTGGGGGGAGGAGGAAAGTCGATTAAATTGACCCCAGTGCATGACTGGTGCTTTATTTCATCGACCCCAGAAGATGAAAGGCAAAACTAACCTCCGTGGGGTTGGAACTCAGATACTGTGAAAACTGTCATTTTGAGAATAAAACCAATTGCTGAAGTCAACTTCAAAAGTCAATGAAAGTCATTTATATTTAGTTAATTATTGTTAAACATGTTCTTTTTAAATTATATTTCATTTAGCATCAAGTGCCTAATGTTTTAAAAACACAAATCAATACACAATGTTATGAAGATTCGCTGTACAACACATACCTCACATAATGATTTGATGACAAAGTAAACTAAAGCATCTCCAATGAACAGCATTTCCCCTTTTTTTATATTCAAATGTTTTGAATCAAGAAACGAGGGATTTATTAATATACTGGTGGAATGTAATTTAACCCTTTAGCCTTTACATTACTCTATATTTACTATATTTTCATGGTAAAGGCTTTATCTCACATCTATGAGATTGATATTTATTTTGAGAACAATACCTTCGCATAAGTATGAACGACCGATTATAGCCAGTTTGAACCAAAAGATATGAGAAAGTTCTGCCCGGATATGGCTGGTTTAAATACTAATGGGTTAAAGGTTTTTACATAAATATAAAAAGTTTAAACATAGAATAAGAGAGAGTCAGGTATCAAAAAAGCTAACTTAAAATCATACATTTTCAGTTAGAAGAAATATCCTCAAAATATAGTTATATCTCAATTATGGAATAAACTGATGGCATCAGGGAATTATTTATTTATTTTCCTCCTAACAAATTATTTTAGATATAAGCTTTTTTAGATTTAATGCAATGAACATCCATTTAACATCTAGCTTTCAAGTGTGAAATATTATTAAAAAAAACTTTCATTTCATTAAACCATTGAAAGTATTGAAGTTTACTTCAAGAACAGGACTACAATACACATGACCATGCTTTATATCAAATACACAAGAGATTTTACATATAAAGAACAGCTTACATTTTACATTAATCAATATGTAAGAGCTGTAGAGAAAATACAAATTAATTACAAAATGTACAAATAGTACAAAAAGCCACTGGATGTTACATCCAACAGTTGACCAGAGACAATAAAAATTCCTTGAAAACAAAGTTTTCAAAATATCCAAAACAAATTTAAAAAATTCTGATTCAAACATTGAGTTTCAAGACAAAATGTAATCAGGAAGGTATTAAGAGTGGAAACTTTTAGACTATGTATAAATATACACCCATTCATCTGGTCATCAAAACCTTGTGTTAAACCATTGTAAAAGCCAGCAGAGAACAGAGGCAAAAAATAGGGAACATCTGAGAAGCAGTCAAGACAGAACTAAGAATATTGGGTGGGCATCAACAAAGGGACAATGCAAGATGAAATACTGTTGGATTTGAAAAGTTTTTGCTATCTGGCAAGTTTTACCCAATCCATAATAGCAAAGGAAAATCAGATAAAAATCAAATATATAAAGCAGTTTGTATTTAATATAAATAAACTATTTTCAAATATATATTCCCTTATATGCTTCTCCATAATTACAGAATCTACTATTGATAGACATTCTAGACAGCATACAAAAGTGGTCCATCCAACTGATAGGCATTAAGTTTCTTGCCAAACATAATCTCTGACCCATAGCCAATTTGTCTCCTCAATTGCTCAATCATCACCATTCAAGCTCTCCAGACTAACAGCAGCCCTTGTCCTTCCTCTTCAGAACATTTGCTTCCTGAAAGTCAATTCTTCTTCATGTGCTTTATAGTTATTGCACTGATCTCAAGGAGGCTGCAGATACAATAGGCAGCTCCTTTCTCCAGATCAGGGTTTCTCAGCTCAGAGGCATACTAAACTAAAGGGAAACATTTTATTTTATACATCTTTATAATTAAATGTTTCTTTTTTTTGTATAACTAAAAATGTGAATATATCTTAAGAATAATTGTTTCTACTTTAGGCACAAGGCCAGCAATTACCCAGTGCATTACTGGTACTTTATTTTATCGACCCCGTAAGGATGAAAGGCAAAGTCAACCTCGGCGGGATTAAGAATAATGATTTGGTATCCTACCAAGGTGTAGACGATCCTCTTCTGAGTATCAAGCATCATTTGGTATCGATGCCTCCCAGATGGGCATCAATACAAAGAGTGATAGCCAAACTTGAGTGGGTGGTTAGTCCACTTCTTCTCAAGCCTTGATTTTTTTAACATTTGAGATTGTTCCAGTGGTTGATTGCATGTGCAGAAAAGAAGTGATTCCTAGGACTTGTTTGTTGTTGCACCTAGAGCTTCCAGTTGTGTTGTCAAGTAATCCTTGCTGAGTGTGTCTGAACAGTGCATTGCTGCAGAAGGGACACCTAGTGTACTGTACTCTATCGAACTCATTAGTGATCAAATTAAAAGTAGTTTAGTTTAAGTCTAAATTTGGTAAGATAAATAATGATTCTGTAAAGTACTGGATTGTTTTATTTAATTTCTAATTTGACAACTTTAAATATATGGCCAAAAATATATTTTATAAAATATGGGAAGATTTAGTTCCAATTGATAAAAAGAAGAAACTTAAAGTAGACGCCTGAAAAGCAATGCTCAAGATGAAGCATCAAAAGAATTTCTTTACTAAGCGAACAAAACAAAATCACTCAATATACATATTCAAGCAATTTACAGCCACATGGCTTATACAGAATTCTGTAAAACTTTTTCACCTGTTAAGTTGTAACAGTTTTCAAAAACAGCATAGAAGAGTTCATTTTCCTGTATCTTACAACCAACACATTGAATAGAGTGTGTAAAATTTTTTCTAGCAAAACACTTATGCAACGGGATTTTAATACAAAAGTAATCTAATTGTTACTTAAAGAAACGCTTAGAAGGCAACAATTT
Organism: Eledone cirrhosa; assembly: GCA_964016885.1. NCBI lineage: Eukaryota > Metazoa > Mollusca > Cephalopoda > Octopoda > Eledonidae > Eledone > Eledone cirrhosa. The sequence continues at coordinate 53,846,753 of OZ024745.1, forward strand.
AAAACTTATACAAATACAGCCACTCCCAGTGCTAATGTAATCTTACTACACAGAAAATAGATAAAATAAATTTCAGGCTTTTACGAAATTAATTTTTTTTTTAAATTAAACTATTTAATCTATAAAAACATTGTTCCTAGAACACCATATGGGCAATAGAGTAGAAACTCAAAACATTATGACACGTCAATAAACTAACAGCTGAACAATTTTTAGTTGGTTGAATATTTGTGACCTGAGCTATACTAACTAGTACACCATGTATTTTATCAATATTAGATAAGAAAAAAAAAATCTATACGCTATAAATTAACAAAATTTACACAAAACAATCTAAACATTTTCGTTTATATACAAACGTATTGTTTATAATCATGAAATCATATGTACAAACTATAAAAGTTTTTTTTATACATAATTATCTAGGAAAAAGTTACTTACTTCGTGGATGATCTTGCAGCTTTTGCATGGCCCCATTTGAGTAAATAAGGCTAGAATGAAATTTTCATCGACACAAGGATCTAGGTTGCCGACGTACCTAGAAAAACAACAGAAAGTAGGAATCAGATGACTTCGTGGACAACCTCATGTCTTTAACACATCAATGTGTGTGTGGGTGTGTGTGTGTGTGTGTGTGTGTGTGTGTGTGTGTGTGTGTGTGTGTGTGTGTGTATATATATATATATATATATACACACACACACAAAAGCACATTATACACATACGTGCCGGTATACGTATCCATAAACGATAACGAGATCTGTATAAATATGTCTACCAGTAAACTACCATAGCCACGTATTGCACTCATTTTACATTTAGTAAATATAAAAGACAATATTTTACATTTATTTTAATTTATAACAATCAAGACAAATCAGATGAAACAAATAATAGCCATGGTAGCACAGAAAAAATATAAATAAAAATATTCGGAAGAGAGGGGGGGTCAGATGTTTCCAGACGGACACACGTTGAAGTAAACGAAAAGGCTTCAAATAAACCTTTTAAACACGTACTCAGCATATGTATAGATAAAACAATGAATTTAATGAAATGTACATTTGGCAAAAGTAAAATAATAGAAAATAAAAACAGTACTTACAGAGTACGTGGCTGTGACTCTTCGCCAGGCATCTGAAAGGAAATAATGGAAAGATATATATATTTAAGGAGAAAAATACATTTACTTATACAAAGGGTTAACAATAACGATCAAATTTAAGATTTTACGACTTTCTCAATTTCAGTTTATAATTCATAAGACGATAATCAGTTCAAAGACGAGTAAATAATAATGATATCGAAAGGAGGTGGGGGAGACAAGTACCTGTTCAGACATTATGGCGTCTGAGGAAACCACTTGGCGGCGATAGGAGTGCGCATGCGCCAAACAGTGACCATGGGATATTAGCGCCAACTGGAAACTTTCAAAACTGAAACCAGCGCGTCTGACGCTGAACCCTAACTTCATACAAATATAGCGTTGCACTTTACTGCTGCTAATTTGCACAAATAGTAGTTTTCAATTACTTTGGATTTTATTATATATTCAATAAACTGGGATATATGTACATACACTATAAAAAATATATTATTTTGGTTGGCCTTATATATCATATTGAATGAATTTTTCAGCAGTGTTCTGAATTTTCTAAGTCATGATGAAAATAAACTCAAAGAAAACATTTTAAATAAGCAGAATATGAACGAAGCAGTGGTAAAATATATATATATATATATATATATATATACTTATACACACATTGAATAGGTCAATATGCATGTGTGGTAATGGTGGTGGTGATTTTAGTGTAAATCGATAGAACAGCCACACAAAATTAGGACTACGATCTGCGCAGACAAAAGTATCACTATTAAAATGAATAAAGAAAAAATGTTTTATTTAGTTGAGTGAACAGCTTTAAACGATGATCGCATAGATAGTGCGCAACCATGCAGATATTTTCAACAGACAAATGTAGTAGCTTTTATTATGTAACTATTTCACGTTCGCTGCTGCGACGACTTAGTCATAACCGACAGTAAACGGAAATAAACGAACAGTAACGAACACTAAAATTTGAAGTTTCTGCACTAAGTCGGCTTAAAAATACTGAATGTTTTATCCATTGAAGCCATAAAGATTTGTTTCTTTTTCTAACATGTGTATTAGACTATTTTAGTAATTAAATAAATAAAAACAATTCCATCAAAAATGTGTTTTTATGTTAATGTTTAAAATACCTTTACGTATGCATACAAATGAAATGATTACGGATCGACATGTTTAGAAAAAAAGTCAAACCATTTTATTATTCTATGACGTGTAAGGACAAGAATTATTGAGCGCCTCGTGATGAGACAAGTTCACAATCGACTTAAGGACAAAGCGTTTCAAAAACATATCCGGTTTAAAATAAACTTAAATGTAACATTTCTTTATTAAAAAATTTCATATAAAATAACTAAAGTGAACTGTATTTCACAAAAAGAGATAGAGAGAGATCCTTTCTTTTTTTTTTTAACTAAAGTACATTTTAAACTATTTTAAAGAACGGGTGGGTATTCATTCCAACAACGCTACAACTCGTCTTCCCCACCATTACTCCTGAAACACCAATTACAATGATTAAGATATGTTTAGAAAAGCGAAAAAATAATTAGCTATTCGTGTGCACATGACGTGATGCAATTTAATTTCACCCAGTATTTTAATTCAGTAAACGAGTGTATATTTGTGTGCGTATATATATACTCGCGTGAGAGTATTAGGGTGCTGATATATATGTACGATCACCAGCATGTTGAGAATAGCGGCGCACCTATTATTAACACCGAAGTAGTAGCTTAGTTATTTGTCGACAACAGCCTTCCTGTTGTCATACTACCTCTCATGTGAATATATATATGTATATATATAGTGAAGCGTTAACGATAGCGGTATTATTTATATCGGTTTTTCCTTTAGACGTTTAAAATAAAAATTACACAAGATATACATGACACTGTAATCAGTAAAAGTATAACATCGCCGCTGTGCGTTTATAATAGTGACACGACTGGAAAAAAAGAAATAAATGCAGAACAGAAAAGAAGAGAGGGTATACGACAAATAGTGACACACTAAACAAAGACAAAAAGTAAAAAAAAAATGTTTTAATGGTAGTTCTACGATTTGGGGGGGGGGGGGGGGGGGAATGTCAGCAACGAGAAAAATAAGACAAAAAAATGAAATTGTCGAAATAAAAAATATAAAAAACTGTCGCTAAATGTAAACCGATTCAAATTTAAAATGAGACAAGAGGAGAGGTACGGTATTATATTTATAATTTTATTTTTTAATGCTCTCCTCGAAAAAAAAAAAAAAAAAAAAAAAAAAAGAGATCCTATGTAGAAATATAATTCAGTTTAGGAAAAGCTATAAATCAATCTCTCTCTCTATATATGTATATATAACGTATCAATCAATCGATGGTTCGAGGGAGGATTAAGAGAGAAGGAGAAGGCCATCTCGCTAGGCTGACATCACGTGAGAACGACGCCATATTGAACAAAAAAAGACAGGTTGACCCAGAAGCATGCTTTGCCACATAAGCAAGCCCTTTTTTTTTTTACTTCTATTTAGAATTCATAGAACAATGAATTTTGACGAAGATAATAAAGGAAAACATCGTAAGAAATGTGATCATTAGGGTACAAAAAAATAAAACGGAACTAATTATGCTTTATCTCTCAACGAAGTTAAATAGTTATGGAGTTCACCGACTCGTTATAAGACTCCATTATAGAAAGGGAACTATGTGAAATAAAAAGCCGAAATACAAACATTAACACATGACACAAATAAAAATATCGATAATTACAGCATTGACTACTAATTCAACTAGAAAATTAAAACACGAGATAATATATATATTAATACAATTTTTTAAATAGTTATACTGATTGTAATTCGAATCGGTAAGCTTTGAAGATAACGGGGGAAAGCGACATGGTTTCTACAGCAGTTAAGGACTTTAAAAAATAAAACTTAAAACCTCAGCATTATTACAATACTAAAGGGGATGAAAAATAAACCGGTTTCTTTTTTGTTTTGTTTTTTTTTGTTGGCGGGGAGGGTTTAACATTTTTAGCTTTTAGCGGTTATTAACATGCAAATTAAAATACATTTCCGACGAGGAACATATAACCATGTGCTTGCAAATGACGATACCTATACTTAACATTTTTAGCACGTGTCCATGAAGACGATGACAATTTTAAAACTTTTCAACTTAAAAAATACACTAACATTTACACTATTTAAACAATTACAAAATGCCACAAAACAACTTATGTGGATTTCACTTTTTTTTTAAATCTTAAAAACTTTCCATAAGAAAAGTGAACACTTTATACAGTATGGAAACTTGTTTTAAGTTTATTTTATAAGAAAGATTAAATGAAAAGGATCGCCATATGCATTGGTACACATGTGAGTGTATGGGATTATATATATATATATCGGATTGCGATTCTGCAACTATTCATTTAATTTCACTTGACAGAAATAAAACAAAGCTGTTCATTAAAATTCTTGACGTTCATTTTATTCTATAATAAAGCTGTTCCATGTAAACTCTCTCTCTATATATATAGATATAGATATATTATATATATATATATATTATATATATATATATATATATATACACACACAGACACAACCTTGGATATTTGTGAATATGATCTCTTGATATATCTAACCCTACATATTTCCGTAAAAGAATCATTATGTGCTGTGTGACAAGGTAAGTAGATGATAGAAAATGGTCGCTACTTAAATTACTAAATCGCCCAAATTTACAAGAATTATGAGATTGCCAGACATCTATACAAAAGTGATTTGTTATATTTTATTTTTATAAAGCGTTTCTAAACAGCAAAAGAAAAATATTTTTAACAAACATTTCCTTCAGCTATGCTGGCTTCACAAACTACTGTTATAACTGCGGCAAAAACTAGGCATTTCTTCATTAATTTCATGTATATACATATACACACATATATAGAAAGGCAGTAGGTAGTTTATTTTAGAAAAGCATATATACACCAATTTAAAATCAACACTCTACAGCAATGTCACAACGGAGATACTAATTCCGAAGTTAAACTGCTAAAAAGTTTATATATATATATATATATATATAACACTCGGATGGCTATACGGTATCGACCGTACATTCATTTTGGAGGGGAAATTGCTGGTATACCGATTGTTACTTTTTTAAAGTATATAATCTAATGTAGACTTTATATAAATATTAGCAACAGAAAATAAAAATTAAAGCATTGTCGTGAGAATATATATATATACATTCAAATACTATGGTTTTCTCTAAATTCATTTTTTTTTTTTAATACGTTGCATTTTTACTTCTTAAAAATTAGATTTAACTGTATACCATTTTTTTTTCTTTCTTTTTAGTGAAGGACGACTATATTCATGTGGCTGATACCAATATACGTGTGCATATATACGTATAATATTAAGCGCAACGAGAAGACATTATGTGGCTTTTGCCAACGAGGCAAATAGAGGTGGTAAAGCTTATAATCAGCCATCGTGTTGTAGTAGTGGTAGTAGTTAGCTGTTGAAGCTGTCTTTTACTGGCTTTTTTCTATTAAAAAAAAACAGCGACATAACATAATTTCATTATTATTAAATTGATCGGCATAAGCAAGGAGACATAGAGGGTGGAAAAAGAGCTAAGATTAAGTGGTATTATAAATGAATAAAAATCTGTTACCCCGTCGAATGGATACTCCATAGTACAAACTAGGCGGCGACTACTAAGGTGATGGCGGCGGAAGTGACGTTCGAACCGGAAAAAGATTTTGCAGAAACAAAAAAGAAAAAGTATAAAAGAAATAAGAGGAGCGACCGAGGGGAAAGAGAGGTAAAAAGAAGAAAGCGGTATGAGTAAGTGGCTTTAGAGAGACAGAAATAAGGGAGCGATTTATAATACGTTGTGAGTGAGAGTTTAAGAAAGAGTGTATGTATAAGAGAGAGAGAGAGAAAGAGTGATGAGGCTGAGAGAAAGGAGAGGAGAAGGAAATGCAGAATGTTTGTCGGTGTAGTGAGAAAAGGAGATTATTTAAAAACGAAGGAGAGGTTTACTGAGGGGGAAGTAACAAAATTAAACCTTTGTTGATATATAAAACGACTGCTTATGTATATAAAGATATACATGTATGTATATATGTGTGATTAAGATATGTACACATGTTCATACATTTATATTTATACATATATATATTCATTATTTGCAGTACCAGTAATACACTGATAATTGCTGGCTTTGTGCCAAAAGTAGAAACAATTATTTGCTTAAAACAAGTACTTTACTTGAGCACAGATCCACGTATATATATTCTGAAAGAATTGTGAACAATTTGTAATGTTAATTCATACAACTGTAAATAAATGTATAATTATATATATACATGGGATGGGAAGAATGATTTTTCAAAGAGGAACGGAAAGAGATCCCACTTGTAGGACTCAATATAGTAAGGTACATAATCTGATGATTTCAACTGAATGAAACAGTTCTAATCATGTAGGTGCCATCTCTATATCAAATGAATTATATACAGGTATCCCAAAAGTCACAAGACCATTTTATATAAATATATATATATAAATGGTCTAGCGACCTTTGAGACACCCTGTGTATATTATATATATATATATTATTGTTATTATTATTATTATTATTATTCGTCCATTTATTCCTGGGAGGGTTGTTGGAGCAGAGTCCTCAAACACTCCTTCCAGCAGATCCTGTCAGAAGCAACTATTTCCAACTGGTTCCTCAGTCGAGGCCAGCTGAGCTCATAGATGTTATCCAACCATCTTGCTCAGGGTCTCCTTCCAGTTGATTTTACCCGTAAAAATCTGTCCAGCAATTTTTTCCTAAAGTCATCTCACTAAAAAGAGGGCATTGGCAATACTCCTCCTTGGTACGAAGCTGCAATGTATCATCTAATTTGACTTTTTTACCTAATTAGTTGTGCTAAAATTCTTTCTGTTCCTGACATAACTTGGTCCATTAGATTTATGCCTATGTAGTTGTTCCTTTCTAGCACATCCCCGTTTGCTTGTAACAACTAAAGTGTATACTACTATGCTAGTCATTGGGTATGACACCATCCTGTATTACTTGATTGGTTATGCAGGTAACAACTTGACTATTTGCCGAGGAGATTTCAGCATCTCAGTGACTATGTCTGATGGACTGGTAACTTTAGCATATTACTTCTCCTTCATTGTTTCTTTAACACTTTATCTGCCAATTTCAATAGCTGGTCCCTCAGTTGGGTCAGCTGGGGGTAGTCTCTCTTTCTCCTACTCATTTTCTACATTCATTAGCCTCTTATGGTAGCATTTCCAGGTCTCTTTTGAGCATCAGTGATGCTAAATGCACCAGTGTCATTTCAAATACACTTCCCCAACAACATCCTGACACTCTGCTTTCTGATGCAGAAAATATACACATATATAAATAAATATTTCCATGGTAAAATTAACTTGTGTTTTTTCTTCCTCCTCTCCACTGAACCTCACCTTTCTCATTATTAACCCAATTTTGTTCCCTTAATGTTTACAACACTACCTGCATAGTAACAGTTTCAAAGTCATAACCAATATGTTCCTTACTCCGCCCAAACTTAATAACTTGCACACCTCATCCATGTCGATTCTGCATACTTGTAGCCCCCACATCAATCCTCACTTTTCACCCCTGATACACTTCTCCTGCCAAACTACATGAAAAAGAAAACAAAAAAAAACACAAAGTTCACTATGTATGGTGATCTGGTGCTACTACAACAAAGCACCCAGTCCATCATGGCTGTTAGGCAGTCATGCTAGTGACATGAAAAGATACCCAGTCCACCCTGTAAGGTGATCATGCTAGTGACATGACAAAAAAGCACCCAGACCACTCTGTTAAATGGACATTATGGTACCACAATAAAAAGCACCCAGTCTAAACTGTAACATGGTTGGCATTAGGAAGGGTATCCAACCATTGCTACCAGGCCAAAATATAGGTCTGTATTAGAAAGGCATAGTACCTGACCGGAATTGTCTGATAACGTGACAACCCATTTAACCAATGCAAGCATGGAAAATGGATGTTAAATCATGGTGATAATATATATATGTTTCATATAAGATAGTTGCTGAGCTGCTAAAAGCATCAGAAGTGGGAGTTGAATTAGTAAACTGCATAGGTCAATCAGATAATACAGTACAGAATCATACCCAATAACTGGCACGGCACTACAATCATAAATTGCTACAAGAGCAATAGTGATGTTCTAGAAATGAGCAACTATAAAAGAATAAAACTAATGGACCAAGTTATGAAAGTGATGGAAGAGTTATAGCATAGCTAATTAAAAAAGGGTCAAATTAGATGAAATGCAGTTTGGTTTTATGCCTGGGGAAAGTACTACAGATACTCACTTTTTAGTGAGGCAACAAGAAAAGTTCCTAGCCATAATAGCTGCTATATTTAGCTTTTGTTGATCTAGAAAAGGTGTTTGACAGAGTATCTCTTAGATGTAAAAGAATGGCTTGTGGGAGCAGTGCAAGCTATGTACAGAGGAGCTGTCAGTAAAGTAAGGGTAAGAAGGGTTTAGTGAGGAATTCAAGGTACAGGTTCATCAGAGTTTGGTTCTCAACCCACTAATATTCCTCATAGTTCTCCAGGCCATAACGGAGAAGAATTTAAGATTGGCTGTCCATGGAAACTTTTCTATGTGGATGATCTGGTCCTTACAGTTGAATCTATGAAAGGATTAGAGAATAAGTTCCAACTATGGAAACCGAATTTGCAATCAAAAGGTCTGAGGGTAAACTTAGCCAAACTAATGTGTGCTAGTAAGTAGGAAAGGAGGTAGAGCCGATTCCCCCAGGAAAGTGGCCCTGCTCAATATGTAGAAAAGGAGTAGGCATAAACACTATAAGATGTACACAATGGGTTATTCCATATCAAATCACCCAGTTTCAGAAAAATTTCCCAGGTCATCCCCTCTGATCCCCTCTGAAAAAATTAATACTAGCTCCTGTACCTATATTATGGAAAAATATCAAGTATGAGGTCAATATCTTTGATAGTTTTGAAATTGTAGGCCTTCAAAATATTAATTACTTATACATTTTTTTCCGAACGAACCTCTCTGACCAACTTGAGACAGCCATTTCTCCTCTAATAAGGTAAGCATAACTTTGAAATCATGTGTTTAGGCTAACTTTTTCTGTAGAGTTCAAATATCTTATCAAATTCAAATCAGGTGTATTTTGTATATCTTTCCATTTACAGGCCTCTGAAAATTGCCAAGAATTAAACATACAGCAAATGTATGCCTCTTTTAGGTATTTCTATTTAGCTTATAGTAGACCATTTCTGAGCAGTAACCATGTTAGTTACTATTATGGGAGTGTCAGAATAGGTTTTTAAAATAAGTGCGATTTCAAAAAATGCCCCTTTGAAGCCCCTAGTTGACCATATGGGCAGCTCAGTATCGTTTTCAAATTTTTACCATGCATTCTTATACTTCTGAAGATGATGTGACTGAAATTTGGTTTTGTTGCTGAGCTTCTTTTCAGAGTTGTAAATCTTTAGAAATTCAGTTGTCAGTGCTTTGTACAGGATCAACTTATTCATAAAGCATGGATATAAAACAGCATGTTGCATGCCGGTGAATGGTGTTCTGGGAAGGAGGCATTACAAGAGTACCTCAGTAGACAGTTAATGTTAATGACCAAATTCTAACACTACATGATATGTAGAACTGGACAAGAGATAACATTCATGGAGTTGAATTTTGCTTTGTTTCAAAAGATCAAGTACAAGAAAATGCTGTCAAATTCAAATTGCTGAATGGTTTGATGCTTGCAAAACAATAGCTGGAGTTAGGTCACATCCAGGAAATAAGCTTCAGATCAGAAGAGTATCCCTAGATGATATGTACACTGTTGTGAATATAGGGGATGATATGGAGGACCAGGCTAGTGTAAACTGGGATGACTGTCAACCAGGCAAGTATGTAGCCTGCATGTACGATTCCAACTGGTATGTGGGAAACATTATTGAACACTCATTTGAATATTCTGATGCTCTTGTTTCCTTTATAAAAGGATTGAAGAACAATGTACTTTCTTGGCTAGCAGCATCTAGTGAGGATGAATGTTGGGTTCCTTTACAACATGTCATGTGTGTAATCAGTGCACCAAGTTCAAGTGACCTGAACAAAATTCTCACTCTATTCCCACACTTTGTACAGAATTAATAACTATAATTTTCTGCAAAATCAAGTAATATGATGGCTTTATTATACCGAAGCTTTTCTTTAAATGCATTCAAAGCCGCAGATTGCGCTATTACAATAAAGTGGTGTTGTGTAAGCTCACAGAATGATTCACACATGATATCAATGAAATCTGCTGCAATAGCTTCAAGTGATACAAGTGTTGTTCTATCATTGTGCACCCATTGTTTATATTTAATCATATCACCTTCATGAAACTCTTGATTATCCACCTGACTACTGAGGTACTCTTGTAATGCCTCCTTCCCAGAACACCATTCACAGGCATGCAACATGCTGTTTTATATCCATGCTTTATGAATAAGTTGATCCTGTACAAAGCGCTGACAACTGAATTTCTAAAGATTTGCAACTCTGAAAAGAAGCTCACCCACAAAACCAAATTTCTGTCACATCATCTTCAGAAGTATAAGAATGCATGGTAAAAATTTGAAAACGATACTGAACTGCTCACATGGTCAACTAAGGGCTTCAAAGGAGCATTTTTTGAAATCGCACATATTTCAAAAACTCATTCTGACACTCCCATAATAGTAACTAGCATGGTTACTGCTCAGAAATGGTCTACTATATGCTAAGTAACAGGAAAACAATTCTGGTTGCTTTATCTAGTGCACCTATTGAGATAGAAATACCTAAAAGAGGCATACATTTGCTGTACGTTTAATTCTTGACAATTTTAGAGGCCTGTAAATGGAAAAATATACAAAATATACCTGATTTGATAAGATACTTGAACTCTACAGAAAAAGTTAGACTTAAACACATGATTTCAAAGTTGTGCTTACCTTATTAGAGGAGAAATGGCTGTCTCCAGTTGGTCCAATAGGTTTGTTCAGAAAAAAAATGTAAAATTAATTAATATTTTGAAGGCCTACAATTTCAAAACTATCAAAGAAAGATATTGACCACATACTTGATATTTTCCCATCATATAGGTACAGGAGCTAGTATGGATTTTTTCAGAGGGGATCTGAGGAGGTGACCAGGGACCCTCTGGGTGATTTGAGATGGAATGACCCCAATGTAAATATTGGGTACACAAGATGTAGTGGGATAACAGGTAGATTAACATGAAGAAAAGACTTTGTATGTAGGTGTACAGGGGTAATTGAGGGGGAAGAGCATCAGGAAGGGTTCATAGAAGTGGTTGATAGCATCTGCTCTTTAGGTAATTTAATTAGCAGTGGAGGCGGGTGCTCTGAGAGCATAATAGCTAAAATAACGATAGGATGGAAAAAGTTTAGAGAGCTACTCCTATTGTTGACAACAAAGGGTTTCTCTCTATGTTCAGAAGGATGAATATATTATGCCTGTGGGAAAAGTGTTATGCTGCATAGCAGTGAAAAATGGGCAGCAACCACAGAGGATATGTGTAGATTGGAGAGACATGAAGCAAATATGCTTGGTTGGATTTGCAATGTAAATGGGAGAAAAAGGCAGAACTGAAGGAGAAACTCCACCATCCTACATCGCGGGAACAGTACCACCCTCTTTATATCACAATTGGTGAGACGGAATTGAAAATGGTCCATCAGTTCATCTACCTTCAGTGCACCATTATATCAGATGCCAAGATCAACAAGGAAATGAACCAGAGACTGACAAAGGGGAACAATGCATTTGGCAACCTGTATAAACATATGTGAAACAACAAACGCCTGAAGAAAGGCATGTACATGAATGGACCTGTTATTTTTATCTAAAGACATTTTTTCCAATTCCATCCCGCCCGTCCCCTCAATCTATTTTATTTCTCATTCTTTTTTATGATGAAGGACTAGCGTCCGAAACGTTAAGACCCTCTTCCTGCTATATCAAGCGTTAACCTAATATATACCTTCCATATACTGATTGTGTTATTATTTCTGTTTACCTTTCACATACATATATATATATATATATATATATATATATGTATATATATATATATATATATATATATATATTCATACATGGTCCCCGCACTTGCGACCGGTTTAGAAAAGAACTTACAGCTTTCTTTAAAAGCTTAGCCTCTCCATACAAGTTGAAGCCAACCTTTCGGTCATAAACTACCTCAACGTTACCTTCAATTTGTCGAATGGCTTGCACTACCCATATAGAAAGCCGAATGATACACTTAATTACATCAGTAAGCATTCTAACCATTCTGTCAGCATAACCAAGAACCTGGTAAGAAATGTTTCTTTGAGGCTTTCTCGTCTATCTTTAAATGAGCAACCAGTCTTACAGGCCCTAACGGATCTTTCCATATCTGCCACTCTTTCAAATACACATCTGGTGTTCCCTTTGCAGGTGTTTATACATCGGACAAACGGGACGCCGTATGGCGGACCGTTTTGCTGAACATTTGAGGAACATACGACTCGGTATGGATACTCCTGTCACCCATCATTTCTGTTCTCTGGGTCATTCTTCCCTACATGTTTCAGTCATGGGTGTCCTTTTACATCATGGATCACAGGCCTCGTGCACCAGGACTGAACAAAGTCTGATTCACCGCCTTGGGTCCTATTCCCCTCTTGGACTCAACTCACCTCCAAAATTTTTCTAATACCCCGTCCATTATTACATCCCTAGATTCCTATCGCTTTCTCTTGATCATTAGTATCTACTCTTACAACTAATACAGGCCAACTATATATGCTCACTCCACTTTTCCCTTCACTGCTCACACATATATTAACATATTTTTGCTCATAGCTTCGTTATATTTATCTAAAGACATTTTTCCCAATTCTAACCCACCCGTCGCCTCAATCTATCTTATTTCTCATTCTTTCTTCTGATGAAGGACTAGCATCCGAAACGTTAAGACCCTCTTCCGGCTATATCAAGCGTTAACCTAATATATCGCCTCCATATACTGTATCGAATGTGTTGTTATTTCTGTTTACCTTTTACATACACATATATATATATATATATATATATATATATATATATATATATATATATATATATATATATATATATATATATATATATATATATATACATACATATATATATATATATATATACATACATACATATATATATATATATATATATATACATACATATATATATATATATATATATATACATACATATATATATATATATATATACATATATTTATATATATATATATGGAGGCACATGACTTAGTGGTTAGAGCATTGGCCTTGCAATCGAAAGGTTGTGAGTTCAATTCTCAGACCGGGTGATGTGTTGTTTCCTTGAGCAAGACACTTTATTTCACATTGCTCCAGTTTACTCAGCTGTAGAAATGAGATGATAGGGACTGAGGTCTTTATCATTCCACTGTAAAGTGGTTGTGCAGGTGCCACGGCAAAAAAGCACCCAGCACTGTAAATGAGGTTGGTGTTAGGAAGGGCATCCAGCTGTAGAAATCAAGCCAGCATCAGTTCCCATCCTACCCTTGCAAGCAGGGAAAAAGTGGACGTAAAATGAAATGATGATGATGATGATATATATATATATTTATATATATATATATATATATATATATACATCATCATCATCATCATCACCGTTTTACGTCCGTTCTTCCACGCTAGCATGGGTTAGACGGGCTGTCCTGTTGTGGGCAGTGTCTGGTCGGCTGATCATGCCTTGCTCATACAGGAACTGATTTGGCTTGATTTCTACAGCCGGATGCCCTTCCTAACACCAACCTCATTTACACTTTACAGTGTGGGCTGGGTGCTTTTTTGCCGTGGCACCTCCACGATCACCTTACAGTGGGGTGTGTGGGGGGCATATTGTCTATATGCTCAGCTTGTACCCATGGGAGGTTGGGTACTCTGTATTACTGCGTGACGCCAGAGGTCACGGTTGTGTGTCATCGCCATTGAGAGGTGTAATTGGGTAAGGTTGGCTTTTATCACCTCATCCCAGGTCATCTTGGGTCTCCCCACTCCGCGATTTCCATCGACTTCTAGTGCTCTGCACCTTTTTATGCAGCTGTCATCCTTCATACGCATCACATGTCCATACCAACGCAACCGCCTCTCTTGCACACAGCATTTGATTCCTCTTATGCTCAGTCTCTCTCTCAATTCATTTATGCTTTGTCGGTCGCGTATATTACTTTTACACATCCATCGGAGCATGCAGGCTTCGTTTCTCTCTAATCTACGTAAGTCTTCCACCTTCAGCGCCCAGGTCTCACTACCATGCAACATCGCTGTTCGGATACACGCATCATACAGTCTGCCTTTCATTTTGAGGGAGAAGCCTTTTGCAGCTAGCAGTGGTAGTAGTTCCCTAAACTTCTTCCATCCCGTTCTTACCCTAGTTATTGTACTTTCTGAACACCCACCTCCGCTGCTAATTCGGTCACCTAGGTAGCAGAAGCTGTCTACTGTTCTACAGAGCCCTCCCAGAGATTGGTGGTATGTTTCCTGTGGCTGTTTGCTGCTTGCTGTCCCAGCACAGCTGCTGCATGTGAAGCATACATTCTTAATTAAGCTTCCTGAGATCCCGCTACATCTCTTGTGTACCCATTGTTTGCATTTGGGGCAGAGAATGGAGTTCCTACCTACACCTTTCCTACATACTGAGCAAGGCCATTTCCCTGAGGGGATCTGGGTTCTGTCTTCTCGTCTACTTACAAGGACCTTAGTCTTTGTTATGTTGACTTTGAGACCCTTTCTTTCTAGTCCCTGCTTCCAAGTTTGGAATTTCTTCTCTAGTTCTACCATAGATTCACCTATAAGTGTGAGGTCATCAGCATACAGGAGTTCCCATGGGCATCCGGTCTTAAACTCCTCCGTTATTGTCTGCAGGACTATGATGAACAGGAGGGGGCTAAGAACAGAGCCCTGGTGGACCCCAACCTGTACGCTAAATTCCTTGCTATACTCATTGCTGATCCTAACTTTGCTGACTGCTCCCCTATACATGGCTTGTACAGCTTTCACAAGCCACTCATCTACTCCTAGTTTTCTAATATATATATATATATATATATATATATATATATATATATATATATATATATATAAATAGGGATAGAACTAGTTTAAAAATAGTTTGATCATTAATAAACAAAGTATGTGATACTTGGGGTAGTAGAGTATGGCTATATTATAAAAAGTTCGTCCCAACAGCTGAGCTCTTAACATTTCAACAGCTAGTTCTTGTCTAGAACTAGCTGTTGAAACAGCAAAACAGCAAAAGCTCAGCCATTGGGCCCCAACTCTTTATTATTATATATATATGTATGCAGAAAGCAAATAGAAATAACAAAGCAAACAACATAGTACAATGAAGAAATATATCAATAGTTTTATACTTGATATAGTAGGAAAAAAGTCTTAATGTTCTGTACACTTAACATGTATGAACACCCATAGGTTTTAGGGCCCAGTTATGGCCACCAATGTATAGTGGAGGAGCTGCTTCAATACTAGCCTTTCATCGGGTGCAGGATAAAATTATGTAATTTTGTCCTGTGCCCAATGAGAGACCAGTATTGAAGTTGCTCCTCCACTATACATTGGTGGCCATAATTGAACCCTGAAACATAAGTCTGTTAAGAGTATGAAACTTTATTTGTACTAAACAAGGTCTCTTGCAATATATTTGGCAATGTTTTCCTTGACCTTTTTATTTACAGATATTCTGCACACACACACTCAAGCGTGAAACTAATATTAACATTTTGTACTGCCTCTTCGCTTCCACGTTGTCGTTTTTTTGTTTACTGTTTCAACTATAATATATATATATATATATATATATATATATATATACACACACACACACTTAAATATGTATTAAGAACAAAATGTTCCACATTCAGGTCTTTATTGATGAGGCTCAGTTACAACTGTTTCTCAGATGGCTGGGTGGCTCAGGATCCATATTAATGTTATAGACCTAACTAGCCCCAATCTACTCTTGGTTTTGCCTGACTAACAAGTTTGATGAGCAAATTGGGGCAGGAGTCAGGTCTATAACACTAAAAGTTTTTCTTCTCAGTACAACTCAAATCCAACTAGTTTACTAGAAAGCAAAATGACCCAATGCAAAAAAGACCTAGATGAGACATACACAACTGTTCTTGCAGAGTATGTAGAAAAAAAAAAACAAATTTAAGACCCCCTCATGTAAACAAACAGCATGCAGCCGCATGGGCTGTAGTCAACAAAATAACTGGCAGAAAAGAGAACCCTTCACCCATCATCAAGGAGGTAGGAAAAAGAGCTGGACTGGGCAAAACATCCCCTGTAGAAGGCAATCACCTGAACTTGACATCTCCACTAGACATTTCACTTTGAGTGAGATCAACCAGGTGATCAAAACACTTGAAAACAAAAAATCACCCAGTCTTGTCAACATACCCAGTATAATTTGAAAAGAACCAAAACTTACTTCAGTCCTGTTATCAATCTGCAACAATACCTTGTTGCAGTCCTTTGTGAGCTTCAGTGTATTGATATCCGCTCTAACTACTTCAACCCAGGTCTTCCTTGATCATCTAGGATTATTTGGTATTTCTTCACCCAGCAATCATCATCCATGAGCATCTCATGTCCATATCATCGCAGTCTTCTCTCTTGCACACTATATTTGATTCTTCTTATACTCAATTTCTCTCAGTTCAACCATGCTTTATCGCTCTCACACATTTACATTGCACATCCATTGAAGCATGCTTGCTTCATTTCCCTCCAGCCTTCATATGTGTTCTACATATTGACTTTCTTAGGCCAGTTGTCCTGAAATCAGGTCAATTGGTTAAGGTTGTTTTTAATATATATATATACACGTTGTGTATATATATGTGTGTATATATATATATATATATGAATAAATTTAGTCCTTCATCAGTGATCTTTCAGCCTTCATTGGTATTTCATCGCTTTAAAGACCATATACCTCTGGTTGGTGTGAGCAACGGCTAAAGAAAGTCGTTGGGACACGTAAATAGGGGGAACGAGTGAGACAGTAAACAACAAAGATGGTAACGCAACGAAAAGTGAGGAAGAAGGAGTCAAGACCCTGAAATCGATGAACATAAGTTCTGTGAAATCGTAGACGAGAGAAAATAAAGACCATCCGCCGACCTGGTCGAAATGCGAGTGAGGAAAGAATTTCGCACAGGTCAAACAGGAGGAAGTAGCAGAGTGAGTGAAAGTGTGAGGAAGAGGCTAACAGAGAGAGTGACTGGCAGAGGGGGTAAAAGGAAGTGAGAGATACGGAGAAAGGGGAAGCAGTAAGAAACAAACAGACGGGTCACAGCGGAGGAAAATATATAAATATATGAAAATATGGCGTGCTGCGTGGTTGCAGATGGGTTAATATATATATATATATATATATATATATATATATATATACACACAAAAAAAAACAAGATGGCGTAGGACAGAACAAAGGAGAGGCACAAAAACAAAGAAAAGAATCCCCAGTCACTGAAGAGGTCACAGAATGTGTGACGAAAGAACTTTGCTTTGACAATATATAAACAATCATCTGGTTGTGGAACCAACCAACTAACCGGAAATTATTAAATTCCTAAATTTATAAATTTATTATAATAAATTGAAGTGAAAGCAACTGGTGCGTGTGTTTCTTATTGGCAACATGACCCTCCCAAAGTATAACAATATATATATACACATACACATATATACGTATATACATTCATATAGTAATTGGAAAAATTCAGCGCAAGGAAGCTGTTAATGCCATCAATGGTGGTGTCATGCAAAATTACCTCAAAGGATAGAAATCAGTGGTCAGAAGTATGCTAGAAGTGGTCAGAAGTATGCTAGTGAGACAGAGATAAAATAAATGAAAGAAAATGTAATGTTTGTGAGGTCCCGTCTTATCTAGTTTATCTCTTTCTTATAATTTCTATCACTTCTGCGAGCAGCAAATCTCTGGCCATTAATTTCTATCCTTTGAGGTAAATTTTGCCCGTCACAGCCGTTGATGGCGTTAACAACTTCCTTGCGCTGAGTTCTTTCAATTATTATATGAATTCTAATACATTCGAATTCCAAACTCGATATTCGAGATACATTTGATTGTATATATACATATATATATATATATAGCAAAGAAAGTGTGGTAAGAAACCAGGTGGACCATAATGCACCAGAGTACTCGATACTTAGGGTATTAGGGTTGGTAATAGGAAAAGGTTTGGATCTAGCTGTCGAAACGGCTGGAGCTCAGCCGTCGGGGTCCAGACTCTTTTCCTACATATATATATATATATATATATATATATATATCACTACCTCCCAAACAACCAACAGTGACTATATAATTATTGCTGGCGACCTAAATGGCCACGTTGGTCAACATTGTGACGGCTATGACGGAATCCACGGAGGCTATGGGTTTGGTACTAGAAATGAGGAAGGCTCCAGAATCCTGGAATTCTGTGATGCAAATAACCTAACTATCTGTAACACTAACTTCAAAAAACGAGACAATCACTTGATCACCTACAGATCGGGGGAACATACCAGCCAGGTAGATTATATCCTTACCAGAGGACGTGACAGAGTGTCTGTTGTAAACACAAAATCCCTCCCCCATGAAGAATGCACCTCCCAACATAGACTGCTAATTAGCGACCTCATAGTCAGGACGAGACGTACTAGACAACAGAAGAGGACTATCCTCAGGAGAAAAATATGGAAGTTAAAGGACCCCACAGCCAGAAATAAATTTCAAAGCATGTTACTTGATGCTTTCGACAGTAAGGAAGAGCAATTAGAGTCAGATAATATAGAGAAACAGTGGGAATTCCTGAAAGCAAACCTGCTGACGGCGGCAGACGAAGTCTGTGGCTGGAGCAGGCCTGTAGGTAGGAGGAGAGTAACATGGTGGTGGAACAGTAAGGTGGAGGAGTCAATTAAGGCCAAAAAGCAGGCTTGGAAAGCATGGCGGGATGGGGGAAGTAGAGAAGACTATCAAGTGGCCAGGAGGGAAGCTAGGAGACAAGTGTACTTCGCAAGAAGAGAAGCATAGGAAAGAAAGTTCAAGCATGTTCTACAACGTGAGGACCCAAAACATGAGGTGTTCAGGATTGCTAGGCAATGTGTCAAGGAAAACCGTGATATTGTCGGGGAGAAGTGTGTACTTAATGATGATGGTGTACTTGCCATCACTGATGCTGATAAGAAGGTACCTTGGAAGTGTCACTACGAAAGGCTTCTAAATGAGGAGAATAAATGGGAGAAAGACAGTCTCCCCCACATCGACCCAATAGAGTGACCGGCAGTGTTAGTCGAAGGTAGTATAATAAGTAAGGCAATCAAAGATATGAAGATGGGTAAGGCGGCTGGGCCTTCGGAAATAGTTGCTGAGATGCTGAAAGCATCTGGAACGGTGGGACACACCATGGTCACCCGGATAGTAAACCAAGTCATACAGAATGGGGTTATTCCGAAGGACTGGCGTAGCAGCATCATCATTAACTGTTACAAGGGTAAAGGAGATGCCCTAGATAGGAGTAACTATAGAGGCATTAAATTAATCGACCAGGTCATGAAGGTCACGGAAAAAGTAATAGCGCAACTAATCAGAGAGAGAATTGATCTAGATGAAATGCAGTTCGGTTTTGTGTCAGGCAAAAGTACCACAGACGCTCTTTTCATTGTACGACAACTACAGGAGAAGTACCTAGCTAAAAGTAAACCCCTATACTTAGCTTTTGTTGACTTGGAGAAAGCCTTCGACAGAGTCCCCCGTTCCATTATCTGGTGGGCTCTTAGAAAACTAGGTGTTGACGAATGGCTTGAAAGAGCTATACAAGCCATGTATAAAGAAACAGTCAGCAAGGTTAGAATTAACAACGAATATAGTGAAGAGTTTAGTGTAAAAGTTGGTGTACATCAGGGCTCTGTTCTTAGCCCCCTACTATTTATTATTGCTCTTCAGGCTATAACAGTGGAGTTCAAGACCGGCTGCCCATAGGAACTCCTATACGCAGATGATCTAACGCTCATAGCTGAATCAATGGCCGAGCTAGAGAAGAAATTCCAAACATGGAAGCATGGCCTAGAATCAAAAGGGCTTAAAATTAACCTGGTTAAGACTAAAGTTCTAGTTTGTAGGAAAGAAAATAAGGCGACGGTCCCTTCCGGGAAATGGCCATGCTCAGTATGTAGGAAAGGCGTAGGTAGAAACTCCATTTTATGTCCCAAATGCAAAGTATGGGTGCATAAAAGATGTAGTGGGATCACAGGTAAGCTAACTAAGAACATAGATTTTACATGTGGCCGGTGCTCTGGTGCAATAAGTAGCAGCAAGTTGCTACAAAATACTAGCTATTTCAATTGCGCAGAGGGTTCTATAGAAATAGTGGACAGCTTCCGTTACCTGGGTGACAAAATCAGCAGTGGGGGAGGGTGCTCTGAAAGTACAGTAGCTAGAGTCAGAACTGGATGGAAAAAGTTCAGAGAGCTTATACCACTATTAGCCACTAAAGGGTTCTCCCTAAAAATGAAAGGCAGGTTGTATGATGCCTGCATACGAACAGCAATGTTGCATGGCAGTGAGACCTGGGCATTGTGTGCAGAGGATATACACAGACTAGAGAGGAACGAAGCTTGCATGCTCCGCTGGATGTGTAATAGTAACATATGTGAACGGCAAAGCATAAGCGAACTAAGGAAAAAATTAGAAATAAGAGGGATCAGATGTTGTTTACTCGAGAGAAGGCTACGTTGGTATGGTCACGTGATGCGCATGAAAGACGACAGCTGTATAACAAAGTGCAGGGCAATAAAGATAGACGGTAGCTACGGAGTAGGCAGACCCAGAAAAACCTGGGACGAGCTGATAAATTCCGACCTTACACACTTACACCTCACCAAGACAATGTCACTGGACCGAGATCTTTGGCGGTACTCAGTAATAGAGAAGACCCGCCTTACCTAAATACAAAGTAAAACCTACTACAGTCAGTAGGCATCTCTAACAAAATACATCCCCGTCCCACCCACCCCACCCCATCCACACCGCCCCTTTCAATGTAAAGTTATGTTGGTGCCAAAACATCCAGGCCAAAACAAATGAGATCGTGTAGGTGTCACGACAAAAAAACACACAGTCCACGCTGTAATGTGGCCGTGTAGGCAACACGGTAAAAACCTCCCAGCCCCACACTGTAAATGTGGTTGGTGTTAGGAAGGGCATCCAGCTGTAGAAAACCCGCCAGACAGTCCACGCTGTAATGTGGCCATGTAGGCAACACGGTAAAAACCTCCCAGCGCCACACTGTAAATGTGGTTGGTGTTAGGAAGGGCATCCAGCTGTAGAAAACCCGCCAGACAGTCCACGCTGTAATGTGGCCGTGTAGGCAACACGGTAAAAACCTCCCAGCGCCACACTGTAAATGTGGTTGGTGTTAGGAAGGGCATCCAGCTGTAGAAAACCCGCCAGACAGTCCTATGCGAGCAAGACAACCACTCTTGCCTCAAGTGGGAAAACCCCCGTCCAAACCCATGCAAGCGTGGAACACGGACGTTAAACGATGATGATGATGATATATATATATCATATTGTAGGCCCCATTCGGTCACAAATGACCGTGGTTTTACACCTAGAAATTCCTCTCCAGGTCACAAGCCTGTTTGTGGAAGAACAACTTTCACCCATGCATACCAGTCTCCCCTC
>OZ024745.1:53878799-53893799 GCA_964016885.1 Eledone cirrhosa
TGTTGGACAGCTCCAGGATGGTTACACTGGGGTACATGGTGGGCACGGTTATGGCTCAAGAAATGAAGAAGGAGTGAGACTTCTTGAATTTTGTGATGCAAGTACACTGACTATTTGCAACGCTAACTTCCAGAAACCTGCCAACCACCTAATAACCTACAAATCAGGTGAGCACATAAGCCAGATTGACTTCTTACTAGTTAGGCAGCGGGACAGGCAGATGGTGTCTAATACCAAGGCATACCCTGGGGAAGAATGTACCCCACAGCATAGGTTAGTCATTAGTGATATCTCAGTAAGCAAGTGATGGAATGAGACATACAGGAAGGTGTGGAGAAGAAAGGTCTGGAAGCTAAAAGACCTTTCACTAAAATACAAATTTAGGAAAGCCCTTCAAGATGTGTATGGCGAAAAAGAAGACGATTTAGAGTTGTATGACATAGATAATAACTGGAATTTCTTAAGTGACAACTTACTGCAGGCTACTGATGAAACTTGTGGCTGGAGTAGAGCTCCAACCAGACAGGGAGTGACCTGGTGGTGGAACAGCACAGTAGATAAGGCCATTAGAGACAAAAGACTAGCATGGAAGGCTTGGGAAAAGGGTGGGAGTAGAGAAGGTTATACAGCCGCTAAGAGAGAAGCTAGACACAAGGTGTAGTTAGCACGCAGGGAGGCTGAGAGTAGGAGGTTTCCCAATGTTCTGCGATGGGAAGATCAGAGGGGTGCGGTGTTCCACATTGCAAGGCAGTGTGTCAATGCAAATCAGGGTGTTGTTGAAGATAAATGTGTCCGGAATGATGCCGGTGTACTTAGTGTCACGAATGATCAGAAAAAGGAGGCCTGAAAATGTCATTATGAGAGACTGGTGAATGTGGAGAACGAATAGGAGAGAGAGAAATTACCCTCAGTAGATCCAACAGAGGGACCAGCTATTGAGATTGACGAATATAGGGTCCAAGAGGCGATTAAGGAAATGAAAAATGGTAAGGCTGCTGGACCATCGGGGATAGTTGCTGAGATGCTGAAGGCATCAGGGGATGTAGGCACTAAGCTGGTTGCATGCATCATCAATCAGGCTATATATGGTGGTGTCATACCCAAAGACTGGTGCAGCAGTATTCTCATAAATTGCTACAAAGGTAAAGGGGATGCTCTGGAGAGGAGCAATTATAGGGGTATAAAACTGATGGATCAGGTTATGAAAGTGGCAGAAAGGATATTAGCATAACTAATTAGAGAAAGGGTCAAACTAGATGAGATGCAATTTGGTTTTGTGCCTTGGAAGAGTACAACAGATGCCCTCTTCTTGGTGAGACAATTACAAGAGAGGTTCTTAGAGAAGACTAAGCCACTATACTTAGCCTTTGTTGACCTAGAGAAAGCCTTTGATAAGGTACCCCGATCTGTCATCTGGTGGTCCCTAAGGAAACTAGGTGTTGAGGAATGGCTTGTGAGGACAGTGCAAACTTTGTACAGAGGTGCTGTCAGTAAAGTGAGGGTAGGAATGGAGTTTAGTGAGGAATTTCAGATACAAGTAGGAGTACATCAAGGTTCGATCCTCAGCCCGCTCTTGTTCATTATAGTCCTCCAAGCCATAACAGAGGAGTTAAAGACTGGCTGTCCATGGGAACTTCTCTATGCTGATGATCTGGTTCTTATAGCAGAACCAGTAGAGGAGCTAGAGAATAAATTCTGGCTATGGAAACAGCAGTTGGAAGCAAGAGGACTGAGAGTGAACCTAGCTAAGACAAAAGTGTTGATGAGGAGAAAAGAGGACAAAGCTCTGATTCCGTCAGGGAAATGGCCATGTTCGATATGCATAAAAGGAACTGGCATAAATTCTATAAAATGCACACAATGGAGATCCTGTAAATCATTTTCTCCTTTCATTTGATCAACCTCTGGATATATATGTGTATAAAATAAATATATATATATATATATATTGCAGAAGATAAGGTGCTTATATATAGATGTTATGCTGTAACTTCATGAAGATAAGTCAGTTCAAGCAATCCAAAAGTACTTCATGTAAGTAGTTTATCCCAGCTAAAAGTTGGTGATCAGAAGTGACGGAGTATTCATCCATTAATTAAAAGGCAGGGTTACTTTACCATAATTGCCTCACGTGGGACAAAACCGTTCAACCCATGCTAGCATGGAAGATGTACATTAAACGATGATATATCATCATCATCATCATTTAACAATTTATTTTCCCTCACTTGCATGGGTCATATATGTATGATGATTGTTCCATCTTATCAGATGATTGCTATCTCAACATCACCCTCAGTTATTCCTGCAAGTATATACCTTCCCAAGTTGACCAACAACAAAAGGCAAGATCAATACCCTAATCACAGGCACTGACAACAATCCAACTAGTATACATCAGCACAGGTGACTAGGGATCCATAACTGTTCCCACCTATACTACATCTCCTGAGCTGATAAAACTATGGAAGTAGTGGTATTTCATTGCCACAATAGCTGCAGTTATATGTCCAATGTCTATAGGGTGCCAAGAATTCAAAGTCCTGGCCTGTATTGGCTGGAGAAATAGAATGACAAATGAGAAGATTGCAAAAGAGACATCTGTACATCATGGATTATAGTGACAAATGCTTCTATAACACAAGTACAACTTTCTAAGTTACTGATAATTATCTGATGACAAGCCTAAGCAAAATGAACAGTAAGCATGTAAACCACCGATTTCATTTGAGATTTTCCCTCTCTTTGGAGAATGCTGTTAACAACAACTTGGGGTTCTTCAATCCTACTGTTCTTACTGCACACTCTGTACCCAACCAGGGGGTATTTCTGAGTTCCAGCACACAGATGGGTTGTCATAATTATGATTAAGGAGACCCATTTACTCTGATTATGAAATCAGAATTACCCTTCTCCTACCACACAATGCCGACAAGCTCTATTCAAAGCACCTGGTTATAAGGCACCAGCAACTCACCTTTGCCCCTTCTCCTTGTCAATTTCAAACATATCCATCATAGAATGTCAGGAGATGGGCTTCAGTTATCAGAAGCAAAATGAAAATCGATTTAGAGCATTTTAGCAGTAATAAGATTCTCAGGATGACTCCTACCCCAGTAAAGATAATCTATACACACACACACAGGCTTGTGTCTTTTTCAAGTAATACAATCAGTAGATTGTCTCCCATAGTTTATCTGCCCATATGTTAACTGAACATTGGTTGTCAGAGGCCATATGAGATGCAAGCCATTTGGGCCACTTTAGTATATATATATAAGGACTTCTGTCCAAAACATTGAAACCTACTCCACTTCCACCAAACGTGAAAATTTGAAAATTGTGTCTATCAATGCGACTTCTACTGTCTAATTTCCCTGTACATCTACTGCATACATATTTCTCCCTACCTGTTAGTTTGCCTGCTATCCCACTACATCTCTTGTGTACCCAGGATCTGCATTGTGTGCATTTTATAGAATTTATGCCAGTTCCTTTTATGCATATCGAACATGGCCATTTCCCTGACGGAATCAGAGTTTTGTCCTCTTTTCTACTCCAGCATGACCATTGAAGTCCCCTGCTATCATAACAATGTCTCCGTCCTCTGTCATTGCGGTTGTTTGTAAAAGTTGCTCGTAAAAGCAGTCTTTCTCTTCTTTGCCTAGGCCTGCTAGGGGAGCATAGGCAGAGATGATTGTCAGTAGTCTCCTGCCTACAACTAATCTAAGCTTAATTATTTGATTATTAACTCGAACCACCTCTATTGTCTTATTGATCCATCTCTCAGTCAGGAAAATGCCCTCGTCCCTTAACCCATCATCCTTACCTACCCAGAAAACTTATAGCTAAGATGTTTGCCTGCGACTAGTCTCACAGAGGAACCTCTCCATCTCACCTCTTACACGCAGCACACATTCACATGCCTTCTCTCCAGCATCTCTGCTATTTCAGCAGATCTACCTGTGAGAGTGACAACATTAAGTGTTGCAACTCTGAGATGCGATGTCTTCATATTTTTGTTGTTCCTATATATTTGTTGCTGTGCTCATAACTATTTTGGCATTGATACACTGGTTGGATGCCCTTCCTAACACCAGATTATATATATATATATATATATATATATATATATATATATATATATATATATATATATCTGTGTACATGTATATATATATATATATACATGTATATATATATATATATATATATTTTCCCTGCTTGCAAGGATGGGACGGGTCCTCTTCAGTATAGTATCTCTTCATTTGTCACGGTCCTTTGTCATCTCCTCTGTAAGCTTCAGTGATCTGAGGTCAGCTCTCACCACCTCCACCTTTGTCTTCCGTGGTCTTCCTCTACTGTGTCTTTCTTCCACTGGGATTACCTGGCACTTCTTCACCCAGCAGTCTTCATCCCTTCGTATCACATGGCCATACCAATGCAGTCTTCTCTCTTCCACACTACAGTTTATTCCTCTTATACACAGTTTGTTTCTCAATTTGTCCATGCTGCGTCTTTCATGCACAATGACATTGCACACCCATCGGTACATGCTAGCTTCATTTCTCTCCATCCTTCGCATATCACCACGGTTGTTGCCCATGTCTCACTAACATGCAGCATCGCACATCTCACACAAGCATCATACAACCAACCCTTCATTTGCAGGGAGAAACCCTTCATTGTCAACAGAGGAAGCAGCTACCTAAACTTCTTCCATCCTGTCTTTATTCTAGATACTATGACCTCGGAGCATCCTCCTCCCTTGCTAATTTGATCACCCAGATATCGGAAGTTATCAACCACCTCTATAGATCATACCTTCATTTGAAAAATGTGCCTATCATTGACATTCCTACTATCCATTTTCCCCGTATATATACATATCTGTATGTATTAACTAAAAGGTTATTTGTCTCTAAAAATTGTTTGGGGGAGTGTAAGTCTGACAGACTAGAATAGGAGAGTCTCACTGATATAAGTGTCTTCCTACTATGGTTTCAGAAGTGGAAGAAGTGGTGGTCTGCCTGACTTGTACTCTCCTAAATAGAGTTTTTTGGCATAAGTTTAATATATATATAATATATGTATCCCTGTGTATATGTTGACAACCTAATAAATCACTTGTTTCTTGATATGGATATGATAACCATCATCATCATCATCATCATCAACATCATTGTCACCTTCATTTAACAACATCAAGAGTAAAAGGAGGGCTAAAAGGAGTAAATGGACACCAGCTGTATTTGGACAGAGTAAAGAGATTGTGATGTTGACATGACAAAAGACACCCAGCCCACACTGTAATGTGGTCGTGTAGGTGTCCCGACAAAAAGCACCCAGTCTGCACTGTAAAGTGGTCATGTAGGTGTCACAACAAAAAGCATCCAGCCTACACTGTACAGTAGATGTGTAGGTGTCACGACAAAAAGCATCCAGCACACACTGTAAATGTGGTTGGCCTTAGGAAGGGCCAAGCCAGAAACAGTTTTGTGTGAGGAAACCAAGCCAGAAACAGTTTTGTGTGAGCAAGACACGGTCACTGGACCCAACTTGCCTCAAATGGGACAACTCGTCTAAACTATGATAGCATGGAGAAATGGACATTAAACGGTGATGATGATGATGATGATTATATATTACACACACACACACATATATATATATATATATAAATGATCATGTGTTTAGAAATGATAAGTGGAATTGAAATTTATATATGAGTATATCCCATTTGCCAACACCTTTATCTTTTCAATATTCACCTTCATAACTTTTGCCTTCATACATTCCATTTCATTCTCATCATTCTCATTCCATTTACATTTTCTGCTATTAACACCAGATCATTGCATGCAGCAAATCTTATGGTAGACCCTCCTTCACACTTCAGATCAGTACCTCTTTCACAACTGCAAAATGGGCTTAATATTGATGTTGGATGCACTTCAGCTTTCACTTCAAACTCATCACTGTTTCTGTCTTTTGTTTTTACACACTTCTCATACATTCTCATCACTACTCTAACCAATCATTCCTACACTTCCCATTCTTTCAATGCCTACATGTGGAACTCCATTGAAAGCTTTCTCCAGATCAACAAACCCCATTAACAAATTCTTCCTCTTGTCCCTATGCTTCTTCTGTAATTGCTTCACACCAAAAATTGTATTGGTTGTTCCCTTTCTCAGCACAAATCCAAACTGCATTTCATCAAACTTAATTTCTTTTTTTCAATATCTTCTTCTCTAACACCCTTTCCAATACCTTCATTCCATGTTCCAATAGATTAATTGCTCTGTACAAGCCAGTCTAGAGTTATGGTTCCTAAATCATGTGCCATGAGATGTAACTACATGTGCTGCAAAAGACTAAGATTAAGTTTTAAGATGTGAAAAATGTGAACAAACTGAAATTCATTTGAATGTTCATATATAGCTGTGAAAGTGGCAAACAAGTAAAGTTTAGTAATAAGATTTGCGAAAAATAATACAACCTGCCAACTCTGTTAAAAATAAGAGGTAGTTTGTGTGTTCAGTTTATTTTGGCTAATTATGTTAGATGTATTATTCAATTTTGTGTTTTAAATTTCATAAGAATCTATGTTATGCTAATATGTTTGAAGTTAAAACTCATAAGCCATTTATCTATCTGTAGCTTCCTAAGAGGCTACCAGATTACAGAATACATATCACCATCATCATTTAAATTCTGTTATCCTACTAACAAAGGTTGGTTGAGTCATTACAGACCAGGTCAGTACTTAGTTAGGGTCATTTATTGCTCTTTAGTTGGTGGCTGTATCTCTACAAAGTGTACTAGGTGAATTTTATTGTGACACTAGAACTAGGGTAATTGTCATGTCTTTGACACAATTGGGAAGTACTCTCAACCCTTTGTTTACCAGGTGTGATGAGGCTCAAAAGTGTGATGTGGGAAAAGAAGAGGTGAGAAAGAATATCAACAAGTGTGGTGGAATTAGAAAGGAAAGGGAGAGGAGGGGTGGAGGTAATCTTGCATAAAAGGGAGTGTTGTAATGATGTGAACAACTGCTAAAGAGTTATGACTGGTGTGTTAAGATTTAAATGGGGTGGGCATGATCCTGGATAGAGTGGGTGTGGTGGATATTTATATATGTATCATTCTTATCACCATTTTATGTCTATTTTCTATGCTTGCATGGGTTATACAAGTTGTCAATTCTAAATGGAGACAGGTCATATGACTGAGTCTTGCTCATACCTTCCATTTTGGAATGGTTTCTACAGCTGAATGCTCTTCTTAATGCCAAACACTTTACAGTGTGTACCAGTTGCTTTTTATTGTGGCACCAGCACTATCACCTGACAGGTTGGGCTGGATGCTTTTTATCATGGTATTAACATTACCATTTTACAGAGCAGGCTGGATGCAGTTTATCATTGTATTAGCACTACCTCTTTACAGAGCAGGCTGTGTGTTTTTTTTATCATGGCATTAGCACTACCATTTTACAGAGCAGGCTGGATGCATACATTTTCCACACATGGTTCTGTGATACTAAGCTATTTATTTTAAAGTGATTAAATGCTAAACATTTCTAATTTTTAAGTTTATGATCCTTTAGTTTTAACCTCTAAAGTGCCGTAGACGAGATAGCTTGTCCTAAGATGTATGCATTCCAGTGCCACAGACGAAATAACTCGTCCTAACATGTTTGAATTCTTTTCCAAAAGTTCATAACTTCAAAGCTAGATGGGGTTACTAGTTTATTGATGTGACATTTGTCAATCATTCAGATATGTGTTGTTAATAAATGTTTGTTTAAAAAAATAGTTATTTTACTGAAAAAAAAACTGGCAGAGCTGTAGCTGTGCTGTCATCATCATCATCATCATTTAATTTTACATCCGCTTTTTCCCTGCTTGCAAGGGTGGGACGGAAACTGATTTTGGCTTGATTTCTACAGCTGGATGCCCTTCCTAACACCAACCTCATTTACAGTGAGTGCTGGGTGCTTTTTTGCCGTGGCACCTCCACAACCACTTTGCAGTGGAATGATATGGACCCCAGTCCCTATCATCTTATTTCTACAGCTGAGTAAACTGGAGCAATGTGAAATGAAGTGTCTTGCTCAAGGAAACAACACATCACCTGGTCTGAGAATTGAACTCACAACCTTTCGATTGCAAGGCCAATGCTCTAACCACTAAGCCATGTGCCTCCATGTAGCTGTGTAAAATATATGCAGTAGTCAAAAGGTTAATAAAGGTTATATATGATGTTTTAGGTTTATCTAAATATTATTCTAATTCCATCTCTTCATGTAATATATAGTAATATTGATTATGTAATATATTAACCATTTTGATACCCAACTGCATGAAGTACCCCTGATTCTATGGTACTGTGTTGTTTATTTTAATGTGTTTATATTTATCTAAATATTTTCCACCATAGTTTGTTAAGATATGTTCCAAAGACTAGCTTAAGAATGATGAAATTAGTTTATATGGCTAAATTCCTTCAAACTTTTTTCAAAACAAATCTAAAATTATAGGCAATGTATTCCATTAGAAATATCAAATCTCTCTCTCTCTCTCTATATATATATATATATATAAATATCACATGATGTATATGTATGTATATATATATATATATATAAATATCACATGATGTGATATTGTACTATGCTCTGTAAGAGCATCGAGTGCTCAAACGGCCTACCGCTTACGGACGCTTTAAGCATCCCACATCAATTCATCATCATCATCATCATCATTTCATTTTACGTCTGCTTTTCCCTGCTTGCAAGGGTGGGACGGGAACTAATTCTGCCTTGATTTCTACAGCTGGATGCCCTTCCTAACACCAACCTCATTTACAGTGAGTGGTGGGTGCTTTTTTCCCGTGGCACCTCCACGACCACTTTGCAGTGGAATGATATGGACCCCAGTCCCTATCATCTCATTTCTACATCTGAGTAAACTGGAGCAATGTGAAATGAAGTGTCTTGCTCAAGGAAACAACACATCACCTGGTCTGAGATTTGAACTCACAACCTTTTGATTGCAAGGCCAATGCTCTAACCACTAAGCCATGTGCCTCCATTATATATATAAATATATATATATGTGTGTGTGTGTATATATATATATATATATACTAAACAACCATGACCCGTTGGGTCATGTTCACTTAAGAATAATTTTTAAATAATTAAAATATACACAGAAATGTATATATATATATCATCATTTTCATCATCATTTTACGTCTGTTTTTCCCTGCTTGCAAGGGTGGGACTGGAACTGATTCTGGCTTGATTTCTACAGCTGGATGCCCTTCCTAACACCAACCTCATTTACAGTGAGTGCTGGGTGCTTTTTTTGCCGTGGCACCTCCACGACCACTTTGCAGTGGAATGATATGAACCCCAGTCCCTCTCATCTCATTTCTACAGCTGAGTAAACTGGAGCAATGTGAAATAAAGTGTCTTGCTCAAGGAAACAACACATCACCTGGTCTGAGAATTGAACTCACAACCTTTCGATTGCAAGGCCAATGCTCTAACCACTAAGCCATGTACCTATATATATATACACACATTAAACAATAAATATCTATGGTACTTCAGTTTTTGAATTAGAAGCCTGGTTGTAAGAAGTGTGAATTGTAAGAACTTATCATATCAAAATTATCTTTGTACTCAGAAAAACATAAGAGATTCTCATTATATATTTCAGAGATTATTGTCTCCTCATTAGAAAATAACTATAAATTGTCTACAGAGGAACCATTCTATAGCATCACTATATATGCCAAGCAGAATATAGAATATATTTGAAATAATCAGTCAAATTTTTATGATGTACATTTGTTTGGCAATGCAGTTAATTAAATAATGAATATTTGTGCTAAAACACTTTATATTAAACGATTTAAGGTAACAGAAATAAAAAAAAAATTACACTTGCACCAGTTTCATAAGCTAAGAATCTAAGAGCCACAGAGAGAAGATAATTAATTATTCGATCATTAACAGCATGATATCCAATTTGAATGTTCTTTCGTCATATGTTCATTGCACCATAATGTTTTATTCTTGGTGCACCATCAAACAATCATAAATCACATGACTATAAAATGATATTAAAAAAATTATTCTATGGAAAATTATTTCAATAAAAAGCTATGTCGATAAAAAGTCAGTAAATAGAAAGTAATTTCAATGAAAAGTTTTCTAAAAAAATCAGTAAAAATCATGGTATCATGGTATCAATTATAATTATGAGCATGTGTGTGTGTGTGTATATATATACATATATATAATGTATGTGTATACGTGTGAGTGTGTGGATTTATGTGTGTATATATATATATATATATATATATATATATATATAAACGCTTGTATATGTATAATAAAGCCAAAACAATGCAGGCATGGAATAGAATAAAGAATGCAAATGCAAAAGATATTGTTGACAATTAGTCTTTTACCTTAGATTTATTTAAATGTCCTTAATTTTTGAGATAATATCTCTTCTTCGGAGGGAAGTAAAGCGGTTAAACCAGTGTTCTAAATAGCTTGCCAAGTCATGCTGACAGGAAATGGTATAGAGTATCTGTTCTATCTCTAATGTCAAAGAGTTAGGTTAGGTGGATAAAGAGTAGTCTCCCTTTAAAAGGTTTTTTTTTTTTTTTGTACATGTCTGTTTAAGTGTGTGGGAGAAAGCATGAAGGTGTAAGTATGTGAGTGTGTGTGTGTGAGTGTGATAACATATGTCTATACGTAAATGTGGGGGATAGATGTTATCTCGTGTTAGAACTGGTCTTTGTGTGTGTATGTGTGTGTGTGAGAGAGAATAAATGGAGGTGTAAGCGCGCGTGTGTGTGTGTGTACGTGTGTGTGTGTGTGTGGGGTAAATATGGGGCTAGATGCTCTATCAAGTTATAAATTGGGTGTTGAGTTCTAGTCTATTATTGATTGGTGGTTGTGTTTTGTCTATAATTAGTGCTTCCTTAATTCTAAGATTGCCGAGGTTTCTTTCCTTAGTTTCTATCCTAACTGTTATGGTTTTGTCGGTGTTTTTGCATTTAACTAGGTGTTTCTTAAATGAGGAAGCGTTAGTATTGAGGTGTTCTTTTATTCTTATGTGGAGTGGTCTGGTGGTGCTACCTACGTAGAAGTTGCTGCATTTGTCACACTCTAGTCTGTATACGACGTAAGCCTGATGGCATAGGTCTGTGTCGTTGATGGGGCAGTTGGCTAGCCTGCAGCAGTTGTCATGTCTGGTGGAGTGTCTTTTGGTTAGCTGTCCGCGTAGAGAAGGACCTGAGTGGGCCAGTTGGATATCTAGTCCCTCTCGCCTGATAGCTCTGCGAATGGCTGTTGTTGTTTCGTCACTGAAGTGTGGGAGCTTCAGGAAGCAAGTGTTAGTGCCTCGGGTGTTGTGTCCTCTGTTCTTTCTGGCACGGTTTGTGGTGGATGTCGTGTATCCGTTCAGTTTGAGTACTTCCAGGAAATGTGTGGTGTGTGTGTCTCGGTCTCTAGCCTCGGTGCATTTGTTCCGGATACGTGTAGTTCGTTCCTTATGTATCCGAATTTAGCGCCGGCTGGGAGGGCCGATCTGAAATGTACGAACAGGTCCCTGCTGGCGGCTTTTTTTTTATAGAAGCAGGTGTGGATGTTGCCTTCCTCTGTTACCCTGAGTTGGAAGTCCAGTAGGGATAGGGATCCGCGGTCATCGGGGTGTTCCATGCTGAACTTTATGCTGGCGTCCATGCTGGAGAATGTTGTGTATATTTTATCTGCCTCCTCACGGGATGATGTAAGGATGAGTATGTCATCTACATATCGGGTGAAGAAGGTATGGGAATGGCAGGTGTTGAGGGCTCGGCATTCTAGCTGGTTCATATAGATGATGGCCAGCAGGCCCGATAGGCTGGATCCCATGGGTAATCCTGTTGTCTGTCTGTATGTGTGGTGGTGTACGTGTTGTCTACTGTGAAGGACAAAAGCTGGTGTATGTCCGTCGGATGGAGGCCGTAGCAGTGGATGTCCTCTGCGACCACGCAGTCCGTCAATAAATCGACAGCTGGATGAGCGGGGACTGTAGTGTAGAGACAACGTCGAGGATAAAGGCGTATCTATTTAGTTTAAGTTGTTCTGGCTGGAGTTGGTGTAGTCTATGTATGACTTCGTCGGAGCTACTGACATGCCCCGGAAAGGTGGAGAGTAGAGGCTTGAGGACCTGGGAGAGGAGCCAGGAAATTTTGTATAGGGGTCCTTCTATGCTCGAGACGATGGGTCTTATTTGCGTCTTAGTACTATTCTTGTGGGTCTTGATGAGGTGGGAGAAAGTGGGCAGTCTGCTATTTCTAGTGGTGTAGTTGAGCTTAACTTTATTTGGGAGTTGTCTTATCCTACAGATATCGAACCAGATGAAGTTGGTCTGTTTTTCGATCTGGGCTGCAGTCATGTCCGGGATTTCTGTATATAATTCATTGTCGCTTAGGTGTTCAAAGGCTAGGTTGTTGTATGTGGCTTGAGAGATGACGCAAAACTCTTTACCTTTGTCGGATGGTAAGTATATAAGTTCCCTATTCCGTAGGTTCTTCATGGCGAGTTGTTGTGTCCTGGAGAGGTTTGGAGCTATCTTCTTCTGTTTCCATAAGATGTTAAATACGGAATGTTTTAGCCTCGAGAGATTTTCTTCAAGCTCGCGGTTGGCAGGCGGTGGACAGAGTGGGCGATCCAGTTGGTATATCTGGAATCTGGGT
Source organism: Eledone cirrhosa (assembly GCA_964016885.1). NCBI lineage: Eukaryota > Metazoa > Mollusca > Cephalopoda > Octopoda > Eledonidae > Eledone > Eledone cirrhosa. The sequence continues at coordinate 53,891,574 of OZ024745.1, forward strand.
TTGTTAGATTCCGTGGTGTTGTTGCGGAGAGTCGATATCCATTTTAGTTGGTAGGCAGCCCGACAGAAATTCGTTTCTATGTCGAGCCATAATTTGTCGTCCAGTCTCTGTTTCAATATGAACTTGGGACCCACGCTGAGGAGGTCTAATTCCTCTCGGGAGAGGGATCCTGTCAAGTCTGTGACGAGGTGTTTTGCGTCAGGTGTGTTGTTGGTCGGGGCGCCGCTAGGTTCGGTGTTGGTGCCGTCTTGTTCGCCTCTGTTGGTGCTTAGAGTTGGGATGTTGTTAAGACGGTTAGTCGTGCTGAGTTTGAGAAATTTTTGCGTTAGGCGTAATTTCTCGTAGTCTCGGCGATGGTGGTATGACCTGTCTATAGCGGCGGAGATGACTCTGGACAGAGGTTCTGGGGTTTCAGCGAGTTGTGGTACAATGCTGGAAATAGTCCGTATGTGTTGTAGCGTGCGGTGTAGGTGTTGTATGAGTTTTCTTAGGCAGAATTTTTGTATGTAACTAAGTGATCGTTTGAGGCCTGGTGATTTGAAGCATGTTAGTAGGTGCAAGTTTTTGATAGTTTTGTGGATTATGTTGTTATTCAGGCATCGTTTTAGGAAGTTTATTTTGCAGCCGGCTTCGGCGCACTTTTCAGATAGCTGGAAGAGTTTCTTTACAGTTGTGAACTGGGCCTGGCTCAGGCGTAAGGAAAGGAGGAAGTTATAGTTCACTTGAAGCATTGTGTAATGAGGTATAAACGTTTGTATATGTATAATAAAGCCAAAACAATGCAGGTATGGACATAGAATAAAGAATGCAAATGCAAAAGATATTGTTGACAATTAGTCTTTTACCTTAGATTTATTTAAATGTCCTTAATTTTCGATATATATATATATATATATGTATATATATATATATATATATATATATATATATATATATATATATATATATATATATATATATATATATATATGTATAGGAAAAAGTATGACTGGACTCATATACATATACATATACATATATATGAGTCCAGAAATAGCCGTCGAAACGGCTTGAGCTCTGCCGTCGGGGTCATACTTTTTCCTATACATATATATATATATACATATATATACATATATATATACATATATACATATATATATATATATATATATATATATATATATATATATATATATATATATATATATATATATATATATATATATATATATATGGGATAACACGTTATCCTTATAGGTAATCCAGTTAGAGGTTGTGAGTACTCTGTGTCGTGGATAGTTTGACATCTATTAGCTGTCAAACGGCCAACTGGTCACTCGATCATAAATCTCTGAACCTTTCTTTCACCCTCTCCTCCCTCCCTGAAACAGCATCAACCCCATTAAGATAGAACAATCAGCAACACATTTACAACAAGCGTCTATCAAACGTCCCGTAATGTCATCCCTAGCCCATAAATCTTACACACGTATCCACAAATTAATCTCTAATTTATTGTTTTTTCTTTTATCTGCTACCACATCAGACCCTCTACACGTATCTATGTACATCTCGAATCTGGTTTCCCATGTTAGTACTAAACCCACCAACGAATCCTTATAAGAACACTTACTCAAAAACTACTACTAACATACTATGTACTTATATGCTCTCACTTATTTATTTCTCTATATTTTCCATTCTCTCATTTCCTTATTTTTTAATGTACCCTATCTTATCTTTTTACTTTTACATCTGTAACTTCTCTACCTATTTACCATATTATTGATGTTATTGTTTTGATTATACGCTATTTTTCTTGCCTCGAGTGAATTATTTTCATATTATTTTCATACTCTGATGTGTTGACCAGAGGTAAATAATGTATTGGAGATCGAGTGGCGCAACCTCAAGCGATTAGCGAACTCTAGACTCACCTGATCAACGAAACAATTGTCAGTACTTTCAATAAAGTCCTTATTGTACAGCCAGCCATGTTACTCTTCATTCTTTAACTATATATATATATATATATTTATTTATATCTATAATGTATGTATATATGTGTGAGTGTGTGTATTTACGTGTATATATATATATATATTACCCACTCTACTACCCTAAGTATTGAGTACTTTGGTGCGTTATGGTCCACCTGGTCCCTTACCACATTTACTTCGTTATATATATATATATATATATATATATATATAAGTCACGGGATCAATCAAGGGGTGGGGGACC
>OZ024745.1:53903799-53921299 GCA_964016885.1 Eledone cirrhosa
TAATATAATCATGGATCCTGATTAGAAACTAATTTTTCTGTTATGAAATATTCTGGCTGGTGTTCTGAGATAGTAGTGCTCCTCCAGCTGATAATTGTATAATAATGGTAAAGAAAATAAGGACTGAAGGCTGAGTGACAGTCTCCAAGTACATATTTTACATTCATAAGTTGTGTGTATAAATTCATAGATTGAAATGAATTTCCATTATTATAATTCAGTTCTTCAAATATTATGTTATAATCAGGTCATAATTTGTTCTCAGACACACAAATGAAATTATGTATATTTTGAATAATACTTATTCCAGAATAGTAGACTCAGCATATTCTATGGCAGAGTATTGGATAACATACTTTGCCACATATAGTTATGACCCTTTAAGTTCTGTATTCAAATCCCACCAAGGTTAGCTTTACTTTTTATCCTTGTGGGGTCAATCAAATAAAGTACCAGTAATGCACTGGGGTCAATCTAATCGACTTTCTCCTTCCTTTAAATTTCTGACCATGTACCAAAAGTAGGAACAATTCTTATTATGAGGAACCTCTCTCCACATATTGTGTTCCTTTGTGATCTTCTCTGTGAGGTTCAGTGTGTTGAGATTCACACACACCACTTCTGCTCAGGTTTTCCTTAGTTTCCTTTATATGTAGCTTCTAGCACATCTTTACCCAATGATCATCATCCATGCATACTACATGGCCATACCAGTGAGATTTTCTTTCTTGCACACTACATTTGATTCCTATTGTACCAAGTTTCTCTCTCAGTCTATCCATGCTTTGCTGCAAGTGCACATCCATCACACATCCATCAAAGCCTTCTCACTTCATTTGCCTTTAGCCTTCATGTATCCTCTGCATTTACTGTCCACGTTTCACTTCCATGCAACATATATATATATATATATATATATATATATATATATATATATATATATATATATATATATTTATATATATAAATTAGAATTGAGTTTGAAGTCTTATAACATGAATCATAACATGGCATTTCAGTTGGTAAACATTAGTATATTATATGCAAATATACAAGTTATAGGTGTTTTATAAAACCCCTAAAATACCCTTCATGAATAAAAAACATATATTTCAATACATAAGCATCTACCCATCTAGTCATAGAGGGTACACCATCAACAGTTTCTTTCACAGTGCCAGGCTTCAGTTATTCAGTTATACCCAGAAACTGTGCTGAGTTTCCATGAAGTATAAGTAAACACTGTTAAATATCAATGGCTCTGCATCGTTACTTGGTCAAATTTAAAAAAAAAAAAAAAAAAATCCAATAATTGGTTATTTAATACAATTTATCCACTTTTGGCAAATACATAAAATTTACTTTTGAAAAATGCAAATAAACTAAGCAAACAATATTCAGAATTCAATAACCAAAATAAAAATAAAAATGTTAAAATCATAAAAAAATAACTTTATTTCAAAGCCATGCAAAAGTTAAAAGCAAACAATATTTTTCTTAAAATCAAAGTCTGAAGTATTTCATAAATCTTTGTATAGGTATACACATACAAACTCATAAATATACATATAAACAACATTCATAGAAACACTCATACATACACATAAACTCACACGAATTTACATACATATGAATGTATGTGTATTTATTTGTATATAATCTCATATTTCTAAGCATATGTAATTGGAAGCATGTAATTATGTATGTACATATATATTAATGTAGATATATTCATAAATATTCATAGATGAAAAAGAAAAAAAACAGGCATACAATCACACATGTATTGATACACAAATGTATACACACACACACAAGTATGCAGACAAACGCACACACATGTAAACACAAATATTGTAGATCAAATGATCAAGAAGACCCGCACTTCAGTAAAGAGCTCATTACATTTTAAACACAGATGGAATCTTAAATTAATATATTAGGATTTCTCATATTGGATACTTTTCTTATCCCTGGATTCTGGGATAAAATCAGCCTTCCTCCTGGGATCTTGGGTAATCGCAGATGTAATAAATTATGTCAATAATTTCAAATGTATAATATTATTTTCTTTATGGCCGTAAACAAATGATTAAAACTAGTAACGGAATAAAAGAAACCACATGTGACACACATTATTGGTGAATTGGCAGTATCGGTAGAGGGTCGGACGCCATGCTTTGACGCATAGAGTTACGGCCCTTGCCATTCTGAGTTCAAATCCCGCCGAGGTTAACTTTGCCTTTCATCCTTACGGGGTTGATAAAATAAAGTACCAGTAATGTACTGGATAATTGCTGGCCTTGTGCCAATAGTAGAAACAATTATTATAATTAAATGGATATACGTCGGTTTCGACGACGTGAATTTCAGTTGATTGATCAATTTAACTGTCTCCACATTCGATCATAATGTGATTGGTTGAGAACTCTACTGACACTTTTACACAAAAGGTTGTTCTCAGGGTCAATCAGTGTGACACAATATGTGACAGTGCTCGACCTTTCAATTATAAATACAATCCATTCGACAGCTTTTCTCATAATTTTCTTTGTCAAGTTTCAGTCAAATTATTGATATAATCCATTTGACAGTTCTCCCCATTATTTTCTTATGCCCAATTTCAGTCTAAATATTTCGGTCAATTCGAGGCTATGACAAAAAAATACTTGCCCAAGATGTCACACAATGGGATCGAACCTGCGACCTCATGATTGTGAAACAAACTTCCTCATCACTCGACCATTCTTGTGTCTACATCAGAGGTTCTCAAACTTTTTGCCCCCCCCCCCCCCTCACGGCTACGTAATACCCCCAGCGCTCCCACCCCTATTTCCAGAGAGTTCTATCTACACGCAAATTGTAAATAATATTTGATAAATAAAATCGCTAATTCATGTATAATAAATAATATAATATATATTATGTATAAATAAATATCATATATTTTCTATTTTACTATATTTATATGTAATATGAATCATTTGGTATTTAATAAATTATGATATCATCTCTATCACCCCCTTAAGTCCCAGCGTCCCCTGGACCTTCTCAACACCCCCGGGAGGGTAGAAGTGTCCATTTTGAGAACCTCTAATCTACAATATAATGCCCATTGTCACTGACCAATGAAGGAGCTTCTACGCAGTCACTAGACCAGCTAGGAAAACAAACAACCAACATTCTCACCGCCCTTTTTTAATAAAACGGGATGATCACGGTTGTAATGTCTGTAATGAGTCTATACAATCAAGACAGACATTAGACAAAACAGCAACAACACTATTTGACAGAACTGTGCAAATAAAATAAATGTGTTCAGAGAGATTAACACCCTCACCACTACCTCCCTCCCTCACCATCATTATCATCACCATCATCATCATCATCATGGTTACCAAATTAATGACCATATAAGTAGAGAGACGGTGCAACGGTAGAACTGGGAAGACAAAATAACTTCTCTACAGCAACGTCATTCTACTGTTTAGTGGTGTCTACTCTGTGATCAGGATTTATTACACTTTGGTGGATAGTAATGGTGCTTGCGGTGATGGTGCTTATAGTCGCCGTCGTCGTGTTAGTGGTGTTAATGGTGGTGGTGGTGGATGGTGACCGACTGTATGGTGGTAGTCGTGGGTGGTTGGCGGTGATGGTGGTGGTGATGGATGGTGGCCGACACGGTGTGGCGATAGTGGTGGCGGGTGGTGATGGTGCTTATAGTCGCCGTCGTCGTGTTAGTGGTGTTAATGGTGGTGGTGGTGGATGGTGACCGACTGTATGGTGGTCGTCGTGGGTGGTTGGCGGTGATGGTTGGCGGTGATGGTGGTGGTGATGGATGGTGGCCGACACGGTGTGGCGATAGTGGTGGCGGGTGGTGATGGTGCTTATAGTCGCCGTCGTGTTAATGGTGGTGGTGGTGATGGTGGTGGTGATGGTAGTGCTGGTGGTGATGGTGGTGGTGGTGGTGGTGATGGTGGTAGCTGGTGACCGACTGTGTGGTGGGTGATTGGTGGTGATGGTGGTGGTGATGGTAGTGTTGGTGATAGTGGTGGTGGTGGTGATGGTGGTGGTGGCTGGTGACCGACTGTGTGGTGGGTGATTGGTGGTGATGGTGGTGGTGATTGGTAGTGTTGGTGGTGATGGTGGTGGTGGTGGTGGTGGTGATGGTGGCTGGTGACCGACTGTGTGGTGGGTGATTGGTGGTGATGGTGGTGGTGATGGTAGTGTTGGTGGTGGTGATGGTAGTGTTGGTGGTGGTGGTGGTGGTGGTCGTGACCGACTGTGTGGTGGGTGATTGGTGGTGATGGTGGTGGTGATGGTAGTGTTGGTGGTGGTGATGGTAGTGTTGGTGGTGATGGTGGTGGTGGTGGCTGGTGACCGACTGTGTGGTGGTGGCTGGTGACCGACTGTGTGGTGGGTGATTGGTGGTGATGGTGGTGGTGGTGGTGGTGACCGACTGTGTGGTGGGTGATTGGTGGTGATGGTGGTGGTGGTGGTGGTGACCGACTGTGTGGTGGGTGATTGGTGGTGATGGTGGTGGTGGTGGTGGTGACCGACTGTGTGGTGGGTGATTGGTGGTGATGGTGGTGGTGGTGGTGGTGACCGACTGTGTGGTGGGTGATTGGTGGTGATGGTGGTGGTGGTGGTGGTGACCGACTGTGTGGTGGGTGATTGGTGGTGATGGTGGTGGTGGTGGTGGTGACCGACTGTGTGGTGGGTGATTGGTGGTGATGGTGGTGGTGGTGGTGGTGACCGACTGTGTGGTGGGTGATTGGTGGTGATGGTGGTGGTGGTGGTGGTGGCTGGTGACCGACTGTGTGGTGGGTGATTGGTGGTGATGGTGGTGGTGGTGGCTGGTGGTGGTGGTGGTGGTGGTGACCGACTGTCTGGTGGGTGATTGGTGGTGATGGTGGTGGTGGTGGCTGGTGGCCGACACAGTGTGGTGGTGGAGGAGGTGGTGGTGGGTAGTGATGGAACTATCGTGGATGGCGCTTATAGTCACCGTCGTGTTAGTGGTGGTCGTTGTGGTGGTAGTGGTGGTGGTGCTGGTGGTTAGTGATGATGGTGGTGATGGTGGTGGTGGTGGTTGGTTGTGATGATGGTGGTGGTGGTGGTTGGTGGTGGTGGTGGCTGGTGATCAACACTGTGTGGTGATGGTGGTAGTGCTGGTGGTGGGTGGTGATGGAGGTTGGTGTCCGACACTGTGTGGTGATGGTTGTGATGATGATGATGGTGGTAGTGGGTGGTGGTGGAGGTTGGTGTCCGACTCTGTGTGGTGATGGTGGTGGTGGGTGGTGGTGGTGGTGGTGGTAGTGGGTGGTGGTGGTGGTAGGTGTCCGACTCTGTGTGGTGATGGTGGTGGTGGGTGGTGGTGGTGGTGGTGGTAGTGGGTGGTGGTGGTGGTAGGTGTCCGACTCTGTGTGGTGATGGTGGTGGTGGGTGGTGGTGGTGGTGGTGGTAGTGGGTGGTGGTGGCGGTAGGTGGCCAACTCTGTGTGGTGATGGTGGTGGTGATGGGTGGGTGGTGGTGGTAGGTGACCGACTCTGTGTGGTGATGGTGGTGGTGATGGTGGTGGGTGGGTGGTGGTGGTAGATGGTGGTGGTGGCGGTAGGTGACCAACTCTGTGTGGTGATGGTGGTGGTGGTGGGTGGGTGGTGGTGGTAGGTGACCGACTCTGTGTGGTGATGGTGGTGGTGGTGGGTGGGTGGTGGCGGTAGGTGACCAACTCTGTGTGGTGATGGTGGTGGTAGGTGACCGACTCTGTGTGGTGATGGTGGTGGTGGTGGGTGGGTGGTGGTGGTGGTGGGTGGGTGGTGGCGGTAGGTGACCAACTCTGTGTGGTGATGGTGGTGGTAGGTGACCGACTCTGTGTGGTGATGGTGGTGGTGGTGGGTGGGTGGTGGTGGGTGGGTGGTGGTGGTAGGTGACCGACTCTGTGTGGTGGTGGTGCTAGTTGCGTCTTGGTAATTGTCACTCTGTGATCTCCGTCATCACGGTGGTGAGGAGGTGGTGTGGATACGAGGATGGTCTTGTTGGGTTGTATAACGATGATGATGTTCATGGTGATGTTTGTTGTGTTTTCGATGGTGGCGTGGAAGCGGTGATGGAGATGATGATTGTGATAACAACGATGACGGTGATGATGATAAATATTGTGGAGTTGATGGTAGTAACATTGGCTTGGTGGTGGTGGTGGTAGTAGTAGTAGTAGTAGTAGTAATAGTGGCAGTGATGGAGGTTGTAGTAGTGATGGTAGCAGTAGTGGTAGTGGTGATAACGATGATGACGATGACAATTATAATGATGCAAACGATAAATATTGTGGAGATGATGTGAGAAACACTGGCTTGGCAATATTGATCATGATGATGGGGAATTAATGATGGTAACGATTATGCTGATATTGATGTTAATGTATTGATGATGATGATGTCACCCTAATGGTGTCAAGAATACCAGAATCGAATGGTCCGCGTTTGGTTGCATTGGATAGGACCCTAAGCTTTCAACTCGATACCTGGAGAGGGGCATGTCAATGCCGGTCAGATTCGGCACTACATTAAGGTCTCTGTAAATCCGCTCGGAATTTGTTTCACTCCAGATCTGGGTGACTAATCCTACGAAGAAATTGACTGAGAGGAAGCTATCCTCAACCCTTTCGTTACCATATTTCTAATGAAAGGCATTACTTGTGATTTTCAAATAATTTGAAAATAATCAAGAATTTAGAGGGATTTAGCAATATAGCGATCTTGCTCATTACTAAACTGGTGTTTAGAACATAGCATTATAAAACTATAATTGCTTCTACTTTTGGCACAAGGCCAGCAATTATTCCAGTATATTACTGGTACTTTATTTAATCGACCCTGTAAGGATGAAAGGCAAAGTTAGAACCGTAACTCTATGCTGCAAAGCATGGCGTCCGGCTCTCTACCGATACTGCCAATCCACCGCCCTTATAACATAAACCTTACATTATAAAATTATAATTGTTTCTACTTTTGGCACAAGGCTAGCAATTATCCCAGTGTATTACTGGTACTTTATTTAATAGACCCTGTAAGGATGAAAGGCAAAGTTAACCTCGGTGGGATTTGAACTCAGACCATAAAGAGCCGTAACTCTATGCTGCAAAGCATGGCGTCCGGCTCTCTACCGATACTGCCAATCCACCGCCCTTATAACATAAACCTTACATTATGAAATTATAATTGTTTCTACTTTTGGCACAAGGCCAGCAATTATCCCAGTGTATTACTGGTACTTTATTTTATCGACCCCGTAAGGATGAAAGGCAAAGTTAACCTCGGCGAGAATACATGTAGAAAGTGGACAGCGAATTAGCCAAGTTATTTGAACGTCGGATACATTATAATGTAAGGTTTTTAGATAAATATAAACATTTTAGAAGAAACTATTTTATATCATAGGATTATGGCCGGTATCAGCGGGCGGTTTGGTATCAATGGCGGTATCAAAAGGGTGGAGCTGTGGTGGAGAACCCCTACATAATTTTAATGGTATCTCACTACCTGAATGATGTGATTTGTTGAATAAAATATTTGACTTGACTGGAACTCTTTAGTTTCTTGCAGAAAGACAAGTTTCTTCTGGTCAGAAGATTCATCAGTGACCAATTCACACTCAAAGGTATTTGGGGCTACCATTGTTGACCTTGTGCAAGAATACGCCAACATCTGCACAGATTCCTGGGCAGTGATCAGATATGGATATAGTTTGCCACACGAGCTGTACCGAAGTTTATTTCTTTTGTCAGTCTTGAAGACTGAGAATGGAGCTTTGGCGCCTGGCGTGAAGTGTGACACTCACAGATATCTATCAGTTGAGTAATGCCGTTTATTACAAGATAATGAATAACTTCAAAATGTCAATGACCTTAATTGTTCTTGAAGTAGAGTTAAATATATAATCGCAAGGTAGAGCCACCAGATGATCTAATCCATCATTCAGGGAAAACGACAAGTCCTCCATAAGTTCGTTCAATATCTTTTCGTAGCTGATCTGTCGAACGACTAGTTTTGGAAAATAAAGACGATTCAGATAAGAATGAATCTTGTCTATAAAACCAATTCTTGAAAGTAACAGATACGTTTCGATCGTTTATACACAAACGTTCTACCCCAAGCATCGAGTATTCTGTTGAGTAATGGTCTAACTACTTTTAAACTGGTTCTATCATGATACACACACACACACACACACATATATATATATATATATATATATATACGGTATATCTATATACGGTATATCTATATACGGTATATTATATATATATTATATATATAATTTTATAGGATATACGAGTTGTGGATTTTACATTTTATATGAATTGGGATCCATTTTCAGTGTACACACACACTTATATATATATATATATATACATATATGTATGTATATATGTATGCGTATATATATCTAAATATAGTTCTCGGAAACAACAAACAGAGGTAGAAAGAGTCTTATTAGTTTCACACTATATATGTATATATATATATATATATATATATATATATATATATATATATATATATATATATATATATATACACACACACATATATATGTATGTGTACTTACGTATACATATTTATGCATAGATACATATTCATAATATTTATATATGCATATTAATTATACATATATATATAGATAGATAGATAGATAAATAGATAGATAGATAGCTATATAGATAGATAAAAATATATATTTGTGTGTGTTCATGGCTTGTATATATATATATATATATATATATATATATATATATATATATGTGTGTGTGTGTGTGTCTGCTTGTATATATATGTAAATATGTGTATTTGTGTATGCATATATACATATATTTAATTTTCATTTATTTCTGGTTTTTTTGCTTGTTCTTTTTTAATCAAAATATGGCAAGGAAGTTTTTCACCTTCAATAAAAGCTGTTACGAAAAGTCAAATGTCGAATATTCTTGATATCTATCTTGTATCATCTGTATAGCTCATAAATAATAGTGTTAGAACTGAAAATTATGGAAATATAGTAAATAACGGTTGAAAAATAAATACATAATAAGTTTTTTCTTCTTTTGTAGAATATATTTGTGGAATGTGTATTTATTGTCAGACATTATCACGCAACAAATTTTGTTTATGAGCCTCTGGGTGATCTATATGTAGTCCTTCGACCTGCTAAAAATACCTACCAAATCTTGAGAATTTTGAATCAACGAAGGGATCTTTACATGGTCATTCCCTCTTCTAGAAATAGGGTCTAAATCTCCTTCGAATTCTATGCCATTACTCCGTCTTATGTTGGATAATATAGCCTTAGGTTCTTTCCGCAAAGAAAAAAGACAGGATTGTCACGCAACTGGAATGCCATTTATCATTGATCTGCTTGATCAGAGTTGATCTAAGGCTAAAGAACCAGATGTTGCTAAATATCACTCAAATCATACCCTATATTTAAAAATTGAGTGCCACATCATATAGATAGAGTCTTTCAGAAGAATTATATGAAGGTCACGGTCGGAATGCATTTGATCACAGATTTGCTGGATCAGAGACAAAACAACAACAGAAAATATTGTTATGGGATGTGTTATACATTTCTTTTTCATCTAATGTACATTCTTGCACGTTAAGGCAACGAATTAGCAGAGTTGCTAGGGCAGTGGTAGAATGTCTTGCAGTATTTTTGTTCCCACTCTCCGAGTACTATATCTTCTTATTTATTTCTTTCTTTTTTCTTACTTACTTACTTTCTATCTATCCATCTATCTATCTATCTATCTATCTATCTATCTATCTACCTACTTATTTTGGTTAAAAAAAGGGTTCTTCCACCCCTTTATCTACACAGTTATTCAAACTGTTAGAAATATCAGCAAAATGTCCATCGTACCACACACTACTGCAACACATTTTTGTTGAAATCATCTGCGTTAGTTTTGTGAATAGTGAAATTTATCCAGCATGGCCTTACTCAGAATAGGCAGTGTGAATGCAAGTGGCCTTAATTCGCATTGGAAGCAAGGACATCTGTTTAACAACCTTTACCTACAATTTCCAAATGAGGTTTTAATGTATGTAGTTGACGACGGAAAGTTTAGCCAGGCTGTTGCAGGCGATTCTTGAAGGAATTCTCTGTAAGATTTATACAACTTGTTGGTTTAATGCTTTTCCTGACATCAACCACGAATACATGCTTTTCCCTAAGCATTTGCTCTGTAGGAATTAAAATTCTGCATGTCGGTAATTTTTGTTCTATGCTTGGTTGATTTAATCTAATACAACGTTATACATATTTTTCGTGCAACTGTAACTCACCTTAATACTGATTTTATTGAATAGCTTAGGAAATTTATGATCGTTGGGAAATATTTTAAATAACCAGTTTTTGCACTAATGTCGCATAGTGGTTTATACGGTATAACATTTCTTTTTCGATTGTTTTTAAGGTAACAGCTAGAAGGTGATGGTAAGTACATTATTCTGCGTTGACATCGACTTTATTTTATTGACTCATTTTAATATTCTGGAACTCTGTTGAAGGTGGATTCCTCCGAAGATAATGTAATAATCCTTTTGTTGATGTTGATTGGAATAAGCACGAGCAAAAGGTATACATCCATTATCTTCTGATTAAGTACACTACAGTAAGTCACTAAAACGTAGCCGAAACCAAGAAAACATAAAGTATATATATATATGGTTGATAAATAAAACAAAACAAACACAAGGAGGCAAAAATACAAAGTAGAGGACGATTCGACGTTTTGGACGGATGTCTTTCGTTAAGAATGCTCGGATATGGAGAGAACAGGTAGGTACATGAAATTTGTTTGTGAAAGTTAGAAAAAGATTGATTGGTTAGGAGTGGCAGGCGAGTGGTCCAGCATTCGGGAGTGGGGACCGGAGTGGAGGGTCCAGGTGTGTCATAGATGTGGTTGTGTGTGTGCCGAAGGGATGAAATTGGTGTGTGCATTATTGCTTCAGTGTGTGTGTATGAACAGGTGGGTGTCTCAGAGTCTTATATTGTTGGTGTGAGCATACTGGTGTGTGTGTATGTCTGTTAGTTCTTTGTTTTTTGAGCATGTGTGTGCACGTGAGTGTGTGTGTGTGTATTTTAACTTGTGTGTAGGATGAGTGAATGTATGTGTGTTTCCACGCGCGTTTGTCTATGTGACTATTTTCTATTGTTTCTATGTATGTGAGTGTGTATGTTTGTGTGTGTGTATATTTTTTCTTGTGTGTGTATGTGTCTCCATGGGTGTGTTGGTGACTTTGTACTATCTGTAGAGGGATTATTTTGTGTGGCTGTGTGTGTGTATGTTTATGTATGGGTTTGCCTATGCTACGAACTAGCGTAAGTATGTTCCTGCATATTATATATCCATTAACGCGAAAACTAATTATTACCGCGGCCTCTGAACTAATTTCGCTTCACTTCCTACTTTTCACACTTCTCTCTTTGTATATTTATTTAACCACCAATGAATATTCTTCTAATAATTACTAGAAATAATAATAGTATTATTAATAATAATGATATACTGCCTTTTACCTCAATTTAAAAACCCAATTCTTCACAGCTTTGTACGTAAAACTTGCTTCAAATACCTTCTTCGTTATATGCTTGCTAATGTTCAACATTTGATACTGTGTGTGTGTGTTCTTAGAATTTGTATTTGTTTAAACTTTATCCCTTTTTGTAATTCCCGATGATATGCGAATGTTATATGTATTATGTTTTGTATAAATAATTGCTAATTAACTGTTTCTGATTAACTTATTGTTTACACATGCATGTACCATTATCACCTGTATAGAAATTTACGTAGAAATTAAAAAAAAAGGATTTAACTTGTTAACCTTGGTTTTTCTTCATTATATACACGGTGCAGCATAAATACTGTTACAAAATAAAATGTTTATAACCTCTTAAATATTTATTGGATCTAGCTACAATTGTGGCACGAAGTAATTAATGGCTTCTTATGTAGGCCCAAGACCATCAATTTCGGGGGAGGGGAAGGTCAATTAAATCGACCCCAGTGCGTGACTGGTACTTTATTTTATCGACCCCGTAAGGATGAAAGGTAAAGTTAACCTCGGCGGGATTTGAACTCAGATCACAAAGGGCCGTAACTCTATGCTGCAAAGCATGGCGTCCAACCCTCTACCGATACTGCCAATCTACCGCCCTATTGGCACGAGGAGATGAAGGGGGCCCACCTACATATAGAATGCTATCATTTAATTTTGATTTTGAAAGTAGGTTTATAATATTAATTTTCATTATACTTTTGTAGCTGTCTCGGTGGCCTTGTTGGAGGAATCATAGACGGTAGTGATCCTGGTCTGAAGTTCGATCCTGGTCAGGAGTAGGGTTCCCGGTAAACCTTTTCAGTCTTTTTTCTATGGGATGTAAAATAAAGACTAAAAGTCATTACATGTACCGCTTTGCCAGGATTGAACCCAAGACCAGGATTTCTACAGACACAGAGTGGTTTTGACATGTGAAAATATCAAATCAACCAATTAACTTCATGGAACTGTTATCTAATAACAATAGTGTGTTTAATTTTTAAATGTTCGAGATTCTGCTCAGTTGTTTTGGTCGTAACCTTCGCAGACCTGTCAATTCTCCCCGTTTTGGCTCATTCTACCCGTCTCCCCGTTTTTGTGAAAATGATTATAGCTTTCATTATGTAAAATCTCCCCATTCTGCCTCATTTCTCCCCATTTACGAGCACTTTTTCCCATGGTTCTCCCCGTTTGGGTTTTTAGAGGTTGGCAGGTCTGCCTTCGTATCATGTTTATCAAATTTCTCCAGAAGCTTTCTACCCGACCATATATTAGTTTGATATTAGTGTTCCCTTATCAGATTTGCAATTTGGGAATGGCGCAACGGTTGTAGAATTGTCCATGTTTATTACATGCCACGTAACACCAAAGGCACATATGTCCACGTTCTTGATAAGATAGTTGAGCAATACCCAAACGTTGCTTTCATATAAGGGCAATTTCCAAACTTGCATTTATTTCGTCATTGTATATCAAGTATTCCTTTATATACCCAGTGGATTCTAACTGATTCTTTTATCAAAGTAAAGCTGCAAGTGTTGTCGGAGTTGTTAATATGTTTCAGAATTTTGATCATGCCGTTGGATGGTTTTTTTTATAGGGGAGAACAACTATACATGTTGTATTTTCAAATCAAGTTTATAAATTCAATCAACAATGAATTTAATATGTTAATACCCAGGAAACATATTCATCCAAAAACTGTTTTAAACAGAACAAAACTTTATTTTTTGTTACGTTTGAACCTTTTCACCGAAGTGGCTCGTTTCAGACGTGATGACAATTCAAGAAGTTACACGAAAATGGGAGAAGAATGAACAGACAAGCATACCAGACAAACAGTTAAAATACCTACAACAATTACGACAATAAAAACAACATTCACGCCATCAACAACAAAACAAAATATATATATAAAGTGAGAAAGTAGTCGTCCATTGACTGTACATTCAGTGAAAGAAGCACTTTCTCTCTAAAAGTGCCAATCCCATTCAGATTCAGCATATTAAAAGTTTAATTGTACTTGGTTGCTTGCTCACTCTGGTGCTATTTATCTTGCCGTTCCTTTCCTTTCACTCACTTTCACTTTCTATGTATCTCTCTTTCCACTTACTTTTTGTTCATTCTTTCCTTATTCACCACCATTTTCTACACATTTCCTCCCCCTGTTTCTAACCAGTTTCTTATTTTTACACCATTTACTCATGTCTTGTCTGTCTCTCAGTATTGTTGTTTTTACTCTTGTATTCATTTTTTGGTACACCTCTTTTCACTGTGTGTGTGTGTGTGTGTGTCTGTCAGTCTGCCTGTCTGTATGTATGTATATATATTTATATGAATGTATGCTTGCAGGTATGCATATATGTATCTATCTCTCTGTCTGTATGACTTTCTGTCTGACTGTCTATCTATCTATCTATCAATCTATCTATCTATCTATCTATCTATCTATCTATCTATCTATCTATCTATCTATCTATCTATCTATCTATCTATCTATCTATCTATCTATCTATCTATCTATCTATCTATCTATCTTGATACAAAAAAGAGTTCCTCCACCACTATATCTACACAGTTGTTCAAACCTATAGAAATAGCAGCCAAATTTCCATTATATCACACTCTACTGCGACATATTGTATGGTCCAAACCTCTTCAATGGCGCCTTTAACAACTGCAGATGGTTAGTTACCCTTGACTGGTATTGTCTCCATTCAGAATCATTGGATAGAACACTTCTCTGAGCTCTTTAACAGGTCTTCTAATGTCAACATAAACATTATTTAATCAATGAAAAGCTAGACAATTGTAGATGAAATGGCATCAGAACCATCTAGAAATGACATTGTTTCTGCTGAACAGAAATTAAATAGCAATAAATCTTCTGGTCTGGATGGTATTAATGTTGAGTTCTCAAGCATTGAGGTGAGACAAAGTAGAACATTTACACACAATAATATCTCATTGATAGAGGAAGGGAGAGGTACCGCAAGACTGGGTTGAGGCTATGTTACACTCCCATTTCAAAATCAGGTGCCAAAGACCAATATAGTAATTTTAGGGGCATTTCCCTATTGTCTGTTGTCGTATTGAACAGAACTTCGACCTCTACCATTGTTTTTGATCTCAGTAAGGCATTTGATACTGTTAATAAGAATGCATTGTGGCTGGTTTGTACATATATTGAAAGCTTTTCGTAAAGAAAGAGATGGGGGAACACTCGCTGAGTCTTTTGCAGTGGAAAGGGATGTGAAACAAGGAGATTTTGATGCACCTACTTTCTTTGCAATATATTTTGTTGCCATACTCTATCATGCTTTCCAAAACAAAAGTGAAGGGGTATATGAAGATATCGTTCTACAGAAAATGTCTTTCATTTAACAAGGAAGAAATTTAAGCGCAAAGTATTCGCTTCACTAATATGACATCTACTGTTTGTTGATGACTGTGACTATGTCAGTCATACTGAGCATAGATTGCAGTCGTTGATTTCTGCATTTGATTTGGCATGTGATATCTTTTGTTTGGTTGTAAATTAAAAGAAAACGGTTAGTTTTATGTCAACCTACACCTAGTCAAGTTGTACAGCAACCTAAAATATGTGAAAGGTAATCTTAAGGTTGTTGAATGCTTCATTTACCTTGGAAGTGCAATGAATAAAGATGGAACATTGGATTCAGAAATATATTTAAGAATTCAAAAGTCAGCAAAATGTTTTGGAAGTTTAGAGTCTCGGGTCTGGTCACAAAGTCTCTTTTCTCCTACTGACTCAGAACATACCAGTTTTCCCTTATCAATGCCACATATGCCACTATATCTGCAACGCCCATGGAGGTCAGAAGGGACATTTCAAAGTTCATCAAGAGCAGATACTGCAGGCAGTTCAAATTGCATTAAAATTAATGTGCAACTTGTGTGGACGTCTTTTTAAAATTTTGCCTGGTCTAAAAACCCACATATGATCTAAAGCCAGAACTGATCATTTTGTACGCTGAAGTGGTCAAGTTTTGTATTGAGCAGACAATCAATATATATATATATTGTTATACTTGGGGAGGGTCATATTGTTGTAATAATATTGCCAGAAATAATAACGGAACACACTCACTGTTTGGTTGGTTTTCGCTTCTGTATCTTTTATATCTCCATAGTTAATTCATTTGGCCATCAATGTTTATCACTGACTGACCAACGGTAAAAAATACAGATATAAATATATATATATATATATATATATATAGTCTAACAAAGTTCTTTCGTTGCGCATCTGCAACATCATCAGTGGTACTATTATGTTTCCTCCTGTTGTATTGTATGTCTACGCCAGAAAAAATGGCGTAGAAATACAATACAACAGGAGGAACATAATAGTAACACTGATGATGTTGCAGATGTGCAACGAAAGAAATTTGTTAGTGGAATCTTGGAGCATATTCTACAGTGTATATGGCGCATGTCTCTCCGATATGACACCCTTAATTTAATTTTGGATATATGTATTTATATCTGTATTTTTGACTGTTGGTCAGTCAGTGATAAACATTGATGGCCAAATAAATTAACTATGGAGATATAAAAGATACAGTAGCGAAAACCAACCAAACAGTGAGTAGTTTCCGTTATTATTTCTGGCAATATTATTACAACAATATGACCCTCCCTAAGTATAACAATATTTGTTTCGACACACGATTTTATATAAAAAAACTTGCTAAACAAATTCATCGCCGTTATATATATATATATATATATATAAATATACATAAATATATATATTGTGTGTGTATATATATATACATAAATATACATATTGTGTGTGTATATATATATACATAAATATATATATTGTGTGTGTGTATATATATATATATATATATATATATATATATATATACACACAATATATATATTTATGTATATATATATATATATATATATATATATATATATATATATATACATAAATATATATATTGTGTGTGTATATATATATATATATATATATATATATATATATATATATATATATATATATATTGTGTATATATATATAATATATATATACACAATAAATATTGATAATGTTTTTGAAAAAACTAATTAACCCGAGTGTATATTATTTTTTTCTTTTCTCGTGTCGTGATTGTCTCCCCTTCCCGCTTTGTGACGCTATGAAACTTCCTCAGTCAAAAACTGCTGGAATTTCAAATTTGGCGGTCATTCGATGCGTGAAGGGGCAGCTTAGCGGACACGATTTTTAACTGCGGTGAGAATTTTTTCTTATTTCAAAGGTTAATGGGCTTCCACTGAAGATTTATAAGATCCCACCTAAATATATTCTTACATGAATATATGTTAGGCTTCTACATAAACTGGAAACATTCTCCCAACTTGTAGAAAACTTATAATGAAACAATTGTTTGGAAAGAGAGATATATTTTAACTTTAATTATATCTCATAAAATAATACAACTAGCTTTCCACAAAATACATATAGTTAGCACCCCAAACACTTAAATTGGGTTATACTAACATATAACCTAATGTTTGTTGAGTGAGATGGTTACCAGTCGGAGTTTAGCGTTAAGCTATCTCTGTTATTGTATTAATATATGTATATATATATATATATATATATATATATATATATATATATATATATATATATATATATATATATATATGGAGGAGGTTATAGTTCACTTGAAGCATTGTGTAATGAGGTATAAACGTTAGAATATGTGTAATAAGGCCAAGACAATGCAGATATGGACATAGAAAAAAGAATGCAATAGTGAAAGATATTGATGAGAATTCGTCTTTCACCTTGAATTTATTTAAATGTCCTTAATTTTCGAGATAATATCTCTTCTTCGGAGGGAAGTAAAAGTCTC
>OZ024745.1:53926299-53936299 GCA_964016885.1 Eledone cirrhosa
TATTCATTTATATATTTAATAATTGTCTATTATCGGTTTCAGCATTTTATTCCTTATCAAAGAGGAGAATTTGTATTGGTATATCATTTTGGAGAGAAAATAAGGTGATGTTGAACATGTTAAGGAAATGGGAAAGAAAGAATATTATTTACAAACAAGGTTTTTGAAGTAAAAAGAAGAAAAAAAAGGGGGCGGGTGATTTGGAACATGATAAGGTAATGGGAAAGAAAGAATAATATTATTTACTTTTTGAACTGCTTATCCTTAAGGACTATGCCTGTAAATAATATTATTCTTTCTTTCCCATTACCTTACCATGTTCCATATCACCCTCTTTTTTTTTCTTTTTTTTTTTCCTTTTTTTTCTTTTTCCTTTTTACTTTCTTTCCCATTTCCTTAACATGTTCAACATCACATTATTTTCTCTCCCACATTTTATACCAATACAAATTCCTCCCTTTGATAGTGCATAAAATGCTGAAACCGGTAATAGACAATTATTAAATATATAAATAAATAAATAAATGCCATTGTTAATTAATAAATAAATTAACTAATACCTTAACACTTCACACAAAGTAAAATATTTTGTTTTAAACATTTTCTAACCTAGAAAAAAAGAGAAAAAAATAAAAGGAAAAAAAATGTTTTTTCTTCCTAATAATCGTCTTTTTCTCTCTATTTACACACACACACACACACACACACACACAACACACACACACACACACACACACACACACACACACACACACACACACACACACACACACACACACAACACACAACACACACACACACACATATATATATATATAGAGAGAGAGTAACACAGTATTTGCTCATTGCAAGCACCTTTCAAACAGTTTCGGTCAACCAGATTTCTCTCGCAAGATCTGGGTAAATAAAGAATACCTGCTTAGGATAACTGTTTCTACTTTTGGCACAAGACCAGCAATTACCAGTGCATTACTGGTACTTTATTTTATCGACCCCGTAAGGATGGAAGGCAAGGTTAACCTTGGTGGCATTGGAACTCAGAATGGGAAGGGCCGTAATTCTATGCGTCAAAGCATGGCGTCCGACCCTCTACCGATATTGCCAATCCACCAGGAGTCTCATGCGAAGCGAACTTTCAAGCTATTCGGACGTGCGGCCTCCTTATTAAAGGCACAACTGCTTGCGAAATAGCCACTCTATGCTATAATTCAATGAGTAGGCAGTTCGATTGATCGAACAAATGGAGTTCTCATTGTCGAAACCAACTGAGATCCATTTAGCTTCTACTTATCTATTTCCTGCTCACTTTCTATTTCTTCCTTCCTTTCTAATTATCCACAGTTTTTAATACGTGGCTGTCTGCCTAAGCTACTCACCTTTTTCCCCCTATTAATTTATATCTTCTTTTCAAACTTTAGCTTATTCTTTCTTCCTTCTAGTATTCACTTCCTCCGTCTTTATGGTTCTCTCTCTCTCTCTCTCTCTCTCTCTCTCTCTCTCTCTCTCTCTCTCTCTCTCTCTCTCTCTCTCTCTCTCTCTCTCTCTCTCTCTCTCTCTCTCTCTCTCTCTCTCACACATATACACCACAACTTTGTCCTGAAGTAGGAGACAGAATCCATTTCATGTCAAGAGTAATTATGTTTTTTACATTAAGAGCTCCCCCTGTAGTGAATCACTGGTTGATATATATTTCTTCTTTTGTTCTGAAAATATATTCAACAACAAAGAGATAGTTATCACTTTGACACACTATAAACGCCTTACTATGTAACCAGAAAAAACTACGAGTGGAACACTCACAGAGTTTCTTGAGCAACGAGATATAGCGGTCAAATTCTATCAAAGTGAAACCACCTTATGTCAAAACAGTATATCGTTACCTCCACTTGTCTTACACATACGAGTTATTGTCATTGAAGCTGTTTACTGAGAGGAAAGTGCTGATCGAGCAAACCTATGATGAATGACTTTCTTCACGTGACTTCTTAGTCTTTTTGAAGTGTATGTATATAAAACTACGCTAGCTAATGTGTCCTTTCTTTATTAAAGATGATTGTTGTGATATGGTGAAAATGTGATGGCAAACTCTAGTAAGTCAAACAATCACTCAGAGGAACCCTAAGTATAATCCACACGCGAATTTGATGCTTTATATCATGCACATACACACACACACACACACACACACACACACACACACCTTGTTTATATATATCTATATATATCAACGATTGTATCGGCGCTACATCTCCTTTCTTTCCTTCGACCAGTCTTTTTCACCCTGTCCTCTCCTTCACCACCTCCGTCCCCTATTCTTCCGTCCAATTTCTCGACATCTCTCTCTATCGACCATACTCACCACAACCACTCTACCTCCATATTCTTCAAACCTACAGACTCCCACTCCTATTTTAAATTCACCTACTCCCATCCTACCTACACCAAATGCTCTATACCCTATTCCAAATTCTTGAGTCTTCGTCGGCTTTGCATCCAGGACCATGACTTTGAGTTCTATTCTCACCGCATCGTTTCTCGCTTCATCCAGCGTGAATACCCTCCCACCTCGATCCAAGCTGCCCTTATCCACGCCTGTGATACTAACCGCATAACAGTCCTCATACCCCACGACCGCTTCCTCAACACCCACCTTCTTTTCCAACTCACCTACCACGTCGCTACCATACTCCTGCGGCGCCGTATCCTTCTTTGCTTCCGAACCCTCATTTCTGATCCCGTCACTCCTCGCTTCTTTCCTAACCCACCCACCACCGCCTTTAATTGCGCCTGTAACTGCCGTGATCTTCTTGTGCACATTTACTCTTCTTCTTTCCTCTAAGCCTCTAATTGGTTCCCATCCCTGCTCTCGCCCTCACTATAATACCTGTCTCTACATCACTTTCGAAATATTATTTTCGCAATCACCAATCCTTCATCTGCACCTCTACCAACGTCGACTATGTCCTAATATGTAAGACGTCGCATAAATTTATTTGCAGTATTTAGTAGCGGTCCTTTATGCTCTGGATTCAAATCTTGTCAAAATCGACTCTGCCTTTCGTCATTTTATTGGTCAATAAAATAAAGTTTCCCGTTAAGTACTGAGTCGATTTCATTGACTTTTTCTTAAAAAAAAAAATAATGAGTTTGTGCCTTTGTAAATAATTAGTTAGGAAATACTATGCGTACAACATTCAGGAAATGACCCCTTAGCTTATTGTTTCTTCTATTCAGCTGAATTAACCCTTTAGCATTCACATTACTCTATATTTACTGTTGCATTTTCATTTAAAACACTTTATTTCACATAATTATTTCACATAATATCGAATCTATGAGATTTTGATGTGATTTATTTTGAGAACAATACCTTAACCTAAGTATGAACGGTTAGTTATGGCTGGTTTAAACAGAAGGAGGTGAGAGAATTCTGGCCGGATATGGCCGGTTTAAATGCTAAAAGGTTAACCTTAACTGGGAAGTAATCTAGGATATTTATATGTATAACATATGGGAGCAGTAATCTAATGTGGTGCGCCGTTGGACAATAATGAGTTCGTAAAGATTAGTTTGTGTTGTAACTTTGAGGAGTTTGTGTGAGCTGGAAGAATATTGTACAAGACTAATCTTTCATGTGTAGTCGTCAGGCTGCAATAAAAGAAGGTTAAACTGTCATGTTTGAAATAAGAAAAATGTATATAGATTTGCAAAGACGAGGAAAAGTATGTTCAAAACCAAAGTAGAGTATAATGTCTATTTATTACATTAACATATTACACTCTGTTGCTACTCTGAGTTTCGAGAACAGCGTGCAGTCGCGAAACTCAGAGCAGTAACAGAATTATCTCAGTGATATATTCGGTAAATATATATAAATACATATTTATATATATATATGTATAGTATCTACATCTTTCTCCCCCCCCTCTCTCTCTCTCTTTATCTATCTGTGTGTGAGTGTGTGTATGAGTGTGAACACTCAGAAAAAAAATATTAATTTAATGTTTTATATATATATATATATATTATTCAGTTAATGTTTATATATATATATATATACACATACAAACACACACACTCACACTCACAGACAAACACACATGTACACACACACACACACACACATATATATATATATATATATAGTATAAAATAAATATGAGTCTGTATGTGTATGCATATATGTATACATATGTGTATATATATATATGTATGTATACATACATATATATATATATATATATATATATATATATATATATAAATATATATATATATATATATATATATATATATATATATGAGAATAAACGTGCTGCGTGGTTGCTAATGGGTTACATATGAATAAAGTTAGTCCTTCATCAGTAATCTTCCAACCATCATTGGTATTTCATCGCTTGGTCTTTAAAGCGATGAAATACCAATGATGGTTGGAAGATCACTGATGAAGGACTAACTTTATTCATATATATATATATATATATATATATATATATATATACATACATGTGTGTGTATGTATTTAGATATATATGTTTGTATGTATACATATATGTGCGTGTGCGTGTGTCTGTAGATATATATATATATAAAAGACAAAGAAATAGGATGAAAAGTAATGGAACGAATAAGACGAGAGGGCAATAACGGAAGAAATAAGGAAAAGGGAGAGAGCGTGGGGGGAGGGATAAGAAGAGAACGAAGGAGAAATAGATGAGCGGGAGAGTTACGTAACCCCTCCCCCCAAAAAAATAAAACACACACACACAAAAAAAAAATAAAAAAAAAAATAAGGGGAGAAGGATAAAGGGAGAAAAACATAAAAAGGACGGAGAAATAGAAAGTAAATACATTGATGGTAACAGGGCAGAAATAAATAATTGTTTCTACTTTTGGCACAAGGCCAGCAATTATCCCAGTGCATTACTGGTAATTTATTTTATCGACCCCGTAAGGATGAAAGGCAAAGTTAACCTCGGCGGGTTTTCAAATCCATATATATATATACACACAAATTTTTCAAATCCATATATATATATATATATATATATACACACAAATTTTCAAATCCATATATATATATAGACAAACAAATTTTTAAAATCCATATATATATATAGACACACAAATTTTTCAAATCCATATATATATATACACACAAATTTTTCAAATCCATATATATATATAGACACACACATTTTTCAAATCCATATATATATATAGACACACAAATTTTTCAAATCCATATATATATATATACACACACATTTTTCAAATGCATATATATATACACACAAATTTTTCAAATCCATATATATATATATATATATACACACAAATTTTTCAAATGCATATATATATATAGACAAACAAAGTTTTCAAATCCATATATATATATATATATACACACATTTTTCAAATCCATATATATATATACACACAAATTTTTCAAATCCATATATATATATATATATATATATATATATATATATATATACACACAAATTTTTCAAATGCATATATATATATAGACACACAAATTTTTCAAATCCATATATATATATAGACACACAAATTTTTCAAATCCATATATATATATATATAGACACACAAATTTTTCAAATCCATATATATATATATATACACACACATTTTTCAAATGCATATATATATACACACAAATTTTTCAAATCCATATATATATATATATATATATATATATATATATATATATATATATATATATACACACAAATTTTTCAAATCCATATATATATATACACACAAATTTTTCAAATCCATATATATATATATATATACACACAAATTTTTCAAATGCATATATATATATAGACAAACAAAGTTTTCAAATCCATATATATATATATATACACGCACATTTTTCAAATCCATATATATATATACACACAAATTTTTCAAATCCATATATATATATAGACACACAAATTTTTCAAATGCATATATATATACACACAAATTTTTCAAATCCATATATATATATATACACACAAATTTTTCAAATCCATATATATATAGACACACAAATTTTTCAAATCCATATATATATATATATATACACACAAATTTTTCAAATGCATATATATATATAGACAAACAAAGTTTTCAAATCCATATATATATATATATATATACACACACATTTTTCAAATCCATATATATATATACACACAAATTTTTCAAATCCATATATATATATAGACACACACATTTTTCAAATGCATATATATATACACACAAATTTTTCAAATCCATAGAAATAATTGTTTCTACTTTTGGCACAATTATCTCAGTGTATTACTGGTACTTTATTTTATCGATCCTGTAAGGATGAAAGGCAAAGTTAACCTCGGCGGGATTAGAACTCAGTCTGTAAAGGGACGTAACTGTGCTGCAAAGCATGGCGCCCGACCCTCTACCGATACTGCCAATTCACCGCCCAAATCCATAGAAATAATTGTTTCTACTTTAGGCACAAGGCCAGCAATTACCCAGTACATTACTTAGAAATAATGTTATATAGGTATATACATGTGAGGGTTGAATATGAAGAGACGAAAGAAAGAGTAAGCCAGAATTAGATAAAGAAAAAGAAGTAAATGGGAGGTGGTGGTATATATATATATATATATATATATATATAAGTTTATCCCGGGTTCAATCGGGGGTAACTACAGTAAGTAAGATACTCAATACATAGCAAAGTATAAATATTTAATATAGAAAAGGCTTCTACAGGACTAGAGCTGTTTCATTGGGGAGAAATCATCAGGAAGCACGGGCTTCCTGATGATTTCTCCCGAATGAAACATTTCTAGTCCTGTAGAAGCCTTTTCTATATTAAACATTTATATATATATATATATATATATATATATATATATATATATATATAGAGAGAGAGAGAGAGAGAGAGAGCGAGAGAGAGAGAGAGAGAGAGAGCGAGAGAGAGTGAGAGAGAGAGAGAAAGAGAGAAAGAGATAGATAGGTATATATATATATATATATATATATATATATATATATATATATATATATATATATAATCCGGGGAGAGCAGCTGATTGGTACATATTCAATAGACAAAAGTAGATTCGAGTTGTTCTAATTATAGAAAAAAGAAGTCAATTTATCAATAGTAAGCAGTTTTCGTGCGAAATACCTTTGAATAGAACTTAATTTAGATAGTGAGTGTTTGACACAAAAATGTCGTTGAAGAAGAATTCTAAATATTCATAGGATAGTGACACTGCTATAATTGTTTCTACTTTAGGCACAAGGCCGGCAATTACCCAGTACATTACTGGTACTCTATTTTATCGACCCCGTAAGGATGAAAGGCAAAGTGAACCTCGGCGGGATTTGAACTCAGACCGTAAAGGGACGTAACTATGCTGGAAAGAATGGCGTCCGACTCTCTACCGATACTGCCAATCCACTATAATATGCGTTAGATGGGTTCAAGGAAAATGTTGTGGTGTGAGAGGGCTGTTAATTAATGTGACAGCTACATTTAAGTGTAAATTACATGTAGAGGGAGCTGGATCTTAGAAATGGCATGAAGATGGAAAGTGTGGAAACATTTTGTTACCTCGGAGACATTTTAAATAGAGAAAGATTGAAGGGACTCGCTGACGGTGACTAGAGCGTGATGACTATGGTAGTTTCTGGAACTGAACGGGGTGCTAATGAAGCGAGGAGTGTTGCTGAAAGTGACGTGAAATGTGTAATGCAGCGTCGTTAAGAAGTGTCATGATTTATGGGAATTTGTAATGAACGTGGAGTAGCAGAGACAGCTGGAAAACAGAAATGAAAATAGTTCGGTAGACGAACAAAGTGTTGCTAGAGTATTTTTGTAGATAGATGTTTTGTCAAAAGTATTGCTGACGAGTGTTTTGATGTAACTATGAACTCGTATGATAGGAGTTGTGGATTGTGGACTATTGTGATTTTATATTGTAGACTCTCCTCTGGAGAAACTCACCCTCAGAGGTTTCTGGCCTTTATATAAATGACGTGAACCACATATTCATAAATAGATAGATAATTGTTTCTATTTTTGGCACAAGGCCAGCAATTACCCAGTACATTACTGATACTTTATTTTATCGACCCCGTAAGGATGAAAGGCAAAGTTAACCTCGGCGGGATTTGAACTCAGATCATAAAGGGACGTAACTATATGCTTCAAAGCATGGTAACCGACTCTCTACCGATACTGCCAAACCACCGTGTGGATAGATAATGTAAAAGGAACAGATGGACGGCTAGAGACGCACAGACATACACGCACATAACACACACACACAATAGACACATACACGCACACACAAACACATACTCAGCCCCACCCTAAACGGACATATATGCTCATACTCATACAAATTTAAAGGCGACAATGGATGGATTATTGAGATACATTCACTAATTTTCACATCACTGTATGAGCACTAATACCCACACAACGGCTTTTGGTTATCTGGTATCATATGGTAGCCCGAAAATGCACACACCATTCTCCGAAATAAAATAATTTCAATTTACTGTTTTGTTTTTTAAACTGAAAACCTTGTTTTGACAATTCTTGCTCGTACCACAATATGAAAATTACCTCGCCTGCATTTCCTACTTGGCAGTTCACCTTCATCCACGCCAAATCATGTTATAACTTATTACACTATACGAATATCTCCACCACTTTGGATATTTCTACAATGCTGTCGTACAGTAAAGATTTTCAAAGATTTATTTACTGGTTGGTGGCAATTATATAATTTAAATGGATTATAGAAACGTGTAGAAACGTGTAATACACCTCACAGATGTCTGCGCCCTAGTCGAGTGACTAATTGACTCACACACACACACACACACACACACACACACACACACACACACACACACACACACACACACACACACACACACACACACACACACACACACACACACACACACACACATTATTATTATTTATCTAAAGCTGAGCCTGCGTGAGTCGTTACTCAAAATTTCTTGTCCCTTGAAGACTCGGAACAAAAAACTTCAGAGTGACGACTCGGTTTCTAATAAATAATTGTTTCTACTTTGGGCACAAGGCCAGCAATTATCCCAGTGCATTACTGGTACTCTATTTTATCGACCCTGTAAGGATGAAAAGCAAAGTATATATATATATATATATATATATATATATATATATATATATATATATATATATATATATATATATAAATATATATATATATATATATAATAAATGTATCATTGATACGTTTACTCAACGGACGTCCCACTACCTAGTTTTCTATATATATATATCTATCTCTATTTCCTCTCTCTCTATATATATATATCTCTCTCTGTTTTTTTACATGAAGTTCTTCTCTTTATCTATCTTTCCATCTCTCTATTTTGTTCCATGCATTTCTTCTTTTTTCTTCTTTTTCTTTTTCTTCGTTTTCTGTCTTTCTTTCCTTTTTTTTCTCTCTTTCTTTCTCTCCGTGTACAATTTTTTCACTGCCAATTCAACTTTTCAAATACAAGTCGATGTTGTTACGGTATGTCAAATCTATTTATCTATAAAACTGTTTATATTGTATTTTGTCTGAGGAAGGCATAGCATATTGTTAATATGATATCCCTGAAATATATATAATGAAATAAATATGGTTTTATAAATATAGTTTCCATTTATTTAATATTGTAAATATACTCCAAATACTTGTCGAGTGCTTTTATATCAGTTATAAATATTTACTAGTTGTAACCCAACAATTTAAATATAACTTTCCATATATATATATATATATATATATATATATATATATATATATATATATATATATATATAGGGTGGGGGAATAGATAGATAGACAGACAGGTAAGTAGGTAGTAACACAAGGTTGTGAAGGTTGGTAGAATCGTTAGAGCGTCGGACAAAATGCTTTGCGGTATTTAG